>SJXQ01007756.1:121905-138561 GCA_006408695.1 Aepyceros melampus
ACCTCACCAGCATGTCCCTCTGACCCTCGGCGGGACCTTCAGCCCCAGCCGTCGAGTCCCCTTAGGGTGGCCGCCCTGGACTTGGGGCCCCTCCAACGGGGACACTGTGTCCTCAGAGACCTCCGGGTTCTTTCCCCTGGGGGGAGGGTCCCCAGACAGAGCCTCCTTTGTTCTGCGTTCAACAATTACTGATGACCTACTATGCGCCAGGCACTGTTGAAGGCACTGGGCGTTGAGTAGGAACCAACAGTCGAGGTCCCTGATCTCGCGGGATTTTAGGTCCCAGTGCCGCGAGTCAGTCGGCGTGCGCATGCGCGCGCTCACGCACAAACGGGGAGAAGCATGTCTGAACCCGGCGAGTGGTGTGAGTTAGCAACGGGATGCGCCTGTGAGGGGCCTCGGGCTCGTCAGTTGTTCACTGTGCAAACCTCGACTTTAAGAAGGAAACCGACTGTGGGAGGCGCTGTGGGGAGCGGGATCCAGGCAGAAGGAACTGCGAGGACAGAGGCGCAGAGGCGGGAAGTGGCTGATGTTACTGAAAAGAGTCGGAAAGCTGGCCAGTGGCGGTGGGGTCAGGGTCGAGCAGGGGGCGGATCACCCGGCGCCCACCGACCCCGGGTAGGGCTTGGGGTTTTATTCTCAGGGCATTGGGAAGCCATTAGACAGTCTTCTGAGGGAGAATGACAGGATCCGGTGTATTTAAGAGGTCACTCAGCTGTGTGGAGAATAGACTGGAGATCCCGAGAGAAGCCGCAGGGGGACAGGACCCGAGAGGGGCCAGGTCAGGGCAGAGGCTGAGAGAGGAGTCTGGGACGGAAGCGGAAGGTGAGTGGAAGGAAGTTATGATGGCATACATGGACATCGGAGTAGGGGAGGGAAGGAGGCCAGGCTGACGCCAGCTTTGTGGCCCAGACCGTGGGCCAAGGTGGGGCAGACTGGGGCTGTGGGGGAAGATTAGGAGTCCAGCTTTAGACCTGAGATGCCTTTCAGCGACATCTCAGTCAGATCCCACCAGGGACACACCGCTGCCCTGAGGATCTCGGCAGAGGGGGCTGAGTGTGGGGGTTGGCTCGGTAGTGAAGGAGGGGTCTTGCTGAGAGGAGACGAAGTGGAGTCGCCCAGCGAGCCACAGCAAGATGCTGTTTTGGGTGGTGGTCCCCCACGCCTGGGCCAGGGTTGCTGTGCTGCCAGGGCTCATGAGGAGACAAAGCCCCTGCCTGAGATGCTGGGTGAGGTGGTGGGGGAGGGGGATACCCAGGTTAGGAATAGAAATGACAGTTTTCAACCTACAACTCTCTTCCCAGATGACATTGCCTTGAAGCAGCATCTGGCCTTTCCCCAGGGCCTCCCCTCACCCCAGCTGCCACCTTGGACTTCTGAGCCCTTCTGTCCCTAGGACTGCCCCACCTCCCCCAGTCCTGACCATCTTGAACTTCGGACTCCTCCTTTCCCAAGACTCCACCCCTCAGCTGTTTTTTGGACCTTGGAAAGCGGGGAGCCCATGTCTTCCTGTCTGCTGGGGACCTTCGTCTAAGAGGCTGATCCCTGTATGCCATCAGAGGCTGTGGGAAATTGGGGGAGAAGTAAAAGCAACAAATAAAAGAGTGTGTGGAAGACCCGGTGTCTAGTGCTGTCTGTAGGAGATAGGCTGGCTTGGCTCTCTGACCCGGCACCTGAGAGCTGGTTGCTGCTAAGTCACTTCAGTCGTGTCCGACCCTGTGCGACCCCAGAGACGGCAGCCCACCAGGCTCCTCCGTCCCTGGGATTCTCCAGGCAAGAACACTGGAGTGGGTTGCCATTTCCTTCTCCAATGCATGAAAGTGAGCTGGTTACGTCGGATAAATATCCATATCTTGGTTCCCCTACTGCCCAAGCCATGTGGCCAGGGCCTGACTCTTCATTTCTTCTGGTGGGCATGGGGGTGGTACCACTACAGAAGCTCTTGTTTCCCAGAAGGCATGAACTGAGGGGATCTGAGGGCAGTGAGACCTTTTAACCTTGCCCAGATCCCTATTGAAAAGAGACCCTTACTCAGCTCAGGAAGAAAACAGCCTGCCTTGGTCCGAAGTTCGGGTTTTATTCTGGCTCCTGACATTAAGAGAACGCAGGCAGCACAAACACTGAAATGAGGCCTTGGCACAGTGAATGTTCTCCATTTCAAGTAGATTCTCAACCCAAATGGAAAGCAGCATGGGAACTTCTATTTGCCAGCCCCCTGGGTGAGCAAGAGCCCTATTGTGAGGGAAGGTAGGGACAGGAGACCCCATCCCTTCAGTGTGGCTGGGAGTGTTCAACAGTGTACTTTTGGGGGGCATCCCTGGTGGCTCAGTGATAAAAATTCCACCTGCCAATGCAGGATAGAGGGGTTCAATCCATGATCTGGGAAGATCCCACATGCCACGGAGCAACTAAGCCCGGGTGCCACAACCACTGAGCCTGTGCTCTAGCATCGGAGCCAAAACTTCTGAGGCCCGACAAGCCCGTGCTCCCCAGCGAGAAGCCGCTGCAACAAGAAACCTTCGCCCTGCAGCTAGAGAGTAACCTTGTAGCAAGGAAGACCCAGCACAGCCAAGAATAAAGAAATGAAAAAAAAATTTTTTTTAAGTTAACTTTCTGCAAACCCAGCCTTGAGGCACAGGCTGGCCACCTCTGATATTTAGCCAAGAACACAGAAATCTGTTGCATCGAGGGGGCCAGTGAGCCTTCAGTGCAGCCTGTGACTATCATGATATTTTCAGACTTGGTGGGCAGTTTAAGGAATTTGGGGGGATTACTCTGCCCACACACATTTTGCCTTCATGAGATGATAGTCCCACCTGACCTCCAAAAAGTGACTGTGAACTTATATTGCTAAGTATCAACACTAGATGGCTCGCTTGATCTTTTCATTTGATCTTTCCAACAACCAATTGTATGAAGTAGGTACCATGTAGTCTCCATCTTGCAGATGAAAAAACAGTACTTCATAGACATTATGGAGAAGGAAATGGCAACCCACTCCAGTACTTGTGCCTGGAAAATCCCATGGACTGAGGAGCCTGGTAGGTTACAGTCCATGGGGTCACAAGACTCAGATGCGAGTGAGCGACTTCACTTTCTTTGAGTGATATACCATATGTCATATGAACCCGGACCTTCTGACTCTCTCACCCACATTCCTGACCACCAGGCTCTTCCACGTCCCAAGGAAGGACGGCATTACTCAGCACAGATTGACCTCACTGAAAGCTATCTCAGTGCAGAGCAGACGCTAGGAGTCAGTGTTCAAAATGGCCAATTTGTGCTCAGGATAAGGCAGAATTGCCCAACTGGGGAAGCTAGGTAGCAGTGGGACATGCTGCCTCAGGGAGTCTGGAGCCAGTGGTCACGCATAACCAGAAAGGAGCTGAGGTTTATCTTTGTGGAGATACAAACGAGCTCAAACCTTTTTATATCTGAGGTGGGAAAAATCCTGAGCTATAACTGTACAAAACTACAGACTCCTACATGTTGTGCTCAGATCGTTTGGTAAGGCCTCTGCCTAACACTCAAGCTGTGACTTTGCCTTCCTAAGTAGAACATTTGCTCTTGGACTGGATTTTTTCCTCTGGGACAGAGCTACCCTCCCTCCAACCCCTGTCACTGCTATGTAGATGTCCCTGTACAGATGCCCCATGGCGTGTGTTCCTTCTTCCTCCATGTCAGCCCCTTGCCTGGCACCTTTCCCTAGTATCCACACACCTGAATGCAAGAGGCTCATAGTGAAGTGAGAGAAAACCTGGACACGGGAGGCTAAGGACCTGGATTCTAGCCTGTGTGGGGCCACTCACATCCTAGGGACTTCAGGAGAAATTTTACCGAGGGCCTACAGCACTCCAGCACTGTGCTCGGTGCTTGGCATGAGTTTTTATTTAATTTTTTAATTTATTTGGCGGCATTGAGTCCTAGCTGTAGCATGTGGGATCTTTAGTTGTTGCATGCAGGATCTAGTTCCCCAACCAGGGATCAAACCTGGGCCCCCTACACTGGACGTGCGGAGTCTTGGCCAATGGACCACCAGGGAAGTCCCAGGGAGGGCCTCGCTCTTAAGATGACATGTGAGCAGCAGTAAGGAATCAGCCATAAGGACATCCGAGGAAAGAACTCTGAGTTGCGGGAACAGCCAGAGCAAAGATCCTAACGTGGGAGCGTGCCTAACATTTCAGAGAAACAACAAAGAGCCTCCTGTGGAATGAAGAGAATAAAGAGGGAAGGTCACAAGGGGAAAAGAGGCAGATTGTGCAGGTCCTTGAGTTGCTGTGAGGACACTGTTTCTTTTCTTTTTTTTTTTTTTAATACTTATTTTTATCTCTGTCATATCTTAGCTGTGTCTTGTGGCTCACGGCTTAGTTGCTCTCTAGCATGTGTGATCTTAGTTCCCTGACCAATGCTTGAACCCATTTCCCTTGCATTGGAAGGCAGATTCTTAACCACTGGACCACCAGGGAAGTCCCCAAACTCTGGCTTTTTCCTCCACGCAGGAGGTGCCATCAGAGGGTTCTGAGCCCAGGAGACATGTGATCTACTTCCACACATGTCCACAGGGCTCCTTTGTGGGGGAGAAACTAAAAACAGGCTGGAGGTAAGGCAGGAAGCTCAGTGGGGGAGCCACTGTGGTTGGAACAAGTCTTGCAGTAGAGTGGGGAGAAGGGAGACTCTGGATATGTTCTGAAAGTAGAACCACCAGAATTTGTGGGGGCAAGAGGCTCAGAAAGGTTTATTAATTTACTAAGATAACGCAGCTAGGAAGTGGCAAGAGTCAAAGTTGAGCCCCAGGTCTGTCCAGTGTTGAAACCTAAACAGTTTCTAATCTGCTAGTTGCTTTTGCAATAAAGAGGGTGGATTGAATCAGATGATCCTTGAGTGTTTCTTTCAGCCCTAGAGTTTTAAACCTGACAGTTCTGTGCTTTGAAGACAGAGCTGTCAAATCTGTTAGCATTGTATGTAGATCAAGAGTCCATAGGCAATGACTGGGCAAGGGGACTCCTAAATTTGTTCTGTGAAGGGTTAGTGCCTGCATGGTTCCCAGACAGCCTTTCTGGGTTTGCTTCTTTTCAGGCTCTGGTCAAGAGCTTTAGATTGGCGGCTAAGGGTTAGTGGTTTTACTTTGTTAGCGAGGACTCCCTGACTTAGTGAGGGAAGAGACTTGCCAACGACGTACACAGCAGAAGCAGGTCAAGCATCTGCCTCTGGAACTCCCTCCACACCTAGGCATCTCCCCTGTGTCCCCACCTCCCTCGTCGAACCTCCTTCTCCACCCAGATTCCTTCCCTGGGAAAAAAAGGATGTAGGCGGAGTTGGTTTTCAGGTTTTTATTGTGGTCGCATTTTTGGTGAGGGATGGAGTGGAGGGGTAGGCCCTCCCAGGAGAGGGCAGAGGAGGGCAGGCTTCACGGAGGGGAAAAGGAGAAGGGTGGAGGCGGGGGGAAAGCAGAAAGGGGGAAACTTCTTTACTCTCGGATCTTCAGTTCCCGCGCCATCTGACAGAGGGCGCAGGGCAAACAAAAGGTGAGGGCCGCCCAGTCCTTCCCGACGGAGCCCTGGAGGGTGGGAGAGAGAGGTTAGCAGCCCTAACCTGGCACCCGAGGAGGCCAGTCCCCCAGCCCTCGGCTCCTACGGGTCCCGGGCGCGCACGCACCTGGATGCGGTAGCGCTCGCGCATGCCAGTGCGCAGGGAGTGCAGGCCACCGGGCAGGTAGGGCGTGCAGCAGCACTCGCCGAAGTCGTCGGAGATGCGGCAGGCGAGGCACAGGGGGGCGAAGGTGCCGCACAGACCTGGAGCGCAGGCAGGGCGCTAAGGGCGGGGCCCACCGGCTGCCTCCGGCCGGCTCCACCTCGGGGAGGGGTGAGGCGGGGTCCGCGGGGCGCGGGGTGAGGGTCCCAGAGGCTACTGAGTGTTGGAAGAAGTGAAAGTCCCAGAGGAAATTAGGGGCCCGAAGAGTAAGGTTTTCTTGAGCGGGAAAGAGGGTTTAAAGAAGGAGCTGGAGCCACCAGGAAAACAGTCAAGGGTGCAAGGGGGACGAGGAGGGTCCCCGTGAGAGTTGGAAGGTGTGGTGAAGCCAGGATCCTAGGGAGTGTCGGCGTCGGAGAAAGGGGGGAGGGTTAGAGACCGGGATTCAGGGCCTACGGAAGGGACCGGGGAGTAGGGTGAGGAGGGCGAGGAGGATGAGGCTGAGGGTGACCCTCCTTCCCCTCCCGCTCCTTCCCGGGTCTGGAGTGGGAGAGACAGGGCACTCACAGACGGGCATGTCGTTGCAGCAGTCCGTGAGGCCGGTGTGCCAGTCACTGAGCTGGGTCTGGTAGCAGGTGCTAGCGCTTTGGGGCTGACTGGTCACTGGGTAGGACATGGCTGCAGAGGGAGGGGGCGGGGGTCAGCGGGGAGCCTCGCAGCACCTTCCCGGCCCTGGCACCTCTGCCGCCCCTCCTTCTGCCGGGCAGTCCGGGCAAGGCCACCAGGCCGCCCACCGAGGGGACACCACTGCGTCTTCCCAGTCCCTGCCACCACTTCTGGGCATCGCCACCCCCATTCTGTCCCGGAGTTGCTCCCTCCTGCATGTCTGGTTCTGCTGGGGCTAAGAGGGGGCATCCTGCAGGTCTAGGGGAGGTTGGCGCCACATGTGGGCGGGGCCGAGACGTGCCGCCGCCTCCTCCAGGTCTGGGCTTGGGGCGCTGGGTTCCCGCGTTTCAGGGCTTCTGGGGTGCAAGCAGGCGCCGTCTGTCTTCAAAGCCAGAGTGCCCAGGGGAAGGAAGTGGCCGTGTTCCAGGGACTGGAGGGTTGGAGGGTCCATCCAGCGATCCCACCTTTGCCCTTCACGTGGTCGTGCATCTCAAACTGCATCTTGCTGGCCCCGAGGAGGTGGCGCTGGGGACGGCAGAGGTGGCGGCGGTGACAGCGTCAGAGTCTGCCCAGGGAGTGCTGGATACTGAGGGAGGTCAGGGCAAGGGGTGGGGCACTGGGGCCTGAGTTCTCAGGGGTAAGAATTCTGGGGAGAAAGAGGCCAAGTCAGCTTGCCTGCTAGGAAAGAATGGGACAGGGATGTATGGGGTTGGGGGCGAGAAACTCGCCCATCTCTGTACAGCTGCCCGACAGACCCCAGAGGACCCTCTTATACCAGAGGCAGTGCTGGAGAGAACGACAAGAGACAGGCAGAGTCAGAGACAAGGGCAGAGAGAGATCAGAGCTGGGTGCCTATAGAGACGCTGCCAGTAGCACTCACACCTGCCCAGTACCTTTTTCTTCTGCAAGCCCATTTCACAGACAGAACACTGAGGCTCAGGGAGCTGAAGAAAAACACCTCATACCTGATGGCCCAACCAAGAGAGTTAGCAGAGGGGGAACCAGGCCCCAGAACTTCCAAATTCAACCCAGTGTCAACAGGTTGAGAAGGGGGCAGTCACAGGGGCATGAGGAAGACAGGGATGTCCAGAGAGGTAAGCAGTCAGAGGAATGTAAGGAGACAGATGTGGAGTCGGTTGGAGGAAGAACAGAGCAGAGGTGCCAGCCTCTGAGCAGAGAGCTGTGCAGGGCGGGTGCCCCTACCTGCAGGACTGCTGCGCAATGGTGGAGACAGAGGTATGGGTGACGCCTGGGCACCGAGTGGCTTATAAATGGGCGGGCTGTGTGGTGCTGGGCGGGGCTCTGACAAAGATGCCCAGGGAGCCAAGCCGGTCTGGCTGACCCTCTTCTCCCCACTGGGACTTCCCCTCCCTCCCTCTCCATCCCTCATCCCACTTCTGCTCGGCCTCAGAGGACCTAGGAAAGAGTAGGGGAGGGGGCCCAAGGGTGCGGAGCTGGGAGTAGAGATCTAAAGCCAAGGAAAGCAGCAGAAAGACAGAGATGGAGACAGAGGGCAGAGGGGAGGTGCATGGGCACAGCTGCCCAGAGACCAGAGAAGGAGAGACAGAGAGACGGGCAGGGACTGGGAGGCAGAGAAGGAGAGGACCAGAGGGGAGAGAGAGACGAGGAGATTCAGAGAGATGGAGAGAGACAAGAAGACAGAGAGAGATGCTGAGACAGCGGGGCACAGACATCTGGGGAGAAATAACAAAGGGGGAGCCAGAGATTCAGAAAAGAGAAAACAAGTCAGGTGAGTGGGGGTGCCCACCACTGGCGACCCACGACCCACAGCTTGGGGGAAGGGAAAGGGAGAGAAGAGAAAGCCGGTTGGTGCTCCCACCACCCTTAGTGAGGCCCCAACTTCCCTGGGAGTGGGGGCTTCGGGTCCTCCCATTCAGGCCCACCAGGGCGTGTTTGGGGAGGGGACCCATGCTGGAACCAAAGTAAATAAACACGCCTCACCCAGCTCCAGCTTGGGAAGGGAGGACACTGGGAACTGAGAAACCTGTGGTTCCTGAAGGAGGAAGATGTGGTCTAGGATGCTTGAGTCCAAACAGAGCAGAGCACTGGGGGCCGGGACTCCCGGGTTTGAGGGCAGAGGGGGCTGGGAGTCCAAACTCTCAGGTCTAAGCTAGACTGTGTCCCTGAGTCAGGTAGGGGTCCTGGGATACCCAGACTGATGGCTTCCTGGGAAATGAAAGAGCTGGGGGCCTGGATGCCTGAGTCACCCAGAAGTCTCCCCTCAACAAGTCTGGCGGGGTTGGAGGTGACTCAGTGAAGGAAGCGGCATTAGAGCCGGGTGAATGAGGTTCCCAGCACGGGTGTCACTCCAAAAATGTAGGAGGCACTGGAAAATCGGGGTGTTAGCTGCAGAGGGAGTGGTGTCATCACCATGCTGGGTATCACCTTACTGATCTGGGGTCCCGCTTTCCCCCAAGCCTTGGTCTCCTGGCACCACCCCAAAGTGGCTTGCTGTTCTTGTCCCAGACCTGAGGGCAGCACCCAGCCTCTTGCCTGTTGTCTCCATCACGTGGTCCTGGAGCCTGAATGTCGGAAACATCTCCCCGCTCTGTACCCCATCTCTGCATTATTGTCTCTCTGGCTCTGAATCTCTCCTTTCTTTCTTTCCCCATCTCTGCAGATCTTTCTCCCAGTTTCTCCTGGTTCTCTGTCTCATCTCTGAGGCCCTCCTCTCAAGCTCTGTGTCTCAGTGCCCTTATCTGGGAGTCTCTGTGCCCCATCTTGGCATCTCTCCCCACCTTGAGGCCTGCTCCTTGGAGATAGCCACAGGGTCCCCTCCCGCAGCAGACCAGACCACGGGCTGCAGGTGACTCAGTCAGGGTCGATTCTAGGGCTCCCAAGATGACAACCTGAGTTGTCCTCAAATTTCCTCTTCCAACTCTGACACAGCCCAGGGGCCGCAATTAGATACAGCGACTCATGCAGATGAGGAAATCAGGACTGGAGAAGCTGTGAGGTGGCCTGCTCCGGGGTGAGGAGGAGGGCAGAGGCCAGGACAAGGAGAGCTGGGGCTAAGGGATGACCATGGCAGTCTCTGGGCACCTGGCCTACATCCCCCTCAAAGAGGATTGCCAGATAAAATACCAGATGTCCAGTTAAATTAGAATTTCAGATAAACAATACTTTTTTACTGTAAGTGTGTTCCATATGGGCCTTGCCAGGTGGCTCAGCAGTAAAACATCTGCCTACCAAAGAAGAGACTCGGGTTTGGTCCCTGGGTTGGGAAGATCCCCTGGAGAAGGAAATGGCAATCCACTCCAGTATTGTTGCCTGGGAAATCCCATGGACAGAGGACCCTGGTGGGCTACAGTCCATGGGGTTGCAAAGAATTGGACACGATTGAGCGCCTCAACAGTAACAGCAGCAGTGTCCCATATGTTGAATACACTTACTCTTAAAAAAGTATTGAGTTGGCCAACAAGTTTGTTCAAGCTTTTCTGTACCATCTCTCTACCATCTTCTGTACCATCCTGTACCATTTATGAAAAAACCTGATTGAGCTTTCAGGCCAACTGAATATTTGCTGTTTACCTGAAATTCCAATTTAACTCAGTGTCCAGTATTTTTATTTGCTAAATCTGGAAACTCACTTTCAAAGGGAATCCATAAAGAAGGCAATCCACTCCAGTATTCTTGCCTGGAAAATTCCATGGACAGAAGAGCCTGGCACACTGCAGTCCATGAAGTCACACAAATGAGCATGCATGCACAAAGGAAAGGAGGAAGATGGGTTGGTAGTGAAAAACAGAATGAAAATAAAGGGGGTTGGGGGGGGCTGCGAGGATCCAAGTGTCTGTGCCCCAGGAATCCTTCCTCAGAGTTCCCTCCTATCCTCCCTTGGAACCAGTCCCTACTCCAGAAGCCAGGCTCCCAGCCTCTTTCTCCCCAGAATTCAGGTGTCCAGGCCAGGTCAGGGTCCAGTTGCCCAACATGGGTTTCACAAGGAGGGTGGTGCCATCCATGACCCTGGTGGAACCAGTCTGGCTGAGCAGACAAGTGAGGTGGCCCCCATCCCATCTTGAGCATGCTGTTTCCTCGAGGGCCAGCCCAGCGGGGCTGGGAGCAGAACAGGACGGACTCAGGGCGCTCTGGGTGCGTCAGAGTCTGGGTTTGGGTGTGTTGTATCTCTGCTGTGTGGTGTGTGTGCCTCTCTGGGTGCTGTTGCTTCTGTGTGGGGGTTGTCACGATGTGTCTCTCTCTGAGCGTTCCTGTGTCCTGGGGTGTGACACGTGAGAAGGTCTTTTCTATTTACGTGTCTGTATTGCCCTCCTGTGATCCTCCCTCCCCTGCACCTGTGTTTGGGTGCAGTCTCAGTTGTCAGGTTTCTGTAATTCTGACTAGGTTAAGGCAGGAATTATTATTTTGTAGCACTTTATTTATTTTCAGCTGTGCTCCGCCTCCATGGCTGCGCGGTCTTTTCTCTAGTTGTGGCAAGCGGGAGCTAATCTCTAGCTGTGGGGTGCGGACTGCTTATTTCGGTGGCTTCTCTTGTTGCAGAGCACGGCCTCTAGGGCATGTGGGTTTCAGTAGTTGTGGTTCCCAGGTTCTAGAGCACAGGCTCAGTAGTTGTGGCGCATGGGCTTAGTTGCTCTGTAGTATGTGGGGTCTTCCTGGATCAGAAATTGAACCCATGTGCCCTGCAATGGCAGGTGGATTCTTTACCACTGAGCCACCAGGGAAGCCTAGGAATTAGTTTTTGAGTGGTAGCTTTGTATTCTGGACTTTATAGCCAGAAAACCTTAGTTCAAATCTTGATGGCCTCTGAATGGCTGTGAAACTTTGGGCAAACCACTCAACTTCCCTGGACCTCAGTTTTCCCATCTACAAAATGGGTTTTTGCCAATAGAGTTGCTGAGAGGATTAAATGGTTAATTCATGTAAAGAAACTGCACCTGGCCCATAGGAAACATTTTGTGTTTATGAGGTTAGTGGGGATGATCTTCTAGTTGCTGGTGATGCAATAGCAAATAAAACCAAGTCTTTGCTCATGGTCCTAGTAGGGATTGGAATGGCCTGTCTGTGGCTGGGCATATAACCACACAACTGAGGTGTCTCTTTTGCATGTGGAATGGGATTTCTGTGTGGTGTCAGTGCAAGTGATTTCACGATTGTGTGGCCGTGCATGTGTTTGTAGGTAACTTCATGTGCTGTGTGTGGATTCTCTGCTTGTGTGGGTATAAATGCATGATCACACCAAGCAGGTGTTGGAGGACACATGTTTGTTCTGATCTTGCATTCCTGACTCTGAGGTGCCAGGGGTGTGTCTGTATTTGGAGTCTTGAGAACTCCTCTTTCCATCATATTAAAAAAAATTGTATTTATTTTAAAGTGTATTTTTGACTGTTCTGAGTCCTCGTTGTCTTGAGGGCTTTTCTCTAGTTGCAGAGAGTGCAGGCTTCTCTTGTGGAGCGCAGGCTCTAGGGCTCTCAGGCTTCAGTGGTTGTGGTGTGTGGCTCAGTAGCTGCAGTTCCCAGGCTCTAGAGTGCAGGCTCAGTAGTTGTAGTGCCCGAGTTCAGCTGCCCCGCCACATGTGGGATCTTCTTGGACCGGGGATCAAACCTATGGCTCAGGGTAAAGAATCTGTCTGCCAATGCAGCTGGCTGTAGTTTCTCCCTAATGGGAATGGTGGGCCCAGCGGCTTTAGGAGAAACACCAGGGTCAAAGGGAAGATGAGAAGAGACAGGTGAGGCCTGGGCGGGGATGAGAAAGAACATGATGGGAAAGCAAGGAGAGATGGCGGATGGGGAACAGAGGAAGAGCTGTGGATGTTTGTCCATCCATTCCATAAGCATTTGGTGAGCTCTTGCAATGTGCCAGGACCTCTGGCAGGCATTGGTTCAAGGCTTGAGGAAAAGTAGAGAGACCCAGAGGGATGAATACCCACCAGGAAGCTTTGGGTGCCCCAGGGTGGCCCACCTGTGTCCAGAGTGGGCCTCAGTGACAGTTCTGGGTGATGGAGATCCAGCGATGGGGAGGGACAGGGAGGGACCTGCCCTTCTCCAGTTCTCCCTGAGGCTGATCTGGGCAGATCAAAGAACACAGGCAGGGGGACCGGGGGAGGGGGAGGATTCTCCCAGACCAGGGACATCCTAGGAATCATTTCTATTATCTCCTAATAGGATAATGACACATGACACACCCATACCATCCTAATCAGTATTTTTGACCCCAATCAGGCCCAGCACTCATAGTGAGAGGCCTGGTATCTGACAGTTGAGGAGGAAATATTTGGGAGTCACCTCCCTCACCCTTCCTCCTCCAGACCCCAGGAGTCCCAGGCCCCAAACTCCCACCCCCACCCCCTGGGAGTCCCACTCTCAGTCTCTCTTCTTTTTTCACTGTGTACTTTTCCCTCTCTCCCTGGGTCTGTCTGTCATTATCTGTTTGTCTTCTTTATTCTCTGTTTACCTTTCCCTGTCTCTGGGCCTGTCATTATCTGTCTCCATCTGTGTTTTGTGTCTCTCCTGTCTCTTTACATCTGGATCTTGATTCTCTCTCACTGGGCCTCAATTTTCTCATCTGTCAAGTGGGAATAATAATAATCCAATCACTTAGAGCTGTTAAGAGGAAGACATGAGATAATTATGTAAAATGTTTAGCACAGAACCTGGGCCACAGTAAATTCCGTACAAGTGAGCTCTATTGCGGTTATTGTTTTCAGTATTTTAATCTCTCAGTTGGTATCTGTGCTGTTGTCTTGGTTTCCACATGAGTCTCAAGTCTCCTCCTCTTCTGGATTTTTTCTGCACACAGCACCCGCCCCTGGCTTCCCTTTCAAGGATGAAGTAAAGGGCAGTATCGAGGCCAAAGCTTACCCTAAGCCTTTTTCCTATCCATCTTTAGTCTAAGCCCCACCTCAGGAACTCAGAACTCTGGCTCCAATACAATACGTAGCCACGAAAACCCCTGAACCCAAATCTGTGATCCTTGGGCAGGCCAGTGACCCTTGGGATCCAGGAGTCCCCGAATCTGGAGCACGATTCTTCAGGGTCCCAGCTCCCCTCTCCCTCAAGATCCAGGAATCCTGACGCTCAGCCTCTTCCTCCCTCAGACTCAGAATTCTAGGCCCCTCAGTTTGTCCTCCTCAGGACCGAGGAGTTCGGACTCTCATCCTCTCTCAAGACAGGATCAGGCCGTCGAACGGTCCAGCTCTACCTGCAGCCGGAAACATCACTCAAGATCCTTCTGCAGTCGCCTACGCGCTCAGCAAGCTCCCGAGTCTGTCCTTTTTAGAGGCGTGTCTGACACCGGAGCACGCCTCCGAAATCGAGCTGTGATAAGCTACCCGTGACGTCAGACACCAGCTTCCAGCCAATAGACACTCCGCCCCCTAACTCCCTGGGCCACTCAGGGCAGGGAGCATTCCCTAGTAGGCGGGGTCCACAGCCCTAGGAGTACCGCGATAGAGCGGTCTCCGCAGGTCCAGCCAGGCAGCCAAAAGGTTAGGTGTTTGCCGGTTGGTATGTATGTGTCGGAATTTGCTTCGTAGACGCTGGAGCGGCTCTTGAGCGGACAGGTTCTGCGAGTCTGGCCTGGTAAGCCCTTCACAGCACACCCAGTATTGGGATTCTGGACACAGCTCGGACGGGAAACGGTGAGATTTTGTTGAGGCTGGAGGCGGAGCGGGGAGCTGGATGCACAATCTCAGAAATTTCTCCATCCCTTCCCTTCTCCAGCTACTAAAGTCACCCGTGCGTTCAGTCCTTCCTGCCCTCATTAAGTACCTCACTCACTGATTTCCTCATATGGCGAGTGACTCGCACTCGCTCATTCACACATTCATCCACCCAGTACTTACATTTCCTGAGGCTCCCAGTGTGCTAAGCCTCCTGCTGGGCAATGGTGGTGATCAAGATGAGTCAGGCCTGGGCCCTGCCCTTAAGGAGCCCAGGTCAGATGGGAGGACAGACCCATATATTGACGTGCAGGGGTTGCAGAGGCAGGGGAGTCCAAGAGAGTCCTTTTTGAGTTTAGTGGGACAGGAAAGGATTTCCAGAGGAGGGAACCTCCCTCTCCTGACTCCTCCCGCCTCTTGGATTGTCTCATGAAGGCGTTTTAAACTGACAAATAGTTGATTTACAGTGTTGTGTTAATTTCTGCTGTATAGCAAAGTGATTCAGTTACATATATATTATTTTCCATTTTGGCTTATCATAGCATACTGAATATAGCTCTGTGTGTTAATACGACAGCAGTCCCTAACATTTTTGGCACCAGAGATTGATTTCATGGGAGACACTTTTTCCACAGAATGCGGGACGGGTGATGATTTCAGGATGAGTCAAGCCCATTACATTTATTGTGCACTTTATTTCACTTACTGTTACATTAGCTTCACCTCAGATCATCAGGCATTAGCTCCCAGAGGTTGGGGACCCCTGCTGTACAGAAGGACCTTGTTGTTTATCCATTCCATATATAATAGCTTACATCTGCTGACCCCAACCACCCACTCCATTCCTCCCCCAAACTCCTCTCGATTGGCAACCCCAAGTCTATTCTGTATGTCCGTGAGTCTGTCTCTGTTGATGAAGACCTTTTGATCTGTGTGCAAAACCACCCTCAGTACCTCACCTACCTCACACACCCCTGAGCCTCCTTCCAGTTAGAGAGTCTCACTGTCCACCTGCTCCCCTGTCCAGACCTGAGTATCCTCTTCATCCCCTTGCTCACCTGTAACCTCTGCTACACCCTCAATAAGTCCTCTTTATCCAAGCTCAGTAATGGCTCTGGGAGCTTCTCCACCCCAACTTCTGCTCCCCACCTTCATTGTTTCTGTCCCAGCTCAGGGCTTGTCATCCCTGTCCCCAGCCTCCTCTCTTGCCCCCAGGGCTCTCAGTTCAGTTCAGTCGCTCAGTCGTGTCCAGGGCTCTAGTCTTGCCCTTTTCAGTCCAGCCCCGTTTCCCACTAGACTCTTTCAGTGCCTGAGCTAATCCTGTCCCTCCCTTGCTTAATCCTTCTATGGCTCCTGCTGCCCTTCATTTATAGTCCAAATTGCATTCCAGCTCCTTCTGGATCTCTTGCTGACCAGTCTAGGCCCCTCAGACCACTCCCCAGTTTGCATCTTAACTTCTGGTCAGGTAGAAGCCTTGACCTCTGACCGCTGGCTCTCACAACCTTGTCTATTTCTTCTTAGCAAACTTTTGCTTTCTTGGATCACCTCCTCTGTGAAGGACTCGCTGGCTACCACAGATAGAACCGGTGGGGACTGTGACACTCTTGTGTCTGGGTCTCTCCCCACCTCTCTGAGTGTGGAAATTTGAAGGCTAGCCCTGGAAGGAAATCTCTGCTTCAAACCCAGGGCCTACAGAGGGTGAGGGCTTGAGTGGCTATCACAGCTGGGCAGAGCTTGGGTCCCAGTTTTTTGAGTATTCAGTTTGCTTCTGATTTCGTTAGCTTTGCTCCGGTTCTCTAGGGACTTCCGGTTTTCTTTTCCTGGTGGGTGCTGGGGCTAGGTTTGTAAAGAAGGAGCTGAGAAGCCAGCTTCTGGCACTGTACCTCTGGATTAGGTCTGAGGAGGTGGGTCTGTGTTAAGTAGCGGGGCTCCTGCCCTTCCACACTCAAGAATCCAGGCCTGCACAGGACCCAGGTGTTGGGCCCCTAGCCTTCCGTCGCCTAGCCAGTGCCAACTTCTCGGGCTTCTGATGCTGCCCCCTGGTGGACAACCCCTGTCCCCACTCTATTTACCAGTTTAACTGCTGGTCCTGACTCCTTTGCGACCCTATGGACTGCAGCCCGCCAGGCTCCTCTGTCTATGGGATTCTCCAGCCAAGAATACTGGAGTGGGTTGCCATTTCCTTCTCCAGAGGATCTTCCCAACCCAGGGATCGAACCCGAGTCCCTTGTGTCTCTTGCATTGGCAGGATTCTTTACCACTGAGCCACCAGGGAAGCCTGTCTATTTGCCAGAGGCCAAACTAATTAAATACTTTTATTTACAAAAAACAAACAAAGCAAATCGATCTGCAAGGTCGGGCCGGCCCGCCCCTGCAGTGGTCACAGCAGCAATAGAAGGTAGTGATCCCTTACAAGTCCGGCTGTCTCTGAGGCTCGTTTGTGTGCGCCCTCCTCCCCCAGGCCAGGGTCTTAGCTTTTGGGGCGGGCCCCCACCCGACTCTCACATGCCATTCCCCCTACTTAAGGCACAGCCCGCCCCCTTCCACCCAGCCCAAGAGAGGGCCTGGATGGGCCTGGGAGCACCGGGCCCGGGGTCCCCGCCGCCCTTTCCGAAGCGCATTCATCAGGGAGCCCTGCGCAGATGGGTACAAGCGGCCTTTAGTGT
>SJXQ01007756.1:138828-168988 GCA_006408695.1 Aepyceros melampus
GGAAGATTGAGGATAAGGCGGATGCGCTCCACGCACAGCGCGGCTGCCTCCCGCGTCTCCCGGCACAGCGCCGCCAGGCTCAGGAAGCCGTGCGGCAGGTCCTCCACCACGCGCAGCGTCACGGGCTGGCCCAGGCCGCGGAGCCGCCGCGCGAACATGACCGAGTCGTCCAGCATGGGGTCCAGCGCGCAGGCCTGCGGGGGCGGGGGAGGACAGAGGCAGGAGACACGAGGATGGGGCTGAGAATTGGAGAATGAGCCTGACTGGCCTCTTCCTGGCTTCTCCCTCCCTACAGAGATCCACTCTCTCTTTGCCCCTTCCCCAACTCTCCAAGCCCAGCGCCTGCCCGGCGATCTCAACAGCATTGCAAAAGCAAATGGGCAACTCTGACCCCCTCAGTCCCTCTGCCGCCAGGCCTTCCCCTCCTGCTGTCGCCCCTCTCCCTGCAGCCTCGCTTTCTCCCTACCCCACCCCTCGGCTCCCCGGGAGCGCCCACTCCTCGCCTGCTCCACCTTCCTGGCCTGGCGCTCACCACGATGTGCACAGGTGGCAGGGTCTGCAGCATGCTGTCCGGTGCCAGCAGCGGTGACATGAAGGGATTCTTGACGATGGGGGCCGAGTAGAGGGGCATCCACATGGCACCCTGGCTGCAGCGCCGTGGGTGGAAACCCTCCGGGAAGGCCGCGCCCACACCTCGAACTCGGTCCTTGTTGTTCAGCTCCTCTGAGGCCTCAGACATTTCAGATCCATCCTCAGACCCAAGTAAGAAGTTGACGGTGGAGGGTGCGGAGGGGCTGAGTGTCTCCGCTGACAGTGACAGCTCCGGCGTGTCTGTTGTGTCACTGCTGTTCCTGAGGCTCAGGTCATGCAGCTTCAGGCTTTTGAGGGAGTCGGTTCCCAGTGGGCCCTCCGGCTGGGTCAGGGCTGCTTCAGATACACTGCGCCGCACTGGCTCTGCCAGAGGAGCAAGGTCAGGGGACCGGCCAGGCCTGCAGCTAAGCCTGGCTCTGTGGGTCAGGTGTTGGGTGGCCGCCTTGGGAGCAGAGGCTGGTGGGGGAATTGCACCCTAGGGCTGTAGAGGCCCAGACTCCAGGGTGCCTCAGGCTGCAGTTCCACGGGGGTGGTGGAAGGAGTCCCCTGTCTTGGAGGTGGGGCTATGTCCTAATGGAGGGGTGTGTGTGACTGGGAACATGAAATGCCAGTCAGTTTACCTCTGGGAGCCTGTTTCCTCTTCTGAACAAAGGGGATAAAAATAGTCCTTACCTCATAGGAAGTGGTGGGAACTCAGTGGGATTAATAAGATTCGGGATTATGGTACTGCTACCCCTGAGGAGGCTTCCCAGGTGGTGCTAGTTAAGAATCCGCCTGTCAATGCAGGAGGCGTGGTGTCCATCACTGGATTGGGAATATCTCCTGGAGCAGGAAATGGCAGCCCACTCCAGTATTCTTGCATGGAAAATTCCATGGACAGAGGAGCCTGGAGGGCTGTGGTCCATGGGGCCACAGAGAGTCAGACATGACTGAGCAATTGAGCACAGAACACATCCCTGGGAGGTCATAATCTATCTATATATTTTTTTAATTTTAAGCTTGTTTTTAATTAATGATAATTGCTTTACAGAATTGTGTTCATTTCTGCCAAACACCTGGTAATGTTTTATTACCAGGTGCCTTGTTTTAGCTGCCTTCTTAGCTCCCAACATGGGGTGTCAGCTTTTCCTGGTCACTTGGGACAGAGAGTATGAATGGATCAAAGTGGAATGGTGAGCAGGCCCACATGGCTTGAAAGGAGGCTGTGTTCACAGGGCATTAAAAAGAATCTTGAGGACATATCAAGACTTCCAGAGACCCTCACAGCTTTAGCTATGCAGATCTGCTCCCTGAAATTCCTCCCTGTTCTTCACCTCATCCCTTCCCTTTTTGTTTTTTGGCTGAGCTGTGAAGCACATGGGATCTTAGTTCCTTGACCAAGGATGGAACCCAGGCCCCCTGCACTGGAAGCATGGAGTCTTAGCCACTGGACCACCAGGGAAGTCCTCATCCCTCCCTTTGAATGACAGACAAGCCAGTGCCCAACTGATGCTGAAGGTGAACTTCAGGCCTGCCTGGTGTGCCCACTGTGGCCTCAGCTCCACTGATTTGATCAGGACCATTCTGCTTACCACTACAGCTGGGACCTTACATTTTTCAGTTTTTCTTTTTTTTCTTTTACTTGCCTTTATAAATCCATGAAGCCAAAATGCAGGCTGATATGAGAATAACTGCTTAGGTGCCCTGTAGCCCAGAGGGTCAATGGAACCAAGCTGTTGACTAGAATCACAGACATGGCCAATCAGGGTGCTGGCATCTTCTAAGAGCACCTACTGTGTTCTAGATACAAGGCACAAAACAGCACCTACTGTGTGCCAGGTGCTTGACACAAATAGGCAGGCAGTCCTTACAGCAACGTAATGAGGCAGGTATTCTTGCTGTTCCCATTTCCCCCAGAGGGGCACAGCTAGGCACACAGATACTGCCACTTGCCTGGTATAGTGCCTGATACTGTAGGGAAGCTCAACTGGCGGGTGTGCCTCTAGGGTCTGCTCTTGTCACCTTTCTCCTACAAGGAAAGCCCCAGTGCCAAATGGTCCATGTGTCTAAAACTCAAATCCTTTTTAATTGCTTTTGCATGTATGTGCTTAGTTGAGTCCAACTTTTGCTACTCCATGGACTGTAGCCCATCAGGCTCCTCTGTCCATAGCATTTCCCAGACAAGAATACTGGAATGGGTTGCCATTTCCTTCTGGAGGGGATCTTCCCCACCCAGGGATAAAAACTGAGTCCTTGAGTCTCCTGCATATGCAGGCAGATTCTTTAGCTACTGTGACCCCTGTTTTTGGGTGTATTTATTTGAGTTGGTTGGAATATCCTGATATTAAAAACTGAATTTAAAATAAAGCATATTCAATGGGAATAGTTTTCTGAATAACAGGAACTGTATCTACTTTTTTTCTTGGCCCATGGCCTGTGGGATCCCGGTTCCCTGACCAGGGGTTGAACCTGGGTTCTTGGCTGTGAAAGCGCTGATCCTAACCACTGGACTGCCAGGGAAGTCCCTGGGAATGGTATCTACTTTTGAACATGCAATTTCTATTACCCAGAAAATACTGTTGATTTATTAGATAGAAAGTAATTTGAGGTGGCTGTGCTTTAAAATCCTTAAAATGTTAGGAAATGGGAAAAAAATGGATCCCTGGAAGTGATTTTTGGCAGCCTGAGGGTCTTCCCACCTACCTGGGGTGGGGATTTCCTCCACTTACTGATGCCTCTCCCACTTTCTGATCTCCCTGCGTGCTTCTGTTAAAAGTCAGGAAAAAATCTAGGAGGGCTGGACTTCCCACCTGAGGGCCCAGGGAATTTCGGTGGATTGGATTCTTGGGATTGAAAATCAGGACACGTGGCTGGCCTTCTGAGTCATTCCCTAGGGTGCCTTTCTGGGAGGGGGTGTTTGGAAAGCTAAATCTTACAGTTCCTGGGATTCCGAGCTGACCCGTGCAATCAGAAGTTCTGGAATTTCTAGAATGTGGACTAAGACTTTATGGCAGGGAGCTTCTCTGAGTGCCCAGGGCCCAGCCCCTTGCCTCCCCCAGGACTTCTGGTGCCAGGCTGTCCCTCCTGGCCATGCTGGATGGGTGTGTGAGGGAAGGGTGCCACTCACCTGTCTTGGGCACCGATTTCAGGCGGGACTTTTGCCCGCCCAGCTCCAGGAAGGAGTTGAGCCACGAGGAGGCGCCCAGGCGGAGGTCTCGCAAGAGCAGGGCCGTGTCCCGCTGCACGAGCCCCATCACGCCCAGCGCCTTCTGGTCTGAGTCAGGGTGGTCCTCGGTCTCTGC
Organism: Aepyceros melampus; assembly: GCA_006408695.1. Classification (NCBI taxonomy): domain Eukaryota; kingdom Metazoa; phylum Chordata; class Mammalia; order Artiodactyla; family Bovidae; genus Aepyceros; species Aepyceros melampus. The sequence goes on from SJXQ01007756.1 coordinate 142,701, forward strand.
ACCTGTGAGTGGATGTGTGTGGGGGCGTGAGTTGGTCTCCTCTTTGTGGGCCCAGTCTCAACACACACAACCCCAGGCACCTCTGCCCTCAGGGACCTAGACTATCTGACGGCTTCAGCAGGAACAGGGCGTCTGATTCCTCCTCTTTGTACCCAGTGAGACAGGGCTCTAGTCTCTGTCCCTGAAGGAGCCGGGGCCCCACTACACGAGGAGGCGCCCAGGCGGAGGTCTCGCAAGAGCAGGGCCGTGTCCCGCTGCACGAGCCCCATCACGCCCAGCGCCTTCTGGTCTGAGTCAGGGTGGTCCTCGGTCTCTGCACCTGTGAGTGGATGTGTGTGGGGGCGTGAGTTGGTCTCCTCTTTGTGGGCCCAGTCTCAACACACACAACCCCAGGCACCTCTGCCCTCAGGGACCTAGACTATCTGACGGCTTCAGCAGGAACAGGGCGTCTGATTCCTCCTCTTTGTACCCAGTGAGACAGGGCTCTAGTCTCTGTCCCTGAAGGAGCCGGGGCCCCACTTGTGTGCGGATGGGACTAACCGGCATAGGCGCTGACGCACTTGGAGAGCACGCTGAGAGGCAGCAGGGGGTCCATGAGGCTCAGCAGGCGGGAAGGGGAGGCAGTGGACTGTAGCATGGTGGCCGGGTAGGCCGCCATGATGCCGTCTGGCACGCGCACCCCGTAGGCCGCTGCCCGAAGGGAAACGGTGAAGCAGAGGTTCCCGCCAGCGCTGTCTCCGGCGAGGCATATCCGCTCACCTGTTGAGCCTGGTGTGGAGGGGGCTTGGTCAAGCCTGGCAGGGAGGAGCTGGAGCTCTGGGCTCTAGGAGATCGGGCTTGGGGTTCTGGCCCACTGCCATTTTAGAGACTGGGAAACTAAGGCAGGGATCTGGACCTATTTAGGGGATAGTGGGCAGAGGATCAGGCAGGCTGAGGACATGGAGAGGTCTGGAGATCAGGAGGCTATGGGGAAGCTTGGGGGGCTGGGGGTTAGGAGCAAGGAAGAAGGGTGCTGAGAAAGGGGAGACCCAGCGCCCATGTCAGGAGGGAGGGGCGGCAAGGCCAGAAGATGGCAGCCAGGGTTCGGGCTGGCTGTCCTGTGCCCTGAGCCCGCGGCACGGCCTCACCCTGCTCTGTGCCTCCCGGGTGTGTGGGGAGTGGGAGGGCGGAGGAGCTAGAAGAATGAGCTGGAGCCTGGCCAGGTGGCCGGCCAGCAAGGGGCAGCAGTGGGTAAAGAAACAGGAGGAGGGAAGAAAAGGCCGGAGGTCAATGCCTGGGCCTCACTCCTCTGAGAGACAGGAGAGGGGGGCAGGTGTGAGCTGTGAGGTGGGGGGGGGAAGGCGCTCCCTCTGTGCTCCTCAGCTCTGCGCCTGTTCTGGCAGAGCCGGGGCCCTACCTGTCCTTCCCGCAGGTCATAGGAGATGAGCCTGACGAGGACGGGCCCAGGGCCTGTGTGGGCCAGCGGGGGTGAGATGGTGACCGTGAGCTCGGGATCCGAGGTCAGAGGCATTTCAAAGGCGATGGGTGGCAGGCTGAGCAGGCGGCTTACCCTCACGGTGGTCGAGGCCATGTTTGCTAGAGACTGGGCCGGGAGTAACAGGAGGAGCTGCTGGCAGGGGTCCCCCTCACGCCTCCACTCCGACCTATGTTCTGGCAGAGCCGGGGCCCTACCTGTCCTTCCCGCAGGTCATAGGAGATGAGCCTGACGAGGACGGGCCCAGGGCCTGTGTGGGCCAGCGGGGGTGAGATGGTGACCGTGAGCTCGGGATCCGAGGTCAGAGGCATTTCAAAGGCGATGGGTGGCAGGCTGAGCAGGCGGCTTACCCTCACGGTGGTCGAGGCCATGTTTGCTAGAGACTGGGCCGGGAGTAACAGGAGGAGCTGCTGGCAGGGGTCCCCCTCACGCCTCCACTCCGACCTCCCTGTCCGTCTCTTCCCTCCTGTGCCCTCCCTGGGCCTGGGACGTGTCTCTGGGCCCCATCACGTCCCCATCACTGGACCCCCAGGCTCACCGATAGCACCTGGATCTCGGTGATATTCCAGAAGGCTTTCCAGAAGTGCACGTCCAGGTTCTGAATGATCCGCTCAAACTCGGCCCCACGCAGCTCGGGGTCGATGGCAAAGCGGCCGCCAGTGAAGAGGGAGCTGGCGGTCACACCTGGAGGTTGGGAGGGTTGTCAGGGAGCCCCTGGTGCCCTTGCTGGGGCCCCGGTGCGGGGGAAGGACAGGAAGGGTGGGGGCGGCTGCGGGCAGGGCCCTGCGGGGACTTACTGATGCCAGTCTCGTTGCGTTTGTAGTGCTCCCCGAAGGACACCAGTCCAATGGAGATGGTCTGCAGGAATGGCCGGATGGCGGGCGTGAACTGCGGGGAGAGGCCTCTGAGTCAGGGAGCAGGGGAGTGGAGGGCAGAGACAAGGCGGGTAGAGGTGGTCACTCAGCAAATGTCTAGTGAGCTCCAACTGTGTGCTAGGCACTGCGCTAGGCACCTCACGGAGCTGATGTTGTTGAGCAGACAGACAATACTCAAATGAAGACATGCCGTACAATGTCAAGAAATGACCAGTGTCTGAAAGGACAGTCGGTGGAGGGACAGAGTGCGAATGAAGGGTCTGACTCTGTTTATGGGTCTTCCCAAGGGACCCAAGGAGGGGCTGCAATGAAGCAAGCGATGACTGTACCCCGAGGAGAAGAGGACACAGGCAGAGGCCTTGAGGGGCATCCTTGCTTGGAGTGTATAAGAGACAGGGAGTGGAGGGCAGAGACAAGGCGGGTAGAGGTGGTCACTCAGCAAATGTCTAGTGAGCTCCAACTGTGTGCTAGGCACTGCGCTAGGCACCTCACGGAGCTGATGTTGTTGAGCAGACAGACAATACTCAAATGAAGACATGCCGTACAATGTCAAGAAATGACCAGTGTCTGAAAGGACAGTCGGTGGAGGGACAGAGTGCGAATGAAGGGTCTGACTCTGTTTATGGGTCTTCCCAAGGGACCCAAGGAGGGGCTGCAATGAAGCGAGCGATGACTGTACCCCGAGGAGAAGAGGACACAGGCAGAGGCCTTGAGGGGCATCCTTGCTTGGTGTGGATGGTGAGTGTGGGAGGAACAGAGAGGCCAGGAGAGGGGGCCAGGTGTGGGGTGAGATCCAAGGGGCAGCTGGGGGTCATGTGGGGCCTGAGGACTTGGGTTTGTTCTAGACATGATGGAGCCGCAGAAGGTTGTAAGCTGGGAGGATGGTGCAGGGGTCCCTGAAACTCAGTGAGGACCGAGATGAGGGGATACAGGCCGTGGGGACCAGTTAAGGGGCAGGGGGGACACAGAAACCGGAGAGCTCAGAGATCCTGAGGCAGAGAGAGTCAAACAGGGAGACAGAGACCCAGCATCTCAGAGAGGAGCCAGGCGACTGAGAAAAGACAATAGAGACACCAGATCAGGGGGAAAAAATCCAAACCGCGGGAGGCTGGGCAAGGGGCCAGCAGGGTTCTGTTCATTCATCAAGTCCTGGCCCGGGCCCTCCGGCGTGCCAGGCACTGGGCTGGAGCAGAGGCTGAGCGAGACCTGGAGATCAGGGCTATCTGCCCCCCGAGGCTGACATTTTACATGGGGAGGCTGTCCTGCAATGTGGCCCAGCTGGGCCCGCAGAGAGTAGCTGTCAGGCGTGGCCCTGCCCCTGGCTGGGGGCCCAGTGGGCCAGAGAGCACAGCAGTGCCTGACCTTCGAGACTGGAGTGCAGCTTGGGTGTCCCCAGGCTCTTACTCCCGAGCTTTGCGGGCATGGCCGGGACCCAGGGAGGAGCTGGCTGGCCCAGCTGGGCTGATCAATATTTGTGGGTTCAGTTTAGATGAGAAGAAGTTCTCAGGAACACCTGGGCTGGGCTGGTGAGAACAGGCTGCCCCACATGGAAGCAGAGATGGGATGGAGGCTGAGACAGTTTCCATGCTCCACTACCTGGGGAACGCCCAGAGAGGGTCTGAAGGGGTGCAGGCTCACATGGCTCCAGATATTCCTGCTGGGGTTCCCAGATGTGGCTGGGGATAAGTGGGCCCAGCATGGACCCCGGACGGGGCAGACTGTGCCTCAGCCCTGAGCTTGGTGCCCTACAGACTTCCTAATTCTCCTAGTCCCCAGACTACTCTTCCCGTTTCTGAAGGCTTCGGGGCTGCCTCCCTTCCAGTGCTGAGAGGAGCTGTGTTCCTGTGATCCTGATTTCAGGGTGGGGGCAGAGGATAGGAGAAGGCCTGCAGCTGGGGTTCAGAGGGCCCTGGTTCAGGGAGGAGAGGGGCCACGACCAGGTCTTCCTTGTGGTCACCAACGTGGATGTGCTTGCTGGTTCTCTCTGCAGCCTGAAAATCCAGATTCTATTGCGCCTTAGGGGAGTCCATCTGTCCCAGCTGATCTGGGTCCAGCTGAGCAGCTGGTGGCCCCTTTGAACCCCTATAAAATGGGGCTGGCACCTGTCCTCCCTGCCTGCCAAGCCTCTGGTGGGGATGACTAGTGGGGTGTGCTCTTACAAACAGGCCTGATGCTCTTACAAACCATACTGGCTACCATCCTAATGAATTCAGGGGCCAGACAGGTCACAAGAAAGTAAATGAAGCTCCTGAGTGCAGGGTGACGGGGAGCAGTGGGGATCCTGATGTTGGAAGCTATGCCCAGTTGAAGATTCCTTCCTCCATGGTGGAGTCGGCCAAGGGGCCACAAGTATGAGGCCCTCGCTCTGTGCAGCAGGGGCCCCGACCAGCTTCCCCTTCCTGCCGCTGCTGTTTGCTCAGCCAAGCACCACACCACACCCCCGTGCCTCCTCTGTGCTACTAGGGCTTCCCTGGCGGCCTAGTGGCAAAGAATCCTCCTGCCAATGCAGGCGACAATGGGTTCGATCCCTGAGTCTGGAAGATCCCCTGGAGAAGGGAGTAGCAACCCGTTCCAGTAGTCTTGCCTGGGGAAACCCCACGGACACAGGAGCCTGGCAGGCTACAGCTCACGGGGTCACAAAAGAGTCGGACACGACTGAGTGACTGAGCACGCGTATGCGACTGAGCCTGGGTGGGCCCACCGTGTGCCTTTGCCATGGGCCCGGGGGGCAGGCAGAGGGCAGGAGGCTCACCTGGAAACCCAGACAGCGGCCGTAGAAGCAGCCTTTGTGCAGTGTGACGTACTCTCGTAGGAAGTCGGCAATGACCCTCTCATCGCCCTCAAAGAAGAGCTTCCCGGGCTGGTTGGTGGTCAGCAGGCGCTGGGCGTAGTAAGCCAGAGCACGGAGCTGGGTGAGGGCGGCCAGGTAGGCCTCGAGTTCGGCCAGGTTGTGGCTGGTGCGAAAGAAGATGCTGCGGCGGTTGGAGGCCACGTAGCGCGATTTGTGCAGCAGGTGGGCCAGGCAGCAGCGGGCCGTGTGCACCAGGCTGCGGTACCCGTTGGCCGGCGTCTCTGTGTCCAGGTCAAAGAGGTGCGCCACGCTCAGCAGGCGGCCCAGGGCCGGCTCCAGCCCCAGGGCCTGCTCCCGAATGCCCGCAAAGACACCCGTCAGCCGCCGGGCTGTCTCCCCGGGGCCCTGGCTGGAGAAGAAGGCCATGTTGTCCTCTGCCAGGGTCACCAGTGACTGTGTCATGGTGTGCAGGTCCATCCTCTGCAGGAGCCGGGAGGCTGCGGGCAGGTCGGGAGGCACGTTAAGGTAGGGCTGGGTCACCCTTGGCTCCACTGGGCCCCGGGGTCCCAGAGTCCAGGCTGTACCCCCTCCCCCCCATGACTCACAGCAGACCACAGTCTGCTCCTTCAGATGGGAGGATGGAGTCCAGGGCTCCAGTTCCTTGTTTCCTTGGGACCCATGAGTCCAGTACCCAGACCCTTTCTCCCTCCTCAGGAGCTGAGTTTGATCCCTCCACCCCCACCTTCCCAAGACCCAGGAGTCCAGGCCCCCGCACCCTCTTCTTCAGGCTGCAGGTCCCTGTTCGCTCTTCCTTGGGACGCTGACACTCCTTAGCTCCAGCATTTGTCCTACAGCCCAGAAGTCTACGTAACCCTCTTTCTCCTTTCTTGGGGCCCATGTTCAGGCATCTGTCTCCATTTTCTCTCCCAGAGCCTGGAACTCCTTCCAGGTTCTGAGCAGCCTGGCCCCCTAGTTGGTCCCCTCTCTCAAGACCAGGAGTTTCAGCCCCCATCTTACCTCCTTCTCAGGCCCCAAGTGTCACCTACAGGCCCTTGCCCTCTGCAGTATTTGGGAGGCTTCCGCCCTCAATCCACCGATTCCCATCCACCTGGTGGTGTCCCAGGATCTTGGTCCCAAGTCCAATTCTTTTCCTGAAGCCAGGAGTTCCTAATTCTAGCCTTCCTTGCAACCGAGGGGTCACTCCTGCCCCCTCCTGGTCCCTCCAGTCTGGCTGTGGAATCCCCTCCAATCCCCTCTCTTCCCAACCTTGGTCCCAACTCCTCCTCCAGCTGGGTCCCTGGCCTTCAGGCCTGTCCACTTAGCTTAGCTTTGCACGGGTCGGCCTTGCTGCCTGCCTGTGGTGGTATTCATCCATGTTGTTAACCTTGAACTCATTGTGCCAGACCCATGCTAAGAGCTTTCTCAATTTGCTCCTTTAGGTTCTCTCACTAACCCTCTGAGGTCCAGACTGCTTCGGTTCCTGTTTCAGCCATTATTCGGAGCATTCCCATTTTACAGGAGAGGAAACAGGCTCAGAGGTGTTAAGACAGTTGCATTGCAAAGTGGCAGAGCAGAAATCAGATCCAGGTCTGGGTCCAGAGCTGTTACTTTTGCTGGTCTCTGTCCCAGGGCCCTGGAGACTGGGCCTCTAGCCTTGGCCCCGCAAAAACTTGCCCTGGACTGGGCCTGACTCCCCACACTTCAGAGTCCCCAGTTAATCTTCCCTTCCAGACCGCTGTCCTGTCACCCAGGTCCTGGACAAGCTGTCCTTGTGCCCCCTTGGTGGGGACGCTGCCCTGTGCTTCAGAGACGTTTCCCTCCTGAAGCCCACCCAGCACCTTGCCTGCTTCCCAAGTCGATGGTTCCCTGATCCTCCAGAAAAAGGTGTCTCTTTTCCCTTCCAGGCCCGGGGGTTTGGCAGCGGCCATTCCTGTCTGTCAGCTGGCCGTGAACTCACCCCTTCCAGGCCTCTTCAGAGATCCCCAGGGCTGCTCACTGACTGCCGACTGTGGCTACTGCCAGTTGCAGCCGGGGGTGACAATCCCAGGGAGGGGCCCAGCCTGCCCAGGGTGTGGTCACCGGCTCCACCTCCTACTCTGATAGGACGGTGAGAATCCAGCGCGGTAAACAGAGCCTGGGGCTCAACTCACTGCTCCCGGTCCCTGTGCCACCCTCCTGTGCCTTTGAACCCTGGAGTTTGGGCCCCCAAGGCCCTCCTCCTTCGGCTCCAGGAGTCCAGACTCCTAGTCCCCTCAACAATTAGAAACAGAGGCATGCAGGTCTCCTCTCCCCTCCTCCCTTAGGCCCGAGAGGCTCACCCTAGTCCTGAACAAAGTGTTCCCTCTCACTCAGCCTGGCTGCCCTCCTTCCCTGAGGGGATTCAGGGAGCAAAAAACACCGGGCTTGATGGCAGCTCCTGCCCCCCCCCCCAGGATAAAAGCTGATCAAGGGCAGTGCCAGGCTCAGCCAGGGGCCCACGCCACAGGTCCTACTGTGTGGTGTTCCCATAGTGGGCACCTTGCAACCTGCCCCTTGGCCTTCCAGGCCATCATCCTGCGGTGACTGTCTCTTCCATCTCACAGATGGAGCAATGGAAGCTCAGGGACACTTCACCTGTGTTATTGCAGGTACTCCTGGCCTGGCCAGCTCACCCTCGCCCTCAGCTTCCCCCCTTCTCCAGGAGGTGGTCCCTAAGGGTGCCTCCCCATCTAAGATGCACCCCTCCCACTGCTTTCTGTCATCATATTTCTTCTTCCTAGGATTTTCTACCTTGGCAGTTTTCCATTTATCTGTTTACATGTTTTTTGTTTGTCTCCCTGAGGGGCAGAACCAGGCTTCATGGAGCTTTGAAGCTTTTCCAAGTGGAGGTGGGGTTCTTCAGGAAAAAGAAGAGACAATCACAAGTGCTGAATTAGGTTAGGGCTTGGGAAGGGGCCTGTGCAAATGAAGGTGTTCTTTGCTTGGCTGTAGGTGAGTCTGCCTCTGGCCCTCTGCCTGGAATGACATCCCCTGGGGGCATGGGGTGGCATCTAGCAGGTGCTCAGCAAAGATTTGAAGGAAGGAAGGAAAGGGAAGAGTCAGAGTGGAGGCAGGCAGCACTGGGTGGGAATCTGGGAGAGGGCCAGCCCTCCCCAGGCCAAACAGAGGGAGAGACAGAGGCCTCTGGAGACGGCGCTCAGCTTTGTGGCTGGCCTAAGCCACTGGCCAGGTTGATTTCGTGGTCTTGGGACGTGCACTTGGCCGTCCTGCCCGGGGGGCTGGAGATGATCTTTGTACGGGACCCCAAGGCAGCACTTCTGCTCGTGGTTTGCTGTGCGGCTCTCGCTCGGCCTCACTGAGGTTGGGTCCTTTCTCCAGCTGACATGCTGTCCTGTCTACTGCTTGTGCTGTTTGCTCTCTGTGTCTGACACTAGAGTGGAGGCGCCCTGTGGGCAGGGGCTTTGTTTAGTTCACTGCTGTAGCCCTAGTCCTTGCACAGAGCTAGCAGGATATTTATTGCGTGGCTGTGCTCTCCTGTGTCATAAAACAGCTGTCATTTACTTCCTGTCTCTGGGGCAGGGCTCCTGATTGAAGATGAGGGCACAGGAACCCTGGACAGAAGCAGCAATTTGCCCACAGCAGTGAGGAAGAGGCTGATCCAAGGCGCTGCCCTTTGCCCTGTTCCAGGCGGCTCCCTGGGGACTGGTGTGGGCAAAGCAGGGAGGGAAGAATGCTGAGCTGAGGTTGCCAGAGTCATGCCAAAATCTGATGCAGAGGGCACTGGGGCAGAGGCAGGCAGGCTCCCAGGGCCTTGGGTGAGGACTGGGTCAGAGGGATGGGTAAGGGTCCTGCTGCCTGGGCACCAGCCCTTTGCCCTAAAGTCACAGGACAAGTGGACCCAGCCTGGATTTTGGTCCCTTGGGGACTGAGCAGGCGAGAGAAGGGCAGTGGGGAAGTAAGTGGGGGAAAGACGGAGGAAGGGCCAGGTCGGGGGCTTGGGAGGGGCAAGGCCTTCTGCAGGGGAGAGGCCTTGGGCCAAATGCAGGCCAGGGGGCCGTGATTACGGCCTGATTGCTGAGTGTGTCTGCATGGCAGAGCAGACCCTGGTCTATGACAGCCGTGTGCTGGACACTGCTCTCTTCCTGGGTTTTATGTAAGGTAACTCAGGTAAACGGTTTCAGCCTTTCCATAGCCCACGAGGCAGGGACCATTAAGACCCCTTTTGGCAGATGAGAGAACTAAGAAAAAGCCATGGAGCCAGAAGAGATGGCACGGCTCCTCCGCTGTCTCTGTATCCGCTCTGCTGCTCCTGTCACGCCTCAGCTCTGTGCTTTCCGGGCAGGCAGGCATGAGCGCGTCTTTGAGGTTCACCTGCATGTACATGATGTGTAGGTTCCTGTTGTGCTTAGCGCTGGTCTGTGTGTGTGTGGTGAGGGTGTTCAGTCCACATTTTTTCTATGTCTGTGTTTCTGTTTCTCAGTGTGTCTGTATGCACATGCCACAGCCATTCTGATAGGGACAGAATAAAGGGACAAAGTAGATGATTAAATAGTTAACTAGAGGATTGTAAGTAGAAAAATATGAGTGACCTCTGTAGGTTAATTACTCAAGAAAGCAGGTTTGCTTAACCATAAAGCCAGGCAGGCTTGCTTAACGGCAAAACCATGCAACAGAAGCACGAGGCATGCCCCCAGATATTAAAACGACGGTGGCGTGAGACCCACGGCCTGCCCAGCGAGCTCAGTAAGTTAATGATTCCTAGGACATGCTGTCTGCACACATAAAAACAGTAATTAGTGGACCCAACTTGACCTGAAGGGACAAGAAAACTCCCCTGCCCAACCTGGAGGAGGAGCGGATGATGGAAGCATGATGTTGACTCAGGAATGACAAGGAAGTCTCCCCCTCCCCACTTTTTCTTTGCTTATAAAACTGTAGCCCAGTAAGTTCTCAGGGTGCAGCATTTCTCACCCTCCCGCTTGTAAACCTCACACGCATTCTATTCCAATATATCACTTCTTATCTATCACTTTGCCTCTGGCTGAATTCTTTTCTATGCTGAGATCTAAAAGACTGTGGTACTGGAGCTCTTCAGTGTCTGAAATGACACCAGATGGTTTCACACCTGTATCGCTCAGCCCCTGAAGGCTCTGTCTCTCTGTTGTTCTTGGCCTGTGAGATTGTGCAAGCATGTTGTTTGTATGTGTATGGATGTGTATCTTGGGGGTATGTGTGTATGGTACCCCCTCATCCCATTTGCTCCAGTTGGAACCCAGGGCATCATCATGGGCACCTCCCAGTCTTGTCTAACCCATCAGGAAGTCCGGTTGCCCCTGTCCTGCCTAGAAATCCCTGGAACGTGGCCTTTCTCCCACCTCCACTGCCCACTTCTCTAGATGACTGTAACAACTCTTTCTGTATCTCTGCTTTTGCCCCCTCCATGCCTTTCCCACATAGGGGCCAGAAGGTCTTTCTAAAACTTAAATCTGGTCACACACTCCCAGCTTTTGAACACCCTACCCTTGCTCTCAGAATAAAGCCCCAAATCCCGGACATGGCATCCCAAACCATGTGCCACCTTGGCCCTCTGGGTGCCTAGCCCTTTCCTCGTTGCGCTCCCTCCGTGCTGTGAGCTGCCACTTTCTTGGGCCTCAGGGTTCTGTCTGTGCTGTCCTTGCCACTCTCTGTGTTGCTCCTGCCCAGCAGCCCATACTCGCTCATCTTTGAGTCCAATGTCACGTGTTTGGGGAGCCTCCCTCTTATATGTTCCCTCTTCATCAGTTTGGCAGATGGGGAAACTGAGATATTGGATAATCAGATAATTATATCTGATTTGTAGGGTTATTTATTAATGTCTGTGTCCCCGGCTCAGATGGTGTCTTATCCTCTGCACTGAGGGCCCAGGCCTGGCACAGGAAGGCTTTGTTGAATGTCTTTGCTGAACAAAAATGTGCGCCTGGAGACTTTTGGGTCCAGAATCAAGGTTGAGGCACAGAGCAGTTTTGATTGTACACAATCACTGTCCTTAGGAGCCTGGGAGTGGCTATCTCCTTGCCTTTACTGGCCAGGTGAGGAAGACCAGGTGCCCTCACTCGCTCATTCGTCATCTGAAAAATGGGGTGATCATGACATTAGTGTCATCTGTTACTGGCAAGATCCAAAGGATGAGTAAGAGTGCTCCAGCCCACCTGGATGCCCTTGGGGTTTGATTCACTCTGTGGAGGCCAGCACCAGGGCAGGGCCTCAGGAAATGATAGGGAAATCTAGGGGCCTGGGGGAATGAGCCTTTGTGATTAGGTGGGCCTGTGGGTTTATGGGGAGGACTGGCTCAGCCCTGTGCAGGAGGCCCTATGCAAGAGGATTCTACCTCCTCACGACTCCCTAAGGGCAGCATGATAATTATCCCCATGTTACAGTTCATGCATGCCTTCACTTATAAGTGAACATTTGAGTGCCCATGTGTCTGGCATACGAGGTTCTGCAATTGTGGGGTAAACAGGGCTGACATAGCCTGCTCACAGGGAACTCACTGTCTAGCTGGGGTGACTCCTGTTATTATGGCCATTTTATAGCTCGGAAAATTGAAGCAGGGAGCGAGGGAGCCTCTGTCCAGTGTACCACCCCCTCACAGCCTAAGGCGCCAGGTCTCCAAGGCCCATTTCCTGATCATTGTCTTGCCTCTGAGCACTCGGTCCTGGTCCTGTCTGAAGCTGTGTCCTGCAGTGTGACAAGGAATGCTCTCGGGTCCCAGTTTGAGCTCTGAGCCTTCCTGTGTGCGTCTGGAGCCAGCTGCACTTCTACTCTTGGCTACTGATGATGTCTACGGCAGGACGGTGATGAGTTTGGGGTCTCTGGACTAAGTCAGGGCTAAGTCAGCTTCTTTCCTGCAGAGGAAATTCCCATAGGTCTTCACTTGGGTCAACACTCCTAATCCAGCAAGGACTTCATGTGGGCCTGAGGCTGGCAGCATGTCTTGTCTGTCAGTGTTTCTCCAGCCTGCTGAGACTTGTAAATAATGTGACAACCTAGGAAACCCAGGTGGCAGCTCTCCTTTCTCCCAAGTGAGGGTCAGGCTGTCCCAAGCCAACCCAGGGCCTCTCAGTCCCCGGAGTTGGAGTCAAGAAGTTAGATACTAGGGCAGCCAGCCTGAGGATGGTGGACTGACAGCAAATGAATGAGCAGATTGAATGAAGGATGGTGGGACAGGGCCGTTGGGAGCAGTACTGCACCCCCTCCTCCAAGTATGCCCCACTGTGGGGCACCACTTCCTACCTTTCACTCCAAAACTTCCTCTTTGGGCAACAACTTCTAAATCTCTCCCCTATTACCGTCTTAAGAGTGTCAGAGACCTGAAAATCGGGGCTTGAACCATTTCCCACGTTGGAATCACAAGGCAAGAGCTGCCACAGCCACAGAGAGAGAACGGTGTCAGAGGGGGGACGCTAATTCGGGACACTAACATTCTGGACTCTTCCCCCTAACACAGTACTGGGGCGTCCGAGAGCCTCTCTGCTGGAGATGATACTTCCCTCTCACGTCACCCGCACAATGGATTATCTCCACACCCCCGCCCCGCAGGGCGGCAATGAGCCAGTCCACGAGCGTCCCCCACTTCTCGTGGCAGTAGGTCAGTCCACTCGGTCACCAGTTTCCCCGCAGGATGTCTAAGGTTCCTTCCGTGCTGCCGCCGGCCCCCGCCCACTCACCTTTGGCTCTGGCTCTTCGCCACCCCCGGCGCCTTTGACTTTTGGACCCCTCTTGAACCCTCTTCGAGGCTGGAGCCTCAGAGGCCACCTGGGGCCTCGTTTCCCAGGCCGATTCCATCAATTTTCTGCGGTCCCGTTCCCGCGCCAATTCCACAACCGCCTAAGCCAATTCTGCTCGCCAGTCTCCGCCCGGAGGGCCGATCCTCACACGCACCACCGCCGAGCCCCCACATCACCCAATCCCGGACTTGCTCCTCTCTGGGTCCCGCCCCCTGAGCTAGGTGGGCTGGCCTCGACAGTCGGGTCCCGCCCCTCTCCACTAAGTCCTACGGTCTGGCCCCGCCCCTTCGCGTGCTTTAAAGGGCCCGCGACCAGCAAAAATGCAGCCCTGGAGGCGGCTAAAAGTGTATTCCGGCAGAACTAGCGGGGAGTCCCTAATGGTCACCCCAGCAAGGAAGCCGCGATGTAGTCACGTATTGGCTGTCATCCTCGTCTTCCCACTCACCTGCCCACGTAGGGATCGTCTAGAACGCACTGTGCCCGTCCGCTTAGAAGTGAGCAGGATGCAACTTCGCCTCCTCCTGAGGGCGGGGAGCCAGCCAGGTCCTCAGGCAATTCACAGCCGAGGCGGGGCTGCAGCGCAGGAGGCGTGACTCTGCCTGGGAGCCGTTGGAAGAGGAAGCCCCGCCTTTCCGCCCCTCCTCCCCCCGCCCTCTGTCTTCTAATTCTCCTATCGCTCCGTTTCTTGGGGTTCTTCTTCTCCCCGTCCTGTTCCTCCCCGCGAGAATGGAAGGCCGGGGGCGGCGGGGGGTGGGGGTAGGGGTGTGTGTGTGTGTGTGTAGGGTGCTCGGCGCCTGCGCACTAGCTCCAAACCGCGCACCCGCCCGCAGGGTGGAGAGGTGGCCGAGGGTACCGCGCTGTCCCGGGAAAAGGCGGGAAACACAGGCGACTCGAGGCTCGCGCATGCGCACACACTCTAGCACGGGTCGGGTTGGGTGGAGAGGCTTGGGTTGTGGCAGAGCTGTGATAAGGGCATCCCTTGTGACTGGATTCGGGAGGCCCAGAGAAACACCAGAAATACCGTCTCGTCTCTCCTCCCCACCCTTCCGAAACACACGACGAGCCCTGGCGCTGAGAGATACCGTGATCCTCTCCTCAGTCCTGAGGAGACGACCTAGCGCTTCCAGGAGATACAGGCCCCTGGGCTGAGACCCCCGTTTACCAGCTTTCGGACTAATGGCTTCGCAGCGCCTTCAGCTCCTGGATTGGGGCTGCATTGTTTTCTCCTCCTCTGGTTGTGTCACCACATGTTCCCTGGAGAGAACTTGCGGCCATTCTCCTGCAGAGCAGGGCTTCTGAGCCCAGAGGAGTTCGGGGCCGAGCCTGCTCCCCGGGGGCACCCACCATCGTTGGCTTCGGAGACGGAGGAGAAGGGGCAGGGGTGCTGTGTCCAGTGGAGTCTCATGCCCACGACCTGCCCACACCGCCCCCCGAGTTTCCCTCCCTGCGCGCAGCCCAGACCTGGCCTGGGATTTGGCGGAGCCCAAGCGCCTCTCCTGAGCCTCCCGCTTCCTGAGATCACACCCTACGAGGCCATGGGCCAGGCGGGACCGGGACTCCCTGGGGACGAGTATCTTCCAGCCTACTGGACCCCCCGGAGAGCTGAAGGGCCTTTGCCTGCGTGGCAACCCACCGAGGGTAAGGGTCCCTGGTCAGCGAGGCACCTGCCCTCAGCGGTGCTCAGAGTTCTGGGCCCGAGGGATGAGCACCTGCCCTTGCCCACAGCCTTTCTTAGTTTCTGTTTGATTCCCCCGTGTCCCTGCGGGGAGGTGGCCTGGAACAGGGCAAGGAGTCTGAGGCTGGCTGGGGATCCTGGCACGCCGGCAGCCCCTACTGCCCAGTCCTACAGCCTCCCTCTCCTCCAGGCCTCGGCTCCCTCCTCCATCAGAGGGGGCTCTGGCTCTGTGTCTGGACTGCTGGACGGTGACCTGAGCTCACCTGACGTTCTGGCAGGTCTCAGTTCTTGACTGAATGAGTGGCCATCCCTGGAGCCCCTCCCCCTCTCCCTTCCTCCAAGCTCAACTCACCTGTGTACCGGTATTGTCTGGGATTCTGGCTGCTGATTTTCTTCCTGGGTGTTGGCATCCCACCGAATCCTGACATCATTTCGTAACCAGGTTGCTCTTTGAGGCCAGCTTCTTTCCAGGGGCTGCCATCCTACCCAGGGTGGCTGGTGAATCAATGTCTAATGTGAACCCCACATCTGGTTTTGTGCCTGAATCTGTGACCCACTCAAGAAATGTCTTCCATTCTGAGGTCGATGGCTGTTCGGATGATTCATTTGGTTTTGATAGAAATTGCCACTCAGCCAAAGATTCCTCTCCGGATTTGACTCTCTGAGCTGCAAGGTCTGACTGTTGCAGTCTCTCTTGGGACATGGGTTCAGTCTGGGCAGGTGGTTCATTTTGGGGTTCAGGTTGCTGCTGGGCTCTGGATCCCTCTCTCAGTTCTGGGTTCTGTTGAGTTCTAGATTCTTTTCCTGGCTCAGGTCTGTGCTGTGAGGCAGCTTCCTGTTTACTAAAGGGCACCCTTTGGATGGAAGGTGATGGCTGCAGGGCAGAGGCCTGTGGGGCACGAAATTCCTGGTGCAGAGTGGATTTTTGTTGTGCTGGAGGTTCCTGCTGGCCTTCAGTTTCCTGTTGGGCAAGGGGTCTTTGCTGTGCAGTGAGGTTCTGTGGTAGATCGGGTGCCTGCTGAGCCTTAGATGCTGGCTGAGCTGTGGGCGTCTTTTCTGGCTCAGATGCTGGCTGGGTGATAGGTATCTGGGGTGGCTCAGGTTCCCAGTCAGGCCTAGAAGCTAACTTAGAGCCTGGCTCCACTGTGGTGAGTTCCCTGAAGGGAACTGTTGATCTCCCAGGCTTCATCCTTCTGGGCTTTGCTTTGTCACAGATCTGGGCCTCCTTCACTGATTGCTCATGATGGTACCTGCCTTTGGGTTCCACTCCTTCATCCTGGCATCTCTGCTCTTCTTTTTTAAGGCAGTTGGCAAGTGGCCTCTCTACTCCTGAGCCCAGTAATGTGCTTCTGTGCCTCCTGCTTTTGAGAGGCCGGCCTGGGAACAGGAGGAGGCTGTGTGCCCAACACACCGTCCAATCAGACGGCAGGGGCTTGCCCTGTTGTGTCATAAATAGGACCCCACCCAACTCACCATCCATTAAAATGCTTCTTCTCATAAGACTAGCATCCTAATTTAGTCTTCTCTTTCATCTGAATGACAGAAGCCAGCCTCTGGCTGAGTGTTTCTTTTCTCCCCTTCTGATATTTGAAGAAATGGTCATAGGGGAAGCAGGATCCACGGGGAAGCAGAATCCACACTTTATTTTTTCTTTTTGGCCACAGTGGTTTGCAGGATCTTTGTTCCCTGACCATGGATTGAACCTGGACCCTAGCAGTGAAAGTGCCAAGTCCTAACCACTGGATATCCAGGGAATTCCTAGGATCTACACTGTTTTAATGTTTTCCTCTTTACTCATTTTTCCAAATCCATTTTTATTTTCTTATGTTTTCATTCTGATAATTTTATCCCCACGTTACAAAAAAATATGCCCTCTCATTTTTTCACTTGAAGCCCTTTTCAGTGGCATTTGAGATTTTCCACACCATCTCTCTAGCCTTCAACTCTGCTTTTGTACATACATCTTCTGTAGTAGATTGGAAACTTACAGGGTCACTTGACCATTAATGATGATGGTGATAATCATAAATACTGGAGGCATTTTATGTGCTAGGAAACTGACAGTTTTTTTTTTTTAATCTACATTATCTTTGCTAAGACAGTGTCTTACTTATTACTTTAACTTCTTTCTTTGCTCTACCTAGCTTTTACCTTAGAAAGGCTTCTCAAATGAGTAAAGAAATAAAAGATTGGGTAGCAGAGAGAGACTGAGGATGATACTGGGGAGAGGTGTGTGTAGAATCTGGGTTAAGTTTGGAATTTGCAGAGTAAAATGGGTTCATTGGATTGAATGTGAATTTCCAGGCCTCTGAAAGAAATAATCCTGATCTATTGTGTGTGTTCTCAGTTGTGTCTGACTGTTTGCGACCCCAAGGACTGTAACCCTCCAGACTCCTCTGTCAATGGAATTTTCTAGGCAAGAATACTGGAGCAGGGTTGCCATTTCCTCCTCCAGGGGATCTTCCCGACTCAGGGATCAAACCCACATCTCTTGTGTTCCTGCAGTGGTAGGCGGATTCTTTACCACTGTGCCAATTATATTTAAATATATTAATTGGCTACTTGTCTGGTTCTATTTAAAGTCAGGTGATGCCAGCTAGGAAACTTGGCTTTCTTGGTTTCTTTCAGGTGAGTAAACTTAAGCCTGGGTCTGTAGAGGGCACAGGAAAAGAGTGTTAGGAGAAGGCTTTAGAGGGCATAGTAATTCTGGCGATAATGTTTTGCTTTTGTTTTTTTGAGAATACTAGAATGGTTTAGGGACTAGGGACTGCGGTGGGGGACCTGAGGTGGAAGAAGAGCATCTTCTAGGTGCGCTCACGGCCTTATTAACTGAGAATGTTTCACTGGGAGGGTGGGGTCTCAGAGCGCCTATAAAGGCAAAGCGAAGCTTGCCAGCTGACATTGTCTGAGAAATTGCTGTCAGGCTCTGGAGGGCTTGGTTGGCTTCCTGTGGTGTCTTTGGTGTCCTAGGGTGAAAAGAAAAGGGAGAGACTGCTTTTAACATTTTTAAAATTTAATTTTAATGACAGCTTTTAAAATGTTAAAAGTAAGACTCATCTAGTGGAAAAGTTAAAGTAAAAGCTTATTTATTTTATACAGAGTAGTTTGTTCTCCATACCTTTTTGTATGTAAACATAATAGTTTACTTAAATGAGCTTGTGCTATACATATTGTTCTTTGCAGCCCTGCCAGGCTTCCCTGTCCATGGGATTCTCCAGGCAAGAATACTGGAGTGGGTTGCCATACCCTCCTCCAGGGGGTCTTCCCGACCCAGGCATCGAACACACATCTCATGTCTCCTGCATTGGCAGGCAGGCTCTACTTCTTGAGCCACCTGGCAAGCCTGTTTTGCTCTGTGCCTTTAACCAATCTTACTACACTATGTTATATATCTATAGAAATCCATAAAACTTATGTGTATAGTTTGGGACTTCCCCTGTGGTCCAGTGGATAAGAATCCTCCTTGTAAGGCAGAGGACTCAGTCTGATCCCTGCTTGGGGAACTAAGACCCCGCATGTGCAGAGCAACTAAACCCATGCTGCAACTACTGAAGCCCACCTGCTCTGGAGCCCGTGTGCCACAACTAGAGAGTCCATTTGCCAAAATGAAAGTTCCCACATGACGCAATGAAGATCCCGTGTGCTGCAACTAAGACCTGCTGCAGCCAAATAAATAAATAAAAAATAAATATTAAAAAAAAGACCTAGGTGTCTGCCTTTTAGTGGCTGCTTTACTTCAAACTAAGCCATTTTTCCTCTCTGTTTCAGTCTTGCCTGTGAGTAAAATTAGGCTGAGGATGGGGTCCAGGAACCTCTTGGAAGGCAGCCCTGGGTTGTTGGGGAAAAGGGTAAGGGAGAGGAGGCCAGCCAGACCTTCAGCCATCTCCTCTGGACCCTGGAGGAGTCTGGCTCTTACATGAGACTCAGAAAGAAATGAGTGGCAGCCTCAGGGAGAGGGCAGGGGGCGAGGGCAGCTCAGGTAATATCTGCTCTGCTCTCAGAGGGATTCAGGGGAGCAAGTGGGGATATCGATGGTGCACTCTCGTTGTCAACATTTGTTATTGACTTTTGCACTCACATTCTTGGCCTCCTTCTTGGAGCCACCTCCCAGAAGCCTGGCGTTGGTTCCTCTGGCAACCCCTGTAGGAAGGAAACTGGTCACTTCCAGGCACTGGAAAGGGAAGGTGCCAAGAGACTTGGTTCCTGATCACTGTGCTTCTGGGTGAGTGCAGCCCCATTGCTCTTCCTTTTCACTCAGTGATCCAGGGTACTTCAAAAGAGGAGTATTTTATATGTATCTTATTTATTTAAGCCATACCGTGTGGATTGTAGGATCTTAGTTCCCCAATCTGGGATTGAACCCAGGCCCTTGGCAGTGAAAGTGTAGAGTCCTAGCCCCTGGACTGCCAGGAAATTCTCTATTTTAGTTTTTAAATTGTATAGTTCGTTTACAATGTTGTGTTAATTTCCAGCGTACAGCAAAGTGATACAGCTTTATACATAGACACACACAAATATATTCTTTTTCGTATTCTTTTCCATATGATATGTTACAGGATATTGAATCTAACAAGTCCCTGTGCTATACTGTAGGACATTTTTGTTTGTCTATTTTATATATAATGGTTTATATCTTCTAATCCCCAACTCCTAATTTATCCCTCCCCCACCCTCTTTTCCTTGGTAACCATAAGTTTCTAACCATAACTTTCTATGTCTGTGAGCCTGTTTCTGTTTTGTAAATAAATTCACTTGTGTCATTGGATTCCACATATAAGTGATATCATATGGTATTTGTCTTTCTCTTTATGACTTACTTCACTTAGTAAATGACAATCTGTGGGTCCACCCATGTTGCTGCAAATGGCATTATTTCATTTCTTTTTAACGGGTGAGTGACATTCCTTTGTATATATATACCACATCTTCTTTATCCATTCATCTGTGGAAGGGCATTTAGGTTGCTTCCATTTCCTGGCTATTATAAATAGCACATGTATCTTTTTAAATTCTAGTTTTGTCCAGATATATGCCCAGGAGTGGGATTGCTAGATCATATGGCAACTCTGTTTTTAGTTTTTTGAGGAACCTCCATACTGTTTTCCATTGTGGCTGTACCAATTAACATTCCCACCAACAGTGTAGGAGGGTTCCATTTTCTTCACACCCAAGAGAGGAGTATTTTAAATGGATAAGGGATTGAAGTTTAAAATCTGACTTAGAGAAAAGCTTACCTAGAAGTAGGTGGAGAAAGAATGATTTCTGGATGGAAAAATAGAGGTTAATCAAGACCTTACATTCTCCCCCTATTAAGATTCTCTCCTACATACTTTAAAATCTTGAAGACTGAAGGAATGAGAACAAGGAGTAGATTATTCCATTAACCAGTCAGGAACTTCACCTGACCTCCATGTTTTGTTGTATTTGAATCCATAGTCCCAGTTCAACTGTTAGAAGTTGGTATTTACCTTTGTTCCTCTAGAACAAATCCATTCCTCTTTTTGTCTCTATTCAAGTCTGTCTTATCACCTGATGCTCTCTTAAATGCCCATCTTGTAAGACCAAAATATTTTTTATGACAACCAAGGTGATGTTTTATAGGTATTCTGGAGCTGCAATTGGGTCCAGATGATGCCTCCTCTGTATAGAAGTTGTTCATATTTCCTGCCAGACTGAATTATACTTTCACATGCTTCCCTACTGTATTTGAATATGGTAGCTGAAGCTGAAGCTCCAGTACTTTGGCCACCTGATGCAAAGAGCCAACTCATTGGAAAAGACCCTGATACTAGGAAAGATTGAAGGCAAAAGAAGATGATTAGGAGAAAATGAAGGCAGAGGATGAGATGGTTAGATAGCATCACCAACTCAATGGACATGCTGCTGCTGCTGCTGCTGCTGCTAAGTCGCTTCAGTCGTGTCTGACTGTGCGACCCCATAGACCGCAGCCCACCAGGCTCCCCTGTCCCTGGGATTCTCCAGGCAAGAACACTGGAGTGGGTTGCCATTTCCTTCTCCAATGCATGAAATTGAAGTCAAAGTGAAGTCGCTCAGTGGTGTCCGACTCTTAGTGACCCCACGGACTGCAGCCTTCCAGGCTCCTCCGTCCATGGGATTTTCCAGGCAAGAGTACTGGAGTAGGGTGCCATTGCCTTCTCCCTCAGTGGACATAAATTTGAGCAAACCCTAGGGAATAGTGAAGGACAGGGAAGCCTGGCGTGCCACAGTCCGTGGGGTTGTAAAGAGCTGGACTCCACTTTGCAACTAAACAACTATCATTGTACAATTACACTTAAAGTTTGTTGTTTGAAATGTGTTATGTATTGAATTCTGTCCCCCTAAAATTCATTGAAGCCATAACCCTTA
The DNA here is from genome assembly GCA_006408695.1 of Aepyceros melampus. Classification (NCBI taxonomy): domain Eukaryota; kingdom Metazoa; phylum Chordata; class Mammalia; order Artiodactyla; family Bovidae; genus Aepyceros; species Aepyceros melampus. The sequence goes on from SJXQ01007756.1 coordinate 163,627, forward strand.
ATAACTCAGAAAGTCTGTATTTGAGGATAGGGCCTTTTAAAGAGATGATTAAGTTAAAATGAGACCCTTATGGTGGGCTCTATTCCAATCTGACTGGAGTTCTTATAAGGAGAAGAGATTTGGGCACACAAAGAGACACCAGGCATGTCCATGCACGGAGGAATGACCAGTGAGGAAAAGAGCAAGGAGTCGGCTATCTGTAAGCCAAGGAGAGCGTCCCGGAAGAAACCAAAGTTGCTGACACTTTGATCTTGAGCTTTCCAGTCTTCAGAATTGTGAGGAAATAAGTTGTTGTTTTAAGCCTGACAGTCTGTGGTATTTTGTTACGGGCAAGTCTAGCAAACTGAAAATCTTTCTCCCTCACTAGATGCTGAACCAGTGACTCAGTCACTCAGCTACATGGCTGCTGACACACGGTAGACGCGTGATAAATGTCTGATAAGCAGATGGACACGTTGTCCAGAGAGGGCCCTTAGAGTAGCCTCTGGTTCAATCCAGCTCTCCTGTTTCCCAGACTCGTGTCCTTTCTGCCACACAGATGGAGGGTGTTACATCATTTCTCCAAGTGCTGGTTTCCAAGTGTTTTCACGTGCTGTTTTGAGTGGTGTTAGTTTCAACAGGCATGGCCCCTGCCATCTAAACTTTTCTAATATTTTACTCTCGCCTGACCTCTACTTCTGGTTCCAGAAACAGCCCGCAGAATATTAGAGTCAGAGGTAATCTTGGAGATTATGAGTGCAACCCTTTCACTGAGGAGTTTTTCTTTTTATTTTTAATGTGACGTAACTATATTAGAGAAAATTTGTAAAGTCCAAATAAAAATCTTTACTCTTGCCAACTGTTGGAATTTTAGTGTGCATATGATTTTTTATTTTTTTATTTTTTAAATATAAAAAATGTGATAGCCACACTATGTGAACATTTTCCTTTTTTTTCACTTTGTAAGCTGGTTCCTGTGTTGTCTTACAACATTGATAACAGACTTTTTAAAATAAAAAAATTTTTTTTCATTTGGCTTCACTGGTTGGTCTTCGTTTCAGCACGGTGGGATCTTTGATCTTCGTTGTGGCACGTGGGATCTTTTTTTTATTTACAAACTCTTAGTTGCAGCATGTGGGATCTAGTTCCCTGACCAGGGATGGAATCTTGGCCCTCTGCATTGGGATTGTGGAGTGTTAGCCACTGGACCACCAGGGAAGTCCCCAAAACAGACATTTTAAATGACTACGTAACACTTGCAATATATGTACCTCAGATTACCCAATTGCTCTCTCATCGCTGAATATTTAGATTGTTTTATCTTTAGATATTGATAAATTTCTTTGTAACTGTTTTCCACGTTAGATTTCTGTCTTAGAGAACACAAGTGGAATTACTGGGTCCAAAGTTAAGAACAGTTTTATTTTTCTAGATATCTTTACCAAGTTGCTTTTTAAAAAGTTATATTAACTAAACCACTGTCTCTTCTTTTCAGGTGAGGAAACTGAGACCCTGAGAGAGCAAATGAAATGCCCAAGTTCATAAAGGTAATGGTGACTCATCTGGTGCTAAAACCTAGATCCAAGGCTCTTAGTCTGTTGTTCTTTCTGCAGCCCTGTATGACCGTAATTTCATGGTGTAACTGAAAATGACACTGTTACTACAGTATCATGTCCCCCAAAGTTCAGACATTTTTACATCACCTTAATTTTTGCTATAGCTTAGACCACCTCTACTATTATTTATTTCATATTAATACTTTTTTCTTTAAATACATTTAATTTACATAACATCTTCATTCTATGCAATATTTTCTGTGAGATTCTGGGTTTGATATATGCTTAGATCTTTTTCTAAGATGCATTAAAAATAAACATATGACTATTAAAGTAGAAGCTTATTTATGTTTTACCTAAAATCAGTTTTGGAAAATACTGATATGGTGGAATAAGCATGGACCTTGTATCCAGACATTCCTGAGGTCAACTGCTTGCTCTGTCAGTGAGCTATATGGTCGTGGAGAAGTCACTTAGCTTCTTTGATCATTGATTCTATGGTTTGTAGAGTGTCTGTCAGTAACCACCTTGCAGTGATGTTAGGAATAAAGAAGGTACTGTGGGCCCAGTGCCCAAGTAGATGTTGAGTACACTGTGGTTATTATAGTGGGTATTATTGCAGACTTCCAGTTATTTCCCAAAAGGAGTGTCTATGCTGGCTTCTTCTTGCCAACTTGTGTGTGTAAAGAAGTTGCTTCCACATGTTAGGTTTTGCAGTAGATCTGTTATACTTTTACCTCTCATATCCTCTACGTATTAGCATTGTGATTTTGGACAGGTGTGCTTAACTTTTCTGCGATCTATTTCCATAATTTGTAAAGCTAGGCTGAAAAGGTACATGGGTGTGTGTATGCACACATCTGGCCGCCGGAGGGCCTAGACCTAAGAGCCCTAGTGCGTGCCTGCTCAGTCTGCCTTGCCTCTGCAGCCCCATGGACTGTAGCCCGCCAGGCTCCTCTGTCCAGGAGATTTCCCAGGCAAGAATACTGGAGTGGGTTGCTATTTCCTTCTCCAGAAGATCTTTGTGACCCAGTGATCGAACCCACGTCTCCTGCACTGGCAGATTCTTTACCATATGAACCACCAGGGAGTTCAGTAGCCCTGGTCAGTTCAGTCAGTTCAGTCGCTCAGTCGTGTCCGACTCTTTGCGACCCCATGAATCGCAGCACGCCAGGCCTCCCTGTCCATCACCAACTCCCAGAGTTCACTCAGACTCAACGTTCATCGAGTCGGTGATGCCATCCAGCCATCTCATCCTCTGTCATCCCCTTCTCCTCCTGCCCCCAATCCCTCCCAGCATCAGAGTCTTTTCCAATGAGTCAACTCTTCGCATGAGGTGGCCAAAGTATTGGACTTTCAGCTTTAGCATCAGTCCTTCCAAGGAAATCCCAGGGTTGATCTCCTTCAGAATGGACTGGTTGGATCTCCGTGCAGTCCAAGGGACTCTCAAGAGTCTTCTCCAACACCACAGTTCAAAAGCATCAATTCTTCGGTGCTCAGCCTTCTTCACAGTCCAATTCTCACATCCATACCTGACCACAGGAAAAACCATAGCCTTGGCTAGGCGGACCTTTGTTGGCAAAGTAATGTCTTTGTTTTTTAATATGCTATCTAGGTTGGTCATAACTTCCCTTCCAAGGAGTAAGCATCTTTTAATTTCATGGCTGCAATCACCATCTGCAGTGATTTTGGAGCCCCAAAATAGTCTGACACTGTTTCCACATGTTTAGCCCTGGTAGCCATGGGCAATCCTAGTGCCCAAGATTTGTGAATATCATTCTCCCATGAAAGGAACCAGGGCTCTGTGGAGAAATGGCTGACTCCAGGGCTGCAGAAAGGAAGTACAAGATGACCCTGGAACATCTTGAGGTGTTACCGAAAGGTGTGGGGTCTGGCTGCTTGCCGTTCAAAAGGCCAGTAAACAGGCCAGGTTGGTCGAAAGGAAAATCTCCTTTATTTCCAATGCTGGCAAATAAGGGGGAGGGTGGCAGACATCTGTCCAAAGGCTGACTCCCCACCGCCCATCCTGGGAACCAGTGGGATAAGAGGTTTTATAGACAGAAGGTGGGGGGTACTATGTGTAGAAAGAGGACAGTCATCTCTGACCGTCATCTTCAAATTGGTCATCCGTGGTCTGACCAGCATCGTCTTGGTTGTTATAGGTACAGTTAATCTTCGGTTCCAGGGTTGGTTGGTTCCCATTTCTTTGAGGCCAGTTCTCGGAGTCGTGGCAGCTCATGTCACAGTCTGGTCATCATGCTGTGAACTTCTCCACCTGATGTTCTGCTTTCTATAAGACAGCTCACAGGATATGGCGCAGAATATTACCTATAGCCCTTGCCAACATCCACTGGATCATGGAAAAAGCAAGAGAGTTCCAGAAAAACATCTATTTCTGCTTTATTGACTATGCCAAAGCCTTTGACTGTGTGGATCACAATAAACTGTGGAAAAGTCTTCAAGAGATGGGAATACCAGACCACCTAACCTGCCTCTTGAGAAATCTGTATGCAGGTCAGAAAGCAACAGTTAGAACTGGACATGGAACAATAGACTGGTTCCAAATAGGAAAAGGAGTATGTCAAGGCTGTATATTGTCACCCTGCTTATTTAACTTATATGCAGAGTACACCATGAGAAACGCTGGACCGGAAGAAGCCCAAGCTGGAATCAAGATTGCCGGGAGAAATATCAATCACCTCAGATATGCAGATGACACCACCCTTATGGCAGAAAGTGAAGAGGAGCTAAAAACCTCTCGTTGAAAGTGAAAAAAATTCTTCAAGAGATGGGAATACCAGACCACCTAACCTGCCTCTTGAGAAATCTGTATGCAGGTCAGGAAGCAACATGTATAATACCATCTGTGAAATAGATGACCAGTGTCAGAAGCATTTAACAGGAGGCTTCCTATGTGCTGTTTTGGATCTGTCATGAATCCTCTGTCCCTTATTAATTCCTGAATATTCAGGAATTAAGTGGATTAGCACACTGCTCCCAGGCAAAGGTGGGGGGGGCTGAAGTATGCATGCATTTCTATACAGTGATCAGCAACTATTTACGACCCTCTTCCTTTTTATGAACCATATGGTAAAAGTGATTATTTACAACTCTCTCTGGCTCCCCACTCCAGTACTCTTGCCTGGAAAATCCCATGGATGGAGGGGCTTTGTGGGCTGCAGTCCATGAGGTCGCTAGGAGTCGGACACGACTGAGCGAATTCACTTTCACTTTTCACTTTCATGCATTGGAGAAGGAAATGGCAACCCACTCCAGTGTTCTTGCCTGGAGAATCCCAGGGACGGGGGAGCCTGGTGGGCTCCCGTCTATGGGGTCGCACAGAGCCGGACACGGCTGAAGCGACTTAGCAGCAGCAGCAGCTCTTTCATGGATGACTTCATGTTTCCTTGATAACTTGCAAGTTTTTATTTTATCTCTGCTGAAAATAGCTACCTTGTAAGACAGTATAAATACTCACACAGTGTTGAATAAAACACCTCTGCTTCATCAGTGCTTGGGTCCCCGTGTCTTCTCTCTCCCTCTCTCTCTTTCTCTTTTTCAGGCTAATTCTCTGGAGCACAGAGGCCCTCTGGGTTCACTTTCCTGCCCGAGCTTCTAAGACCCTCTGGAGAAGGTGCTCTGTGCCTTCACCCCATTGAGAGGGCACCTGAGGCCTTTGTGAACAGAGCAAGCCCCATGTCAGGGACTTTATTGGTTTTCTGCATAAACTAAGGAATATCAGCCTCTTTCTCTCTCCTTTATTTTCTTATGGTCGACTCTGGACCACCAGGTTCCATCCATTAGAGGACTTCTACAAGACCAGTACA
>SJXQ01007756.1:169214-236126 GCA_006408695.1 Aepyceros melampus
GCTGGTGCACTGGGACAACCCAGAGGGGTGGGATGGGGAGGGAGGTGGGAGGGGGGTTTGGGACAGGGGGACACATGTACACCCATGGCTGACTCATGTCAATGTATGGCAAAAACCACAATGTATGGCAGAAACCACTACAATATTGTAAAGCAATTAGCCTCCAATTAAAATAAATTAATTTTTAAAAAGAAAAATAAATAAACACAACAGGAGAGTCAAAGGAGTTGGGTTACCAGATGCAGAGGAGCTTCTCTTTGGGAAGGAATAGGGAAGACAAGGGGTAGCCCACTCCGGTATGCTTGCCTGGAAGATTCCACGGACAGAGGAGGTTTGGCGGGCTACAGTCTATGGGGTCGCAAAGGGTCTGACGCAACAAAGCACACACACTCTCAGGGAAGACAAAAGCGATCCATGTGTAGCAGCAGAGCAGTCATCTGGGAGTGGGTGCGCTGGTGTTAGCACACCGCCTGCCACGAGCCGGCGATGCGACCCCTCCGCCTCAGCCTGCACAGTGAAGGGTCTGAGCTGCATCAGGGTTCTCAGCTCTATAACCATCAAAAAGAAGAACCCCATATTTTTAAAAAGGATTTTCGATCTACCTAACTGCATTTATCAAACTATTCATATTCCCATGAGAATATTCTATTGATATGAAAGTGAAAGTCTCTCAGTCGTATCTGACTCTTTGCGACCCCATAGATTATACAGTCCATGGAGTTCCCCAGGCCAGAATACTGGAGCAGGTACCCTTTCCCTTCTCCAGGGGATCTTCCCAACCCAGGTATCGAACCCAGGTCTCCCACATTGCAGGAGGATTCTTTACCAGCTGAGCCACAAGGGAAGCCCAAGAATACTGGAGTGGGTAGCCTGTGCCTTCTCCAGCGGATCTTCCTGACCCGGAATTGAACCAAGGTCTCCTGCATTGCAGGCAGATTCTTTACCAACTGAGATATAATTCCAGGCAATAGCAAAGAAAAGCAACTTTTAAATTTAGTCTTATCATAGAATAAAATTTTCACTAGTTCTTTGGAAAGTTGGAATACCTCTCAGATCCACGTGATTATCTTTCAGACTTGTCATAATGTAAGGATTTGTCTAGGAAATCAGCGAGGTCCGATCCCATCTCCCCTGACACCGGAGCCCTGTGCCCCTTAGCAGACAGTGGAGGAACATTTTCCATCCTGCTTGTAGTCCCAGTTCTTTTTTCCTTTTTCAAGCCTTTATGAATCTGTAACAATAGTGCTTCTGTTCAGTGTTTTGGCTCTTTGGCGCCTGCAGCATGTGGGATCTCAGTGCCCTGACCAGGGTCTGAACCCTCATCCCCTGCACAGGAAGATGAAGTCCCAACCACCGGACCTAGAGGCAGGGAAGCCTCTAGGCCCAGGCCTTGTTTCCAGCGCCAGGTGCTCTCTCACTTCCTTTTTGATGTGGCACATTCCTGATGGCTAAGTGTACCTTATTTGTCTCGTGTGTCTGCCAGGAAGGAGCTGCTTCACATAAACTTCCCTCTCAGTTCCCCTGCTGGGCACCCTTCTCACCTGAGAGACCTGGAGATCCTGTCTGCCAGCCTGCAGAGCAAGCCCTGATCTTTTCCCTCAAGCAGCTCCATCTGCTGCTGAAGAGACAGCAGCAGAGATTCTCAGTCCAGCTGAGTAAATGCCGTGACGGAGAATCCAGTGTGCTGCTGAAGACTGAATTTTTGGCTCTGCGGGGACCTGGGAACCCCAGAGAGAGAGGGAGAGGAGGCGCTGAGCAGGGCCTGCAGGATAGGGGAGGGCTGGGGCAGCGTTTGACGACCAGCGCCACAGGGAACAGTGGGCTGGGCCAGGCAAGGGCAGGGCTTGCCTGCCTGACGACTTTAGTTAAGGCCTCCCTCCCTTCCTTCCTCTCACAAGTATATATTGAGCATCTTTTGTGACAAGTATACTGTTAGGTGGTAAAAACAAATGTGAATAAGACATGTCTTGTCTTGAAGCAGCTCAAAGGATTAGTGGAGAGACAAATCAACTCCTTCCAAGCCCTGATCCTGCAATAGGGGAAATACTTTTGGAGAGATGTACCTAGACCCCAGATTGGCTGCTGGCTTGTCCCCTAGTGACACCAGACAGCATGTCACCACACCGCAGGAAAACCTCAACAGGTCTAGGCCCCAGGCCCCTCCTACAGTTTGACATTTGCTCAGTCTTGGTTGAAGAGATACCCTGAACTTTCTTCGTCTGCTCTAGAAGCTGTAGAATTTCCCTGCCTGGAGGCTGGAGACTGGTCAGATGACTTCTTCTGCCCTGTGAGAGTCTGGAGTAGGGAGAAGGGATCCTTTGAACCTGTCCTTCATGCCGCAGTCTTAGGAAAGGCAGAGGGAGCAGACCCTCTGGAGGCCAGGATACATCCGCTCTAATCCTGCTCCTTAGAAGAGGCTGACAGGATAGTTCCTCCTCGGCCTCCCTGACCCAGCACCTCACTGCTCTGGAGGAGTCCCGGCCCGGACAAAGGGTGAGGGCTACACTCAGGCGGCACAGGAAGCAAGTGGAGAGTCCGTGCTGGGGCCATTATCAAGTGGGGCTATGATCCTAGTAGATCCTGGAGGAGAGGCCCAGTGCCAGCCAAGCCTGTTCAAGTCTTCACCAAGTCTCCAAAGGCCAGTGCTTCTGCGGGGCTTCCTGGGGAGAGGGCGTATTCTTCTCCCCTCAAAGCATGCACACTGAAGCTGCTGAGACAAGCACATGGTGGGAATGTTATGGACAGTAAGAAAATTTCCCGAGGAGAGATATAAAGAACCAGGGGAACAGAGAGGCAGGGAAGGGCCTATCAAGTCAGAACGGTTAAAAATGGAAGAAGCAGCTGTTGAGATGAGTCTTCTCATCAGTTAGGATAGCGTTTGGCGGCATGTAACAGAAACCTAACTATTGAGGTTTCACAGACTCGGGTTTGCTTTTCTCTTGTGACAAAACTTACGGAGGGAGGTGAGCACAGGTCTCAAGGATGTCATCAAGGAGCCAGACTCGCTCTATCTTCCAGGCCAGCATCCTTAACATACTGCCGGGGGCCAGCGTGAGGAACTCTGCCCTTGGCAAAGGTCATGAGGAGGAGGCTTGGCATAGGCGTGATCAAGCCTCAGGAAACCCCCTGTTCCCGAGCATCTACCCCCAAAACCAGAGTCTGTTTTATGCTCTCACCTACACCTCTGACTTTACGGGGGGCTCTCCCCCATAACCATTTCTCTCAGAGAAGGAGTTAACTTGCAGCTCCAGTTAATAAAAATTCCTGGGCGTGACAAGAGTGTTTCAACTATAGCATAGGGCTTTTCTCATTGTTGAGTCAATGATTGCCGCCAGGCCTCCATGTCCTTAGGCACCTGGGAATATATTAATCAATGTATTTGGAATATAGAAAAGGAAATATAGTAGTTTTTGATGTTAGCAATACTAGATTTTTTGAGTTAATGAATTTTCTGTTTTGTCATAGATCACTGTACTTTGTTATAAATCACTGTGTCTTTGCTATGTAAAAATGTAACTTTATCACTATCTTAAGACTAAATAGATCTTAAGGGGAACATTGGTAAAGGGATTTCATTTGTTGGGCTGATGTTTTGCTGCTAAATCTTCATATTCCCTGCCCTTATAATGAACATAACCAGCATATAAGAGAAAAAAGTAATAACCTTTAAGATTAATCATGTTAACCTTGGGTTAAATAAATTCCTTTCTTAGTTGTGACTCACTACACCCTCACCCTATAGGAATGCAACTTTATTTGGAGGGTGGTGCCTGGTTTAAGAAAAACACCCTTGGAAAAAAATAAGTTTTTTGGTTATCAGAAAGAAAGGGTCATAAAGTGTCAGCAGGCCTCATGGCCAGAAGATGATGTAAAACCCCTAAGACCTTTTTTATGTGAAGCACCTGATTTTGATAAAGGTCAAGACTGCTGTGTGACTCTGTATTCATCTCTATGTGTAAAAAAGGGTACATAAGCAAACTTGAAAATAAAGAAAAGGGGATCAGTTTCTGGAAAGGCTGATTCCCCCGTGTCGTTCTTTCTTTCCCCTTCTGGCTGAATTCCCATCTGGGGAGTGGGTACTCACCAAGCCTACTAATTATGCCTGGGCTTCTAAGATTGGACCAGGGAGGCCTCAGTGCCTCCTCTCCTTCGGGAGAACGGAAAGACGCCTGTGGCCTACATGGGTGGTGATTGGTATTCCACGTAAACCAAGTTATTCAGCCTCTCTTTCTCCACTAATTTTCCCACTACACTATCCGTTTCTAATCTCTCTATATATCTGTAATTAAATAAGTTTTTCCTAGGACACCGACCCGTCTCCACCTTCGAATCACCCTGGATCCACCGGGGCTGGACCCCGGCATCATACAGTCTTCCTGGGTTGGAGGTGGTTTCTCCACTCCCAGGCGTCGCATCATAGACTTTCCAGGGAGCAAGGGGAAAAGCAAAAGACTCCTGTCAGATACACAACAGCTGTTTCTTCTTGAAAGAGTACATTTCATTGGCCAGATTGTCACAGTATCATCTCTAGCAATGAGAAGCTTGGGAGGACTTCCTGGTCCAGTTGTTAGGAATCCACCTTCTAGGGCTTGGGACACAGGTTCAATCCCCAGTCCGGGAAGATTCCATATGCTGAGGGGCAACTAAGCCCACGAGCCACAGCTTCTGAGGTCCACACCCTCTAGAACCTGTGTGTCACAACTGCCGAGGCTTATGCCTCAACTAGTGAAGCCACGTGCCCTAGAGCCCGTGCTCCACAGTGAGAGAAGCCGCCACGGCTAGAGACTAGGAACTGCTGGCCGCAGCTAGAGACAGCCCATGCGCAGCAACGGAGACCTAGCACAGCCAAACACAAATAAATGAAAAGTTCAAAAAAGAAATCAGTGTGCTGTAAAATGAGGCAGAAGGGCAGAACAGTTAAAGGCTGGACAATGAGCAGTGTCTGTCAGAACCTGAAAGGATCAGAACATCCTCAGATGAAGTGAGGAAAGACTTTCAGGTAAAGGCTCAGGGTGGGCACGTGCCAGGAATGTGTGGGGAATCACAGACAGTCCAGCTCAGCTGGAGCCGAGGGTGTGACTAGTGGGAAGAGTGGACAGGGGTAGTTTGTGTTACTCTCCTACCAGACACACACCGCCACGCAGAAGTCAGGCCTGCGGGAGCAACAGCAGGCAACAAGCGACATCTGGAAAAGTCAAGTTTAACTGCAACAAGAAACAGTAATGGAAGTTCAGAGAAAGGCAAACGATAGCAAATCTCTTGACAGCCTTGCAATGACAGCCTCGGACAGAGGGCTGCTGGGCTGGACGCGTGCACACTCTCCAGTCAACTCAGATGTCCAAGATTCCCTAGCGCCCCTCATTGCTCCCTGAAGAAGCCTTCGAATTAGATCCATGCTTTGGCGTCTAGCCTGAGGTCTGTTTATCACTGTCATCCCTTCTCTCCCATCTCTTCTAGCCTCAGCTGTTCCGATTGCAGTGGAAGCAGGGGCATCAGGCAGTGCAGAGGATTAGTGTGGAGATGGGGATTCCAGGTCTAGGGTACGCTGCAACCCTTCCTTGAACTCTCTCCAGAGATTCCTGACTCGGCATCTAGAGTGCAGAGGAGTGTGGCCACCCCCTGCAGCACCCAGCTCATAGTCTCCTGGCTTTCTTGACCGGGAGGCACTGCAGAGTTTCAGGTGCCCCCATCTTCAGCAATACACCTTTCTCCTGCTGGTCTCTGGAGGCAGAGAACAGGCCGGCCATCCTGCTCGACACCTCACTGTCACAGAGCTTCCTGCGTTCCCCTCAGCCTCCCCCATCCCAAGCAGAACGCCTAACTTCCCTTTCTTCCCGGCCTTCTTCTGACCTTTACATACTTTGCGTTACTTTGGAGGGACCTGCTTCAGTTTCTGCTTGTTGTTAAAGGATATGATGCAGGTGGTGGGTAGGGTGGGGTAGAACCATTATTTAAGGTGCAGGAAGTGAGGTTCTGGCACCATTTTCATCAGGACTCATTCCTCAGTTCTTTGGTTTCCAGAGAGTGCTATCCCTCTGATCTGCAGGGGTACTAGGCTACAATGCAGACGTCAGGACTTACCTGAAGAGAAATGCCACAATAGGAAGACCAAGTGACTAGGAGGCTGGGTATTCTCAAGGAAAGAAGACTCACTACAACCCACGACCTCTCTGGGCCTCTGATACATTCTTGGGCAGTCCTGCTGAAAAAATCTCCATGCTATAACAACAGGCAGCACATTCTCTATAGCAGGCACTTTACTGACACTATACAGAAAGACCCCACCAAATGACACTCTGACTCTGAAAACTGGTTTTATTCCCATTTCACAGATGAAGACCCTGACAACCAGAGAGGTGAATAACTTGCCCGTTGTCTCATGGCTGGGAAGGGGCACTGCTGGGATTTGAGATGAGAACCCCGCTCCCTGCACTGGATCCACTGCACTGGCCGTGGCACTGTGGCATCTGGGCTTGGAGAATCCTTCGCTGAGAAGCTTCCTGTGCGCTGCAGGCTACACAGCAGAATCCCTGGTCTCTGCCGCTACGTGCCAGGGACAGCCGCCTCCAGTTGTGACCACTGAAACTGTCTCCAGAGTCTACCAAAGGCTTTCTTGGGGGAAGGAGGCATCACTCTTGGTTGCTTTGTCTGCATTACCTACATGTTTTCTTTCTCTGAAAGTGAAAAAGTGAAATTGATAGTCGTTCAGTCATGTCTGACACTTTGCGACCCCGTGGACTGTAGCCCACCAGGCTCCTCTGTCCATGGAGTTCTCCAGACAAGTATGCGGGCATGGGTAGCCATTCTCCTCTCCAGAAGATCTTCCTGCTGCAGGGAACAGACCTGGGCCTCCTGCACTGCAGCCAGATTCTCTGCTGTCTGAGCCCCAGGGAAGCCCTTGTTTCCCTTCCCTTTACTGGCCCCAGTTTCTGCCCCCAGGAGCCGCCAGAAGCATCTGCTTTGTCTTTCTGTCCCCCATAGTCCTTCAGATAATGGTCAGGCTGGTTCTTGTCTCCACATCTGTTCTCCAGATCAGACTCCAGAGTTCTTTCATCTTTTCCTGATACACTCTGGTTTCTAGGCCCTTCACCGCTTGGGCTGCTCTCTGCTGATGAGCGTCAGTTGTGAAGAGAGCTAGACTAGATGGAACTTTCCTCCTTCTGTCCTCCCCTTCACTCCTCATCAGGAAGGAACCCAGGCCAGCCATTGTGTCCTTTCTGCAGCCCTTGGTGTCTCTCTCGTGGGGCGGATTTTCTCTCCTGTGGTCCCCATTACTCTTTTTCCATCTTAAGTCCTCATCACCTGTTTGTTCTGTCTCCCCAGTTCCCACACCCACTGAGGTTTTTTATCTCCTGCAGTTGTTATCCCCCGTTACCTCCTCTAAGCCCCTAACAGGTAGCCTGGCAGGTAGGAGGCTCTCACGAAGTGTGACGGATGAATGCGTGTATAGTAACAGCACAGAATGAATGTTGAGCTTCGAGGTGAAAGTGCTTTGAAGAGATATAAAGCACTATAAGCTAAGCTAGGTCACTTCAGTCATGTCCAACTCTGTGTGACCCCATAGACAGCAGCTCACGAGGCTTCCCTGTCCCTGGGATTCTCCAGGCAAGAAGACTGGAGTGGGTTGCCATTTCCTTCTCCAATGCATGAAAGTGAAAGTGAAGGTGAAGACACTCAGTAGTGTCCGACTCTTTGCAACCCCATGGACTGCAGCCTACCAGGCTCCTCCGCCCATGGGATTTTCCAAGCAAGAGTACTGGAGTGGGGTGCCATTGCCTTCTCCCCATAAAGCACTATATACACATTTGTATTTTCTCTTTTTCTCATCCTACCTCAGCCCCTCTCTTCCCTAGTCTTCTCCAGGCCAGACCAGCAGATTGGCAGAGAAAGCTAACCAAGGTTTATTCAAGGAATGGGAAATTGAGGAGGATGCCTTATGGAATTTTTTTCTCATTCCCTAGTTTCACTGGATTGCTCCAGTGAAGACTGTGGTGCCAGCATAGAATCTAACAAGAGCTGTCTTCCCCTCTCTCCTAGCCCTCCTAGTTAATTGCTAAGCCTGATTGTTAGCAAAATTCACTTCTCAGTAGAATCTACCACATGGAAAAATACCTTTCAGCATACACAGTGAACAAGGAGCGCATTAACAAGAGAAGACCAGCGGCAGGCACTGAACGAAGTGATTCGTCAGTTCTGGAATCTGATTAAGTCTTTCAGTAACAAAGACACGTTGCTGTGCCCAGCCTGCAGGGCAGATACATGGGCCTGGCGTTAGAATGTATCCCCAACACTCCACTCTCTCCCAAAATCTGAAAGGACTGTAGAATCAATGGATCATTGCTGCACTGAGTTTCTAGGTTTGACTCTCTTCACAGTTCAGTTCAGTTCAGTTCAGTCGCTCGTCATGTCCGACTCTTTGCAACCCCATGAATCACAGCAAGCCAGGCCTCCCTGTCCATCACCATCTCCCAGAGTTCACTCAGAGTCACTTCCATCGAGTCAGTGATGCCATCCAGCCATCTCATCCTCGGTCATCCCCTTCTCCTCCTGCCCACAATCCCTCCCAGCATCAGACTCTTTTCCAGTGAGTCAACTCTTCGCATGAGGTGGTCAAAGTACTGGAGTTTCAGCTTCAGCATCATTCCCTCCAAAGAAATCTCAGGGCTGATCTCCTTCAGAATGGACTGGTTGGGTCTCCTTGCAGTCCAAGGGACTCTCAAGAGTCTTCTCCAACACCACTGTTGCATCAATTCTTCAGCGCTCAGCCTTCTTCACAGTCCAATTCTCACAGCCATACATGACCACTGGAAACAAGCCTTTGCTAAGTGCCAGGGTCACCTTGAAGTTCAGCTCCCCCCATGAACAGAGTCCAGTAGGTACTAGGAGGGCAGGTGGAGGAGGAGAGGAACTCCTGGGACACACAGCCCTCCTGGGGGAGCTCTCAGCCTAATGGGAGACCCCTGGTCTCAGGAAGTTAGAGAGGAAGAAGGAAGAGGAGGAGGAGGAGGGGAAGAAGAAGAAGATGAAGAAACGGAAGAAGAAAGAAGAAGGCTCGTTAATGTGTGCAGTTAAGAATGAACATCAAGGCTGCCCTCCATAACCACGAGGAGATTAACTCCAAGATGCGGAGGGGTATTGGAAAGTTTCAGAAGAGAAGTATAAATGGAACAGAAAACAGATTTCCTCAGTCAGGATGGAACAGGTCTTCTGATTGGTGCAGAAATGGTAGGTATATGGTGGGGGTGGTGTGCAGGGTCAGGGTATGGTGCCTAAACTCAAAGGCACCCAAGTACACATCCACTCTATGGAAGTACATGAGAGGAAAGAGGATTCCAAGGAGCTGTGTAACTCTCTGGACTATATTCTTCTCTGGTCTGTGGTCAAATGATGTGATGGAGTGGTTTGGAAAGAGGTGAGAACGTAAGTGGAGGGGCCTTTGGAGACAGCTGGGGCCCGAGTCCTAGATCTGTGTCACAGCCAACCCACTAAATGACTGTTTGTTAACAGGTCCCTCTGGCTCTGCATTTCAAAACTCAAAGCCAGTACTGGACTTGGGAGAAAGGGCTCCAGGATGCTCGTGCTGTGTCAGCCTCAGGGCAAGACAGAGCACAGCTGTATTCCTGCTCCACCCCAGCCCTGAGCTGCCCGCACCTCCCCTCCCAAGGCCAGGGTGGCAAAAGCACCATCCATTATGCCTCTGTAGCTGCCAAAATGAACTTAGCATGCATTGTTTGACCTCTCTTTCATTAAAATCCAAAGGAAACTGATAGACTGCTTCTAACAAGATGAGATTTAACAGGGATCAATGTCAGCATCGGAGAAGGCAGTGGCACCCCACTCTAGTACTCTTGCCTGGAAAATCCCATGGATGGAGGAGCCTGGTAGGCTGCAGTCCATGCTAAGGGTTGGACACGACTGAGCTACTTCCCTTTCACTTTTCACTTTCAGGCATTGGAGAAGGAAAAGGCAACCCACTCCAGTGTTCTTGCCTGGAGAATCCCAGGGACGGGAGAGCCTGGTGGGCTGCTGTCTATGGGGTCGCACAGAGTCGGACACGGCTGAAGCGACTTAGCAGCAGCAATGTCAGCACCTGAACTTGACTTTAAAGTCCACGTGCACAAGCGCAGAATGCTGGAGGCAGAACTGAGCAGTGGCATGTATAGGAAAGCTTTCAGGGTTTTTGAGGATGATAAACTTTGTGTAGCTTTAAGGGCTGGTAAGAATAACCATTCACCCTATGGATGGTAATTTTCACCATGTGCTCAGCACAGTCTCAGGCTCTCCTCAGAATAACTTATGGGGTAGGTACCTCCCGGTTATTTCCATTTTGCAGAAGAGGAAATGAAGGCAGAGAGATTCAAACAATTTACCCAAGATCTCATAGCTAGTAAGCAGTAGAGCCAGGGTTAACTTGGACCCAGACTCAACGCTTTGGCATGAAAGCAGGAATTTAGAACAGAGAGACAACAATCATTCTCTGCCCTGTGCCAAAAATAGCCCATTTTCAGAAGTCTTCTAGTTTGTCTAAGATCAGCACTCCAAGTCTTCACTAGTGGCAAAACAGAGCCCATTCAAAAGATGCGGTATAGGAGTGCTGAGGAAAGGAATGTTTGCAAGCGTTACGTTCTTCATCCTCACCTACCGGGTGCTCCAGCCACAATGTGGGAGGCAGCCTCGATACCACCCTCAAATCCACTCCCCCACATCCACCCATCACCAGCCTCTTGAGTCACACCCAGCTTTTGTCCGTATGTGCTGAGTCGCTTCACACATGTCCAACTCTTCATGACCCCATGGGCTGTAGTCCACCAAGCTCCCCTGTCCGTGGGGTTCTCCAGGTAAGAATACGAGAGTGGGTTGCCAGGCTCTCCTCCAGGGATCTTCCCGACCCAGGAATTGACAGCTTTTCCCACTTTTTCCACATCAGTCCCTTATGTCTCCTGCATTGGCAGGCAGGTTCTTTATCGCTAGCACCACCTGGGAAGCCCCATACCCAGCTTAACGCCCTTCAAACCCTAAAAGCTTTCTCGCACGTGCCACTTTTAAGCCCTTCCTTCTACTTCCAAAACACATCTCAGCTTAGCCCACTTCTCTCCCGCCACAGCCATTTCTCCACCCTGAGTCACTATCATCTCCCCCCGGCTCACCGCTCACCCTCCTATTCATTCCCTTCTTCACCACTTTGCCAGCAAGCAGCTCTCCACACCACAGCCAGAGAGAGCTCTGAAAACCAAAATGGGGCCAGACCACTTCACCACATCACACCCTTCCATGATTCACACTCTACATTAACTGCAAGCCGGAATCCTAGCTCTGGTTCTACCTACCTCTCCAGGGTCCTCTCCCACGGTCCCCACTCCATGGCCTCTCACCATGTTGCTTTCCTTTGCTTTGTTACATGGCCTGGTTCTTCTTGCTCAAGGTGCATGCCTCGAGTAAGACTCTCTGCCCAGAAAGCTCTTATTCACCCCTACCTTCTGTAGCTGCTCCTCCTTACCCTTCCAGTCTGGGCTCAGGGTCACTTCCTGGTTTAGAGGCTCAGACCCTCTTACCACCACCCTCCCCGCTCTTGCACAGCTTCCTACTTTTTCTCTCCTTCATGGTACACCACAGTTTGAAATTATGCATATATTTTTGCATTTACTATAAATTCCATGAGCACAGGGAACACTTGGTTCCATGCACACAGCACACTGAAGGCCAAGGCACATTGTAAGTGTTCAATAGATATTTCTTAAGCAAATGAAGAGCCTGGCTATGAAGAGATTCAGGGAGCCAGGAGTGCTGTCCATGACTGAGGGAAGGCTGGGATCCCTGTGACACCATGTCTCAGAATTGGGACTAATTTACTGAGCAAACATTAATATGGCACTTACTATACTAAACACTTTCTAAACAGTAATCAACTAGTCCTTGTAAGAGAAAAGGAACGATATACCCATCTGAATGCAGAGTTCCAAAGAATAGCAAGGAGAGAAAAGAGTGATCAATGCAAAGAAATAGAGGAAAACAATAGAACGGGAAAGACTAGAGATCTCCTCAAGAAAATTAGAGACACCAAGGGAACATTTCATGCAAAGATGGGCTCGATAAAGGACAGAAACAGTGTGGACCTAACAGAAGCAGAAAATATTAAGAAGAGGTGGCAAGAAAACACAGAAGAACTATACCAAAAAAGGTCTCTGTGACCCAGATAACCACAATGGTGTGATCACTCACTTAGAGCCATCCTGGAGTATGAAGTCAAGTGGGCCTTAGGAAGCATCACTATGAACAAAACTAATGGAGGTGGTGGAATTCCAGCTGAGCTATTTCAAATTCTAAAAGATGATGCTGTTAAAGTGCTGCACTCAATACACCAGCAAATTTGGAAAACTCAGCAGTGGCCACAGGACTGGAAAACGTCAGTTTTCATTCCAATCCCAAAGAAAGGCAATGCCAAAGCATGTTCAAACTACCTCACAATTGGACTTATTTCACATGTTAGCAAGTAATGCTCAAAATTCTCCAAGCTAAGCTTCAACAGTTCATGAACCGAAAACTTCGAGATGTACAAGCTGGACTTAGAAAAGGCAGAGGAACCAGAGATCAAATTTCCAACATTAGCTGGATCATAGAAAAAGCAAGAGAATTTCATAAAAACATCTACTTCTGCTTCATTGACTACACTGAAGCCTTTGACTGTGTGAACCACAACAAACTGTGGAAAATTCTTAAAGAGATGGGAATACCAGACCACCTGACCTGCCTCCTGGGAAACCTGTATGCAGGTCAAGAAGCAGCAATTAGAACCCAACATGGAAAACGGACTGGTTCCAAATTGGGAAATGAGTATGCCAAGGCTGTATATTGTCACCCTGCTTAACTT
Organism: Aepyceros melampus; assembly: GCA_006408695.1. NCBI lineage: Eukaryota > Metazoa > Chordata > Mammalia > Artiodactyla > Bovidae > Aepyceros > Aepyceros melampus. The sequence goes on from SJXQ01007756.1 coordinate 182,083, forward strand.
CTATGCAGAGTTAATCACGTAAAATGCCAGGCTGGACAAAGTACAAGCTGGAATCAAGATTGATGGGAGAAATATCAACAACCTCAGATACGCAGATAACATCACCCTATGGAAGAAAGCAAAGAGGAACTGAAGAGCCTCTTTATGAAGGTGAAAGAGGAGAGTGGGAAAAGCTGTCTTAAAACTCAACATTCAAAAAACTAAGATTATGGCATCTGGCTCCATCACTCCATAGCAAATAGATGGGGAAACAATGGAAACAGTGAGAGACTTTATTCTCTTGGGCTCCAAAATCACTGCAGATCATGACTGCAGCCATGAAATTAAAAGACACTTGCTCCTTGACAATCCTAGACAGCATATTAAAAACCAGAGACATTACTTTGCCAACAAATGTCCGTCTAGTCAAGGCTATGGTTTTTCCAGTAGCCGTGTATGGATGGTTGTGAGAGTTGGACCATAAAGAAGGCTGAGTGCCAAAGAATTGATGCTTTTGAACTGTGTTGTTGCAGAAGATTCTTGAGAGCTCCTTGGACTGCAAGGAGATCAAGCCAGATAATTCTAAAGGAAATCAGTCCTGAATATTCACTGGAAGGACTGATGCTGAAGCTGAAACTCCAATACTTTGGCCACCTGATGCGAAAGCCAACTTATTAGAAAAGACCCTGATGCTAGAAAAGATTGAAGGCAGGAGGAGAAGGGGACGACAAAGGATGAGATGCTTGGATGGCATCACCGACTCAATGGACGTGAGTTTGAGCAAGCTCTGGGAGACAGTGAAGGACAGGGAAACCTGGCATGCTGCAGTCCATGGGGTCACAGAGAGTCGGAGATGACTGAGCGACTGAACAGTAAAAAGTCCTCATAAGAGCCCTGTGAGTTGGGTACAATATTACCACTGTGTTACAGACAAGAAACTGAGGTACAGAGGGGCGAAGTCACTTGCCCAAGGCTTCCCAGTCACTCAGAGCAGAGTCAGATTTTGAATCAGAGTTCATGTTCTCAAGAACATCAAGAACATCAGTGTGAGGCCAGTGTACACAAGCTTCAGGAAGTTTGTCTCCGGGTCCACAAACGACGTTCTCTAAATGGTTAAAGATGCCAATGGCTAGGAGGGAGTTAAGTGTGGACAGAGCTGACCTCTGTGACCTGTGAGGCCTGTCTCTCACGTTACACCCTATCTAGGGCTACTAGGGGATTAAAATGGATGAATGGAAATGAAGGTGCTTTGATAAAGTTGGACCATGCTCCCTGAACACAAGGTCATGCCATTCTCCAGGCTGGCCAGCAGTGGAATATCAATGAGGTCTTCTAGTGAGACTGAAGGTCAAGAACACTCCAGACAGTGAAATTGCTTCCCTTCTGGCCCTGCCTGTCTGCCCTCCATTCCTGACCTTCCCCAGTGCCAGGAGGGGAAAAGGAGAGAGTGAGGCAAAAAGAAGCAAGGAGGCAGTCAACACAAGGAAAGACAGGCTGTCCTTAAAACAACAACCAAAAGTCCCTCCAAAGTTAGAGGTCTGGTATGTGCTCTGAGCTTTGGGATTAAACTGAAACCCTTTGGCCCATCCTGCCTTGCTGGGCACAGGCTTTGTTTTCCCAGCAGATTGCTTTAGCCTGCCTGGAAATTTTCCAGCAAGGGTTCAGTGCAGCCCAGGAAGAGGGCCTGGGCAAGGAGAGCTAGTAGCACCCATCTTGTGGAGAAGGCAGAGGCCCTGGGGCCCTCGGCAGTGTGTCAGAGCAGCCGGGAAGGCAACTTGAGCCCTGCTCCTCCTCAAGCAGACAGCTGACAGAGACAGCTGCTGGGCCCAGCCTGCAGGCTCCATTCGGCTGCTCTGTTTCCGTCTGCCCCAGACAGACCTCCTCGGAGGCTGCGGTGTGGTGGGCAGTTCCGAGTGCGGCTGGGAAGACGTCTGGGTCCGGTGGGGCTGTGTCCAGGGGACATTGCTCAGCTGCCATCTGCAGACAAACCGCAGGACGGGGAGGAGGAGAGAAGGGGTGGAGGTGGCTCCTGGAGCCTTGGAGAGGGAGAAAAGGAGGGTAGATTAGGACAGTGAAGGAAAATTAAGCACAGAGAGTAGAAAAAGGAAAGGGAAGCTTTAAAAAGAAAAAAAAAAAAAATGGAGCCATCCACATCCTCCTGGAGGGCAAGATAGAGAAGACAGCTTCATGCTAAACTTCATCAGGGGCTCTGATAGATCCCAGCTCTCAGGATGTAACCGGCCCACCTTCATCCACTGCCGTGTCTTCCTTAGAAGCTGGAAGGACGGATGGACCCTGAATCCGTGGAGGCAGATGGGCTTAGGGACCTCCAGAAGCACTTCTAAGTAGACCTTACAAGTTCCTCAGAGCCTGGGAAAGGACAGAGAAGCAAGAGCTGGGAGGAAGGGGAGCAGGACTGATGTTAATTGAGAGCCACAGCGTCGGCACTCCGCCAGCACTGTCACTAAGCTCAGAGGCTGGCCCTCATACAGGGGCTAGAACTCTCTCTCACAAGGGAATAATCTGTATATCATGCGAGGCCAAATGACAGTTAAAGCAGCAGAACCAGGATCTGAGCTCATGACTGGCACACAAGCCCATGATCTTTCCACCAGGCTCCTTCTTGGGAAAAGGCAGTAGGAAGGGGCTTAGCGGTGGTCTGCTACCGTGGAAGGACACCGAGCTGCAAAGTCCAACGCCAAATATCTGATCTGATGTGCAAGAGATGTCTTGTGATCTTAACAAATAATTTCTATACCCTAGTCTCGATTTCTCATCTTAAAAAGTGAAAGCTTGGGCTAAGTGTCTCTTTAGAGGACCTTTACTACCTCTAAGCATATAATGTTTAGTTGGTAATCTGCTGTCACCTACTGTGGTAGCCTTATTTCTACTTCTGGTATTATGTTCTATTCTGGGCATATTCCCTAGGGGTGACTACCCCTTCCTGCAGAAGGGGGAATTAAGATTGAGGAATTCAAGATTGAGGGCAGAGACAGGAAATTATGATGACACCTTCTCTAAGTGGGTGTGACCAATTAATTAACCAAATAAGTAAACAAGTAAGTATTAAGCCTACCATGTGCCTGGTGTAGTGCCTAGTTGGTGATACAAAGGAGAATGAGACTTGATCTCAAGGTCCAAGGAGCTATATGGGCTAATGGGAAATTGACATCCATCAGTGTGATCAGAAATCATACTTGGCTTTATGGAAAAGCTTGGTAAGTCATGCTCATTTCAGCCCAGCCCCTTCCACTTACAGACGTATGTGAGCCAAGGTCAAGCGTGTTTGGGACCATACCTTCTCATTTCGTTAGCCTGTTGGATGCCAGCCACCTCTGACATTGGCACCCAGTTTGCTGAAGTTGTAGTCAATTGTCGGACTGTGATTGGCAGTCTCTGGGGGAATCTGGGACAACTTACTCTTGGCCAGGCATAGAGACAGAGGCAAGCGTGGGGCTGTGCGGCCACACTCGGAACTTAGGCTGGACCCAGAACCCCTGGCTGAAATGCCTCCATGCTTGTGCCTAGACCAATGTCTTCTTGAACAACAAAACACAAAGAAACATAAGGGATTTTGTCTGCCTCCCCTCCCGCCTCCAGCAAATGAGCAAGCAAAGGAAACTACTGTGGGTTCTTGTTCCCCACTGCTGCACCAGGGGGCCCAATAAAGCCTGGCTTGAATTTCTTATCAGGAAATTCTGATCAATTTCTATTGATTAAGAAAGCCAAGACCTTGGTCAGTAACAGGCTGACCAACCTGACTGAGGAAGGGAAGACCTTGGGAGGAAGAGACGGCTGATGTAGAGGTAGAAGTGCAGGGTCTTCCTGACAGAGGGGGTGAGAATGTTTACAGGGCTGGAGGAGAGAGAGTAAGAGTCTTGTTCCAAGGATTGCAAATAAATACTTGAGCTGCCTGGAGGGCAGAGATAGCACTGTAGTGGAAGGCAAAGCCAGCTTCAGAGGGGTCCCTCTTCCCCTGTCTAGAACAGCTCTTCTGTGGCTGTTTTCCTTTCCTGCCTCTCTCTACAAGGCTCGCAGGTACCTAGGATACACTCCCTTTAAGCTTGGCCTGGTCAAATCCTGCCCATCCTCCAAGGGCCTGTTCAGATTCCCTTTAGTCCAGGAAGCCTTCTTTGAGTACCTCATTTCATTTATTCATTCATTCAACAAATGTACATTAAGGTACTCCAGTGGGCCAGACACTGTGCTAGGCACTGGCCATGAGCAAGCAGATATGTTTCCTATCCTTGTGCAGTCTGTGGAGTTCAGTGGTTTGGAAATTTTGATGTTATCTCCTCTTTTGATCTCCTCCAGGTACACGGCCTCAAGAGACATGAGTCCAATTCCTGGGCTGGGAAGATCTCCTGGAAGAGGAAATGGCAACCCACTCCAGTATTCTTGCCTGAAAAATTCCATAGACAGGGGATCCTGTCGGGCCACAGTCCGTTGGGTCGCACACAGCTGACCATGTATGCAGGTATCAGCCAGTGAGGCTGTCAAGGATGGTTCTGTGAGCAGTCTCCTCCCTCCCAGACAGACAGCAGCTTACAGCAGAGACCAGGCCTCCTCGTCTCTCTACTGTGGGGGTGGCTGGCACAGTGCTGGGCGCTGGGAGTGCTCAGCCCACATTTTAGAGATACCGCTTTCCAGCAGCCTGAAGCAAAGTGGAAAGTTCCCCTGGCTGACACCCACCCATTTCCCTGTCCTCCTCAGTTCCAATGCAGCCCCTCTGCAGAAAAGAAAGACGGAAGCCCAGCTGAACCTTTGGCCCCAGGACCCAGAAAGAGGATGAAGGAAAGAGGCAACGCCCGGGCTGGATGCCAGTCCGGATGCCTCGGACCAAGCAGGGTTCTCGGTCCTGTGCTCTCTGGAATGCAACACAGGCCTGCCAGGGCAGCTCGGAGCAGCTCCGCCCCAGCCACGGCATCCTCAGCCTGGACCGGCCACGCTGGCAGCTCCTCTGGGCCTGCTCGCAGTGCACGGGTGCCCCGCGGTGGCCAGAAGGCAGGCCAGCTCTCCAGGGCTCGTGTGTCACCAGCGTCAAAGGCTCACCTGGATGGGGCGAGCCCGCTGCAGCTGAGTTTCCTCCACTCTGACCTGACCGCTCACCTGGGCTCTCTGGGAACGCTCCTGACAGCATGCAAATTCATTGTCGGGAGAGGCTGACTGCATCTGGTACTGTCTTCCTCCGAATCAGGCACAGACCCTGCACCTGCTTGTGGGCACTCCCCAGTCCAATCTGAAAAACAGGCTCTTGCCTACAGGGCTAGGGCACCCTGTGTGAGACCCCCACCTTCAAGGGTGGGAAAGATGAGACAAGCTGCTGCTGCTGCTGCTGCTAAGTTGCTTCAGTCGTGTCCGACTCTGTGCGACCCCATAGACGGCAGCCCACCAGGCTCCCCCGTCCCTGGGATTCTCCAGGCAAGAACACTGGAGTGGGTTGCCATTTCCTTCTCCAGTGCATGAAAGTGAAAAGTGAAAGTGAAGTCGCTCAGTCATGTCCGACTCCTAGCGATCCCGTGGACTGCAGCCTACCAGGCTCCTCCATCCATGGGATTTTCCAGGCAAGAGTACTGGAGTGGGGTGCCATTGGCTAACCTGCAGCTTGCCATCCCCATCTAGGCAGAGGCTGGAGGGCAGTCAGAGAGGATAGCAACTGAGGTGAGGCCAAAGGCTAGAGGAGGAGGGGGCTCCCAGGGCTGAGACAGAGCCCTGGAGTCCTGTGAAAGGTTGGTGCACCTCGTTTTAAGTTTTAATTCCTACCCCCCAATATGCATGTGCAGCCACCAGAAAGATGGGCGTTACCCTTCCTGAAGCCATGGAGCAGACAGTTCTGTCTCTGCGGCTTTGTGCGGGCCCCTCATCTCCCAGGCATGAGCCTCCTGGGAGCCATACCATCGCAGTCCTACCAAAAGGCCTGAGCAGAGCTAGCCAGAGAAATGCAGCAGGCAAATAGGGTCAGGGTCCAAGACTGACTGAGACTGGAGGACATCAGGAGGAAGCAGGGCCAGAGACAAGACAGAAACTGCAAGCGGGCAGCTTGAGGAGAGAAAGTGCAACCCGCGGTCAGGTCAGTCTGTGAACAGGACTGTTTACCCAGCAGAGAAACGGAGAGCTGAGGGTCCTAAGACCCGCTTATTTGCTAGAGGTTGTGTCAGGGCCTTTCAGGGACATGTCACTTAACTCTCATTTCAGCCAGTCTCTTACAAGAGACCGAATGTTCGGTAAGGAGTTTCAGTAACTAGTTTGCTGCTCCACGGTGCCACGGCAGACTGCGAGTGGCTTCCTGTCATCCTGTCTTCACCATGAGAAGAGGCATGGCTGGATCGAGAGCAGATGAAAGGAACTCCAGAACTCTGAACACTTAGGACTGAAATCAGTGTCTTCCACTCCAGCTCTGCCTCCAGGAGAAATTAGATTTCAAGGAGAAAAACTGGATTCTTTACCAACTGAGCTATCAGGGAAGCCCAGTGAGAACAATGTCATGTCTTAATTAGGTAGCCAACTAATTTTGAAGGGAGGTCCCAGAATCAACCAATCGTCCTTCCCTTCCTCCCTCTAATATCATTTATGGAGCAATTACAGACTGTTGAGCATGGTGTTGAGTCTGAGAAACAAATGCAGAAAAGAACCAGCCCTTGCCCTTGGGGAACTCAAAATCCCCTGAGAAATTTCAGAAAATTGAAGGAAATCTTCACATACACACCCTCACTCTCAGGACACTTTCTCCCCATCTTTACTTCTGAGTTCCTCGTTGAGGGCCCCTCAAAGCTCCTGCTTCTCCCCACAGCCCAGCTCTTCTGTTTGGTCAAGCTCTGGCCAAGCCCTCATTCCCTGTCCTCTCCCGGAGCTGCTCCAGGGGCTATAGCCAGAGTAGTTGGTAATGCCACAGACAGAAAGTTCTCGAAAAGCCTTGAGTCTTTCACATATCTGGGGCTCCTTCACATATCTGGACATGGCTGGGCCTAGGGCAGCCTAAATTCTCCATGCCCTAAGTCATATAGACTCCCAAGCCTGGAACAGATAAAATTCCTTTGGCTTTCAATTTCTTCCCCTCACAGTTACTGATCCAACCACCTCCTTACATACAGAAGCACTCAAAACACCCCACTCTCCGTCTGCTGTGAAATCACAGCACGGCCCCCAGAGAGCCATTACCCACGTGGTCCATTCTCAAAGCATTTGCCATCAAATAAGCTCAAGCCGGCAACCAAAAAATAAATAAATAAATAATGTTTCAAAATCACTCAAGTTCTTGAGAATCCTATGAGAAAGATCAAAACAATACTTCTCAAATCCTGTTTTTCCTCTCCCGTTTATTTCTCTGGATACCAAATCTGACCCTGTAGTGCTCCTTTCCAAAATTCTTGCCTCCCGAACTCCTCTTCCAGCTCTAGGCACATTCCTTCTTCTCTTCACTTCTCTCCTGATTCTGCAACTCAAAGCCCAAAACACACAGACCCCCACTGGAGAGGTGATTGGAAGACAACTGAGCCAAGCTCTCTCTTCCAGACAAGGGAGAGGGTGAAGCCTGGAAATATTCATGCAATCATCACTTTTTCACCATCACAGTAGCTGTCACCACAGATAGCCCTCAGAGATCACACTAAGCCCCAACTAGACAGGACAATTTCTGGACAAAGTGACCATACCAACCTGACTATTCTGGTCAGTCTTGATCTAAATATTCTGTTCCAATTCAAAGCTACAATGGGCTACCATTAAAAAATTGTCCCAATTTTGAGTTGAGGAAAATACGGTCACCATATCTCTGACCCACCCTTCCTCTTAGCAACCTAAATATATCCTGACTGTATTAATACTTTCTGTATTGCTATAGTCCGAAAGCCTGTGACCCTCTTTGGAATTCATGTGTTGAAATCCTAACCGCCAATGTGATGGAATTTGGAGATGGGGCATTTGGACAATGATCAGGTCACAGGGATAGAGCCCTCATGAACAGATTAGGCTTCTGTAAAGGAGACCCCAGAGGGCTCCCCGGCCCCTTCTGCCATGTGAGGACATAGTGAGAAGATAGCACTTTGTGAGTCAGGAAGTGAGCTTTCATCAGATACCTAATCTGCAGGTAACCTGCTTTTGGATTTCCCAGCCTCCAGAAGGATGAGAAATAAATTCTTGTTGTTTATGAGCCACCCAATCCGTAGTATTCTGTTGTCACAGCCCAATGGCCTAAGACATACATTATTGTTGATTCCTTTAGTGTCTGTTTGGCACCTGGAGACCGTAGGGTCCTTAAAGTCTCAGACCATGTTTATTCTCACTCTGTCCTAAGCCTTGTGAACAGGTCTGTGGTAGTTAGCTGATGCTGCATAACAAATTATCTCAAATATTAGTGACTTAAATGATAATAATCATTTATTACCGTTCATTGTTTCTGTGGATCGGGAATCTGAGAGTGGCTTGGCTGGGTAGTTCTGATTCAGCTCTCATGAGGTTGTGGTCAAAATGTCAGCCAAGGCTACAGTTTCTAAAGGTGTGAGTAGGTCTAGAGAACCTACCTCCAAGGTTGCCTACTCACATGGCTGACCGGTTGGTGCTGGCTACTGGGGGAAAGCCTTGATTCCTCTTCAGGGGGAAATTTTCACGTGACCTGAGCTTCATGCACATGGCTACTAGGTTCCAAAGTTGAACATTTTGAGATAGAGGGGGCCAGGCAGAAGCTGAACTTTTTTGTGACCTAAACTTTGGAAGTCACATGGCATCATTTCTGCTGCGCTCTATTGTTCAAGGCAATCCCAGGACCCTGCTGATTCAAGAGGAAAGGGAACATAAAACCTGCCTCTCGCTGGGAGGAGTTCCAGTCATCTGTTAAGGAAAGCTGTGCATGTTCAGCCACATCTGACTCTGTGACTCCATGGACTCTATAGCCCTCCAGGCTCCTGTGTCCGTGGAATTCTCCAGGCAAGAACACTGGAGCGGGTTGCCATTTCCTACTCCACGGGATCTTCCTGACCCAGAAATCAAACCTGCATTTTCTGTGTCTCCTGGGAAGCCCAGGGAGAGTTCATGGGATTGGATAAATATACAGATGTAGCCACCTTGGGGGAATAGAGAGCCCCCGCGTCTCTGACTCTTGCAAACCCATAACAAATGCTCATGGACGGACTTTGTATTCACTGGCACCTGGAAGTGAAACAACCATGTCACAAGAGGAGGGAAATTAACTCAAAGTCCTAATTATTCACCACTCTCTGTACACACATCCTGTGCGTGAAATCTTAGGTGTCCTCCCTACCCTGACCCTTGCCCTAACCCCATGGCTTGCCTTGACCAACAGGTTGTCAATAGACATGAGTTTAGCAGAAGCTTTATAAGGCCCTTGCATGTTTCTCCTGGGGCCCCTGCACTTCTGCGCTTGCTGTGAAAATAAACCTGAGCTAGCCCATGGAGGATCTGAGACATGCAGAAAGAAATCGATTTATCTCGGCTGTCCCAGCCAAGGAAAGCTGACCCACAAATATGTGAGCCGGACCAGGCAAGGTGAGAACCACTCAGCACCTCACAAGCCTGTGAGCTAAACCGACTTCTATGTTGAAGGCCTGAGTTTGGAGGCTGGTCAGTTATGCTGTATATTCGAGGCAATGAGTAACTGACACAGCACTCTCTGACTATCACAGACCTATTCTAGGTCGGGCTCAGTGTCTGTAGTAGACAGATTGTTGACACCCCCCATGTCCACATTCCTCAGAACCTGTGAATATGTTACCTTACATGGCAAGCAAGACCTTGCTGATGGGATGAGACAGAAAGATCATCTCTCATCTTCAGGGTGGGCCCAATTTAATCACAAAGGTGCTCATGAGAGGGAGGAAGAGGGCCAAAGTCAGAGAGGAGGTGTGATATAGCAGATTTTGAGTGTGTGTTCCGGCTGTGGAGGGCAGGGCCACATCCGAGGACTGTGGGCAGCCTCTAGAAGCTGCAAAAAGCCAGGAAATAAATTCTTTCCTAGAGCCTCTAGAAGTAACTCAGTTCTGTTGAAACCTTGATTTTCACCCATAAGACACATTTGAGATTTCCGGCCTGCAGAAGTGTAAGAGAATAAATTGATTGTTTTAAGTCACTTATGTTTATGGCGATTTGTTACAGCAGCAATAGGAAACCAACATAGTGTCTAACAAGTACATTCCCTGGAAACAGTTCGGTGTCACACTATGAGTCTCACGCACTCTTCTGGAAAGTGGGGGTGTGTGGTTAGATTAAAGGTGGCCACGGACTTTGACTACCCCTCGTTTTGAGATCTGGGTTGGCTTTAGTGGTTTGCTTGACCAATAGAATATGGCAAAAGTGACGTTCTGGAACTTTTAAGGCTTGTAACAAGAAAACTTTCTTCCTTCCAGGTGTCATAAAACACTCCTTAGTAGCCCAGCCCTCCAGCACTTGTTCCAAGCCAGGCAGCTGGTTATCCTTGCTCAATCTTTACCAAAAATGTCTACTGACACCTCCCCTCCAATCCTTTCAGACTCTTTAGCGGGGTTCTAGAATGAAATCTTTGGAGAAGTACCCACTGAGCAATTGCACAGAAGTCCAGTTTTCTTCCAGAGTTACAGCTTGGCTCTCCTCTGTGTGTCATTCCTTCCACTGCTTCTGGAGGCAGGGAGGCACTGACAGCTCTCCTTGGAGCATTCATCCCAGGCTCTGCTCATGCCTGCCATCTCCCGGGAAGCCAGTGAGTTAGGCCTAGAGTGTGCTGGGGTTGAACAGGTGGAGAGTGTAGTTCATCAGAAGGTCTGGGAATTAGAGCCTAGAATTAGAGCTGGAACGGGACAAGGAAAAAGGGAACAAGCTCCTGCCTTTAATTAGAGGACGTGTTGGTGCATTCCAAAGCTTCTAATTTATTTACTCCAACTTCCCTTTTCCACTTCCTTTTGCAGCTGTGACCGCCAGATCTGTGTCTGTCAAACTTAAGAACAGCATCACCATTTTCAACAATGACATTTTCAACCTTTCACAAAAGATGCTATCTATAATTTAAAAACAGATTTTCCAGCTCCCCTCTTTTCAGGCACTAGCCTAGCTGTTTCCAGCTTTATATATGTTATACGTCTCTCTGCATTCTCTCAAGGAAATGGTAGGGTCTAGGAGTTCAGAGTGTGGATTCTGGAGTCAGATAGACCTGGGTTTAAATCCCAGCCTGCCTCTTAATAGTCATACAAGTGAGTTACTAAGGCTCTGTAAGCCTTGGCCTTCTTTTCTGAAGAATGGAGTGAATTATTGTCCTTACCTCATAGGGCTATTTAAGGAATTCAGTAAGACAGACCGCATCAACAGCCTGGCTTACAAGTGCTGTAGCAACTGTTATTTAGACTCTCATTGTTTGGTTAGCTCTGAATAAGTCAGTACAAAGCTGACTTCTCCCCTGGTTCTTTATCTAGAAGACAAGAATCTGGGGAGATAGGCACAAAGGACCCTGACCCAAGGTGCTTCTGTTCTCAATTCCCACTGCGGGTAAGGTCAGAGGAGGTGGGCTCCTGAGTCCAGAAATATGCCTAGATTTGATGAGAGACCCTAGGGCTGGGGTAGCGTATCATCCTCTCTGTTCTGCTCATTTCTCTGCTCTAGTGACAGACCTTCTAGCCTCAGTCTCATATTCCACAGAAAAAATTTATCAAGGTAAGGCTTTGTGAGAGCTGGTTTTGGAGGACAGAGCGCCATTCAGAGAACTGGGAGGATACAAATATATGCCCAAGTCCACATCTGTGGGTGTATTTGAAAGTGGAAGATGCTTGAAAAAATGTAGAACTGAATGATGGCATTAACCGAGCCACCCCCTGCTTGCAGGCACTCTAACCTGACTTGTGACAAACAGGTAAATCCCCAGTTTTCCAGGGGGACATCAGCCAATGGTTTGGGGGCCAGTTGAAATGTAAATGCTTCCTGATGTTTCAGTCAATCCCTCCCCTGCAGCCAGCCTAAGCCCTGTTCTCCCTTCGCGACAGTGAGCAGCCTCAGCGAGCGCATTTTCCAGCTCCATGGTTACAGCTCATCCCAGGGGAAGTCGCTGAAGGCAGGCGGTTCCATGGCTCCACCTCACAAAGTTTTTGGTGGGGGCGGCGGGGCAGGGGGACAGGACTCACCTCAGAGGAGCGAGGGAGGCAGCTGTTCCAGACATCAAGGCTGCTGGGGTGTAAAGGTCAACGCGGCCTGCGTCTGGAGCCTCCTCTGGGTCCCCTTAGCAGCAGGCACCAAAACACTGTGCTCATGACCTGTTACACCAAGCGAGGTGAAAACAGCCACGAGATTGCAAAACATTTTCCATCCTCAGCCCCTGTTCTGGTAACTTCACTCTTCATTGCTCATACTTCTAGTTTTTCCATATTTACCTCAGATGAATGAATGACTAGATTCAGAAGGATTTTTTTGGGGAGGAGGGCAGTTTTTGTTTTTTTTCAGTGAAATGGTTGGAAAATTACTGCTAACACTACAATGATTCTCTTTCTGCTGTCTTTCTTTTTTTTTTTAAGAGACTGGGGTTGAAATAATTTTTTCTCTTCTTCTAAAAGGTAGCTAAAGACTTAGATTTATAGTACAGTGACCACTTGTCTTATATTTTCTCAGAAAGCTCCAATTTTTTAAAAGAAATTTGTAAAATCTATACATAAATATGATTTAAATTCTATGAAGCACTGTTCACAAACTAATATGTATGAGAAGTGTGATTCATTTTCTTTCATTTCTATTTTGACTTTTTATTCAGTTGGGCTGGCAGAATCTTTGAGAACAAACCTCCTTCCTCAAGGTGGTGTCTAATGCCTAGATCTGATTCTCTGTGGGCCTGTTTGCAGAGAAAGCCTCCTCCAAGACCTCAGCCACCCTCCTTGGTCTTGGTGGGTGGGACTCAGGGTGAGTAGATGCCCTGTGTTCGGCCCACAGTCCGTTCAGGCTGATGGCTCTCTCCATTATTCTCTGCACTCTTCGAAGTTTCTGGAGCTCCAACCATGTGCCAGAACAAACAGGAGTCTCCATAAGGCCTTCCGCTGAGTTGGGCAGTCCGGCAGCGTTTCTCTACACACTTGTTGCCTGGAGCTGTCCCGTCGGTGAGGAGCAGACTGCCTTTTCTTGGACCCCTCTTATCTCCCTGGGGTTCTCCCCTCTCAGAGGCTCAGCCTGGTCACTGAGGGAAGAAACGTGTGCAGGGCCAAATTTTCAAAAAAATCCTCAGTATTTGTGCCCTTTTGTCGCCCTCCCTCAACTCTGTCTGAATTTTAGGAGGTGTCCCTCTGGCCAGAGTGATGGAGTCTCACATTTCTCTCCCAAGCCTTGTATCTAGTCTGTATTCTAATCAAGGGAACAACACTGGGCAGAGAGTGATATTTGCTCCATTGATGCCACACTGCCCGAGGCAATGAGTCAAGAGATCCCCTGCTTTGGTGAGAAAGGGCAAAGAGAAGAAGACAGCAAAGAGGGGACGCGTAAATCAACAGTTCTGAGAGCTTTCCTGCCCAGCCTGAAGACTCATAGCCCTTTAACATGTTGACCGTATGTCCGTATTTTGTATGAGAGCCCTCAGTTAGAGTTATTTTATTATTTAAAAGGAGACTTTATTAAATCTGTAGCTAAATTTGTTTTAAATTGCATCCTCTGGCAGGGCTTTCTAAATAAACACGTTAAAGATGGGAGAGAGTGGGAGGCCCCTGAGGTGCGCCTTGCTTCCCTCTGCAGATGTGTTGTGGTGGTGTCCAGAGGTCCCTTGGCTCACCTGGGTTGGAATCAAACAATGCTCAAAACCTCTCCCTGAGAATAGGGGAGTGTCCCTGGGCACTTCCAGCTCCCGAAGGACAGTGCATGTGCTCCCTGGTTCCCTAAGCCTGGCAGGGCAGATGCCCCTCACTGAGAGAACTGTGGAATCCTGCTTCAGGGGCTCTTTCCAAAATGATCTCTCAAGCAGATCATGCCTGAACTTGGAGTAGTCACTCACACCCCTCTCATTTCTTCTCTTCTTGTCCCTTCCTCTAAAGATAGCATCCTACATACTAGCATTTCCTAGTATGTAAATAGCTTATAATTAAGGTTTGTTTTACCTAGTGTGGTGTTCTTAATAAAGGTAAGTGTCATATGTATGAGTCATATCCAAGCCCCATCTGCTTTCTCTCCCCCGCCTACCCTGAACCACCCCAGGGTCATTCCAGCTGCCCCCAGCTAGCCCTGATGTGCAGATGACCCAGTCTCTGTGTCCAGCCTACATTTCTCACTGAACTCCACACCTTTGCATGCATGTGCCTGCTGGACTTCCACTTAGAGGTCAAATTTGAAACATCTCAAATTCAAGTTGTTCAAGAGTGGACTCCTTAATTTCTTCCATAAACCTGAGGGTCCTTTGCATTCCATATCCTAGTGTGTCATAGTCTACAGGATTTTCAGTCCATGCATGTCTGTGGATGGACTGGGGGTGATGGGCGTGTTTATGAACCTCCTAAAATTCTTTGAAAGATTGTCTGTGAACATTTGTTTCCTGCCTGCAAATAGAGATGGTAGATTTTTCAGATCCTGACTGAAGAGCAAAGTGACACCTGAGCCAGAGAATCAAGCTCCTGTCTGTTTCTCTGGCTTCATTTCCTGGCAGCCCGCTCTGACTCCCAGCTGCACACCTGAATCTGTGCTCTGGGGCAGTGACTGACTCTCAGAGTTCCTGGAAAATGCCATCAGTCTCAAGTATGCTTGCTTTTCTACTGAAGGGTGTTACCCACCTTCTTCGCCTGCAACCTTTGAGCAGCACCTCCTCTGGGAAGTCTCCTCTGCCTGACCCAGGCAGAGCTGATCAGCCTTTCCCTAGTGCCCCACCTCCATATGGCATCCATCATGCCAGGGCAGTCTCTTGCATCCTGGGTGTGCCTCAGATCCCCTGTGCATTGTTCAATGAAATGCAGATGCTCCAGCCTTGCTTCCTTCCTCAGTAAATCAAAATTATGAGAGAGGCTCCCAGAGGACCCTAAAGTGCACTCTGCAGGCTAAACACAGCTGTAGGGCCTTTTATGGGCTCATATTAGCTGGATGCACAAGACCATGAAGTCCTTGAGAACAGGGACCTAGTTTCAGTCACTTCCCCAATCCCTGTAGCACGTAGAACAGTGCCAAAGCATGGTCGAATGAGCTAAGCCTGGCACTGGCCCACTGGGAGCCCAATACTATTCTGGGGACTTCCAGATACGGCCATTTAGCACCTACAATTTCCCCATGAGGCATATCATTGATCCCATTTAGAGATGAGGAAATATTTGTGAATGAATGAACAAGTGAATCATTCTTTATAGAAAGCTGATTGGTTTAAAGATATCTGAACATGATTTATTTCATAAACATGACTTCTACAGGGACAAGAAATAGCTCACTCTGCTCTGATCATGCCCAGGGAGGGGAGAACAAGAGAATCCAGGAACAGATGTGATGATTTTCTGGAAAAGAGACCTACCCGGGTGGTGCCAGAACCAGACCAGGGTTGCCAGAAATTCACCCAAGAGGACTCAGCACAGCCCAAGCTGAGCCCGCTTCTTCCAGACTGGAGATGTTGGCACAGCAGGCTCAGAGGCTACCGGCAGAGGGAGGGCCGCGGTCCTGTCTCCTGTCTCCTGCCTCCTCCTCATGGCCTGTGAACACAAGGCCCAGCCTCTAGCTGCCATTTGCCCTCTAGGGGGCAAAGCGATCAGGAACATAGTTTAAATCATGAAATTCTTATGAAGTTCTTGCCTACACAGGCCACTGGGCCCATTCACAGCCACCCTCAAGCCGAACAATGCCTTTGCGATCATAGAATTCTGCTCCTTACAACAGAAGTAATCGGGGGACCACTCCCAGCCAGCGGTTTGTTTGAAAGGGCACATAGGATTCAGAAAATAGTGCAGAAAAGCGGCAGGCAAGACCGCACTCACACCACAACCACGGCACCAAGGTGACCCATTCTTGTTCTCGTTCCATTTTCCAAGGTCCTGCTCTTTAAGGACCATCTCCTCCAGAAGCCTTCCCAGAAACTGCACACAATTCCTCTCTCAGGCATCTACACCCAGCTCAACCCAAGGCCTTCCCTCATGCCAATCTTTCCCTTTCCCCAGGCTGCCGGTCCCAGCCTCCCCAGGGGGCCCCTCAGACATGCAAACCTCCCATAGGAGCAGCACCCCACTGGATCTCAGGAGGAAACAGCCTGACTGTTCTGCTTACCAACAAGTCTTAAAAAATTAAAACCCTCCCAGCTAAATAACATCCAGCTATCTGAGTGAAGGATTTGCCCTTACATTTTAACGTAGATTTTAGGGTTATGCCAGGACAGTTTTCCAGAAACGCAACATAGCAAGAGGTTAAAAAAGTCCTAAACTCTAGACCAAGACTTCTTGGATTTAAATTCCAGCTCTGCCACTTGCTATCTATAAATTCATGGGCAAGCTCCTTCACCTTGCTGTACCTCAGTTTCCTCATCCATAAAATGGGTATAATAATAGCCATGTGAGAAGCATTAAAGAGCTAGTCTAAAGCATTTTGGACAGGGTCTGCCACAGGAGCAGGAGTTCATGATGCGAGCCTCTCATTAACTGAATTGATGTGATTCTCACAACACTGGAAAGTAGGTAAAAATGTCTGCTCTTCAGAGAAGAGGAAACCAGGCTCCGAGAAGTTTTGTGACCTGCCTCAGACAACACAGCTAACACATGAGCACATGGCTACTCACAGCCAGGACTCTGAGCTCCACAGATGTGGCATAAAAAGCCCTGAAACTCGGCATCCTTACCACGCCTCCATCTCCCCTCCCCCGGCATTCCTGTGGCCTCCCCAGACATTCCAGAAGCCTCCCAGTAGCGGTTGCCTTCCCACCCTAAATCTATCAGAGGCTGAGGGGATGGTGTCCCCCTTGCCACACGCCTACGTTTCTGGCTTGGGCAGAGAGCCACCCATGGACCACTCAGAGCCCAGCTGACTGTGCTGGTGGGCACTGTGGGTGGGCAGGGGCCACACCCTCATCTGGCTCCCGTGACCCAGTTTACTCAGGACGCTAAGATCATCTCCTAGAGCGACCTGCCGGGCTTTGCTGACACAGCTCGCTGGGCCCAATGCAGCGGGGCTGTCAGAGCAGGAGGCCTGAACCACAGGTCTCTGCCCTGAGCTGGCGTGGTAAAGGAGCTAGGCCAGAAGGAGACGGGCTCAGTACGTTAAACAAGCTGCTGATGGAGAGCAGGCTGAGGAGCTTGCTGTGCACAGGAGCCAGGTGCTGCCTGAGAGGAGACTGATGGCACACGGGAGATTCGGGTGGGAATCTCAGACAGACGTGACCCGGATGGAGCTTCACCAGCTGTTGCATGAATGTGATCCCGTCACGGTGTCCTGGGCTTTGTAACTCACCCAGCCCCTTCCATGTAAATGTTGCCTCTCTAGGTCTCATAACTACCCTCTCAGTTAGGTACTGTTATCTCCATTTACAGATGAGGAACTGGAACTCAGAGTTCCGATCTCCAATTCAGGGAGTCTTGCTACAGACTTCGCTGTTGCACAACACAGATCTAAGCCAGGAGACCAGGCAGGTCCCAGATGGGTGTGTGTGAGAGGGCGACACTGGGGAGCAGCCTCTGCCCACGTTCTGATCACTGCCAGGTGGGAATGCAGCCTGGATTCAGGATTACAGGGTCTTTGGGTTTTTCCAGAGAAGCTGGACATCTGGATTTTTAAAATGTGAAGTTTCCCGTTTTCTAAAGTTGGTAGCTAATTTAATTTAGTTTAAACTCTCTAGCGGACTAAACAAAACACCTTCTTAGGCTGGACTTGTCTAAGGCTGCCAATTTGCAGACTTGGGCCTGCACACTGCCTCTAAGATGTGAATAAGCCTCATCCTTTTCCACTGAATTAAAATGCTCAATTGACCCATGTAGGTCATACACATGTAAGTCAACACAAACCAATGGGTGAGTAATTATTTACCGGATGCCTGTAGATCAGACTTAGTTTTAGGGATACAGGATGTATCTTGCTTGATTGATAAAAAAAAAAAAAAAAAAAGACCAGAAAAAACATCAAACTCATGGAATTCATATTCTAATTGGAGCCATATGATAAAGATAAATTTGAAAAAAATTTAAGGAGAAAAAGAAGGCAGAAAGGACTTAAGTTTATGCAGGCTTTTTAATTTCAGACAGGGTAGCCAGAGGTTGCCACTGAGAAGGTGCAATGTGATAAAGACTTGAAGTCAGGGAGGGAAGGAGTCACACAGGTATTTGCAGGGAGAACAAACAGAAAGAGGAAATAGCAAGTACAAAAGCCCTGAGGCCCAAGGAGGATTCTGGAGTGGTTGAGAAACAAGAAGGGAGCAGAGGGGCCAGGAGAAAGGTGAAGAGCAATAATAGTGATGAGAGACAGGAGAGTGAGGGAGAGAAGGCCAAAGGACCTAGGGCTTCCGATCTCACTTGGAGGTAGACAGGAAGCCATCCGAGCGACCAGGTCATTACTGCTTCCGTGTTGAGGACCCACTGAAGAGGAGCAAGGAAGGAAGCGGGAAGAGCTTTTAAAAGGCTAGGGCGATAATCTGGGTAAGGAAATGGTGGCCGCTGAGGCTGCAGAGCAGAGCAGTACGTGAGAGCATCAAGGCTGGAGCACTCCAAGGGGCAGGAAGGCGCCAACTCCACTCTTGCTGGATCAGACAAGGGCCTGGAGGCAGAGCTATGCTTCTCCCACCAGTTTTGTTCCCCATCTCCTTCTGTGGGATCTTGGGTATCCCTGCCAGGGGGCAACAAAGAAGTATAAGATACAGATCTTCAACATGGGTGCTATCGTGTGGCTTTTGACAGGCTGTTAACCTGAATCTCAGTTTCTTTATTTTTAAAGTTAAAGGGGATAAAAAGGAAAATGAAGCAATATATTAAGGTTCTTAACATATCACTTGGCACATAGTAGCCATTAAATGTGTGAAAATTATGATAATGATGATGTTGATGAAAAGACTAAAGCAAGGGGAACGAGATTAACTTAGGATCGGATGTGTGTGTGTGTGCTCAGTTGTGTCCAACCCTTGCTGATCCACGGACTGTAGCCTACCAGGCTCCTTCTCCATGAAATTTTTTAGGCGGCAAGTTGTTTAGTTGTTGTTGTGGACCACAAAAAACTGTGGAAAATTCTTAAAGAGAAGGGAATACCAGACCACCTTACCTGCCTTCTGAGAAATCTGTATCATGTCAAGAAGCAACAGGTAGAACTGGACATGAAACAGACTGGTCCCAAATTGGGGATTGCGTACATCAAAGCTGTATACTGTCACCCTGCTTATTTAACTTCCATGTAGAGTACATCATGTGAAATGCTGGGCTGGCTGAAACACAAACTAGAATCAAGATTGCCGGGAAAAATACCAATAACCTCAGATATGCAGATGACACCACCCTTATGGCAGAAAGTGAAGAGGAACTAAAGAGCCCTTGATGAAGGTGAAAGAGCAGAGTGAAAAAGCTCAACATTGAAAAAAACTAAGATCCTAACATCCAGCCCCATCGATTCATGACAAATAGATGGGAAACAATGGAAACAGTGACAGACTTTATTTTCTTCTCCAAAATCACTATAGATGGTGACTGCAGCCATGAAATTAAAAGACTCTTGCTCCTTGGAGGTAAAGCTATGACCAACCTAGACAGCATATTAAAAAGCAGATATTATTTTGCTGACAAAGTTCTGTCTAGTCAAAGCTATGATTTTTCCAGCAGTCATATACAGATGTGAGAGTTGCACCATAAAGAAGGCCAAGGAATTGATGCTTTTGAACTGTGGTGTTAGAGAAGACTCTTGAGAGTCTCTTGAACTGCAAGGAGATCCAATCAGTCAATCCTAAGAAAATCAGCCCTGAATATTCTTTGGAAGGACTTATGCTGAAACTCCAATACTTTGGCCACCTGAGGCAAAGAACTGATCATTAGAAAACACACTGATGCTGGGGAGGATTGAAGGCAGGAGGAGAAGTAGACAACAGAGTATGAGATGGTTGGCTGGCATCATCAACTCAATGGACTCATATGAGTCTGAGCAAGCTCCGGGAGTTGGTAATGGACAGGGAAGCCCATGGGGTCGCAAAGAGTCAGACACGACTGAGTGACTGAACTGACTGAGTCTGTGGTGGCACAGGTGGTAAAGAATCCGCCTGCCAACACAGGAGATGCAGGTTCAATCTGCGGTGGGAAAGATTCCCTGAAGAAGGGAATACCAACCCACTCCACTATGCTTGCCTAGAAAATTCCGTAGACAAAGGAGCCTGGTGGACTACAGACCATGGGGCCACAAGGAGTTGGACACAACTGAATACACACACACATCAGATCAGCCTTCAATCTTGGGAGCAATTAGGAACAAAAGGAAAAAATAATTGGGATTAAAGCATCATTTATACATTACATAAATATACATTTGTAAAAAAAAAATTCAGTCACTCAGTCATGTCCGACTCTTTGCGACCCCATGAATCGCAGCACACCAGGCCTCCCTGTCCATCACCAACTCCCGGAGTTCACTCACACTCACGTCCATTGAATCTGTGATGCCATCCAGCCATCCATCCTCTGTCGTCCCTTTCTCCTCCTGCCCCCAATCCCTCCCAGCATCAGAGTCTTTTCCAATGAGTCAACTCTTTGCATGAGGTGGCCAAAGTACTGGAGCTTCAGTTTTAGTATCATTCCTTCCAAAGAAATCCCAGAGTTGATCTCCTTCAGAATGGACTGGTTGGATCTCCTTGCAGTCCAAGGGACTCTCAAGAGTCTTCTCCAACACCACAGTTCAAACACATCAATTCT
The DNA here is from genome assembly GCA_006408695.1 of Aepyceros melampus. Taxonomy (NCBI): domain Eukaryota; kingdom Metazoa; phylum Chordata; class Mammalia; order Artiodactyla; family Bovidae; genus Aepyceros; species Aepyceros melampus. The sequence continues at coordinate 202,827 of SJXQ01007756.1, forward strand.
TCGGCACTCAGCCTTCTTCACAGTCCAACTCTCACATCCGTACATGACCACAAAGGTGGCCAAAGTACTGGAGCTTCAGTTTTAGTATCATTCCTTCCAAAGAAATCCCAGAGTTGATCTCCTTCAGAATGGACTGGTTGGATCTCCTTGCAGTCCAAGGGACTCTCAAGAGTCTTCTCCAACACCACAGTTCAAACACATCAATTCTTCGGCACTCAGCCTTCTTCACAGTCCAACTCTCACATCCGTACATGACCACAGGAAAAACCATAGCCTTGACTAGACGGACCTTAGTCGGCAAAGTAATGTCTCTGCTTTTGAATATGCTATCTAGGTTGGTCATAACTTTTCTTCCAAGGAGTAAGCGCCTTTTAATTTCATGGCTGCAGTCACCATCTGCAGTGATTTTGGAGCCCAGAAAAATAAAGTCTGACACTGTTTCTACTGTTTCCCCATCTATTTCCCATGAAGTGATGGGGTGGCAGGGAGGAGACACACCACGTCTAAGGTCTGGGGTGGCCGGGAGAAGCCACCTCGCCCCTGAGGCCAGGAGCGGCAGCTGAGAGGAGCCACCCATGCCCGAGGCCAGGGCCGGCAGCCAGGAGGAGCAACCCAAGGAGTGGTGGCTGGGCAGGCACAGGAGGGCCTAGAGGAGCTATCCTACGTTGAAGGTCAGGAATGGTGGCAGTAAGGAGATACCCCTCATCCAAGGTAAGGAGCAGTGGCTGTGCTTTGCTGGAGCAATCGTGAAGAGATACCCCACACCCAAGGTAAGAGAAACCCAAGTAAGATGGTAGGTGTTGCAAGAGGGAATCAGAGAGCAGACACACTGAAACCATACTCACAGAAAACTAGTCAATCTAATCACACTAGGACCACACCCTTGTCTAACTCAATGAAACCAAGCCATGCCTGTAGGGCAGCCCAAGATGGGTGGGTCATGGTGGAGAGGTCTGACAGAATGTGGTCCACTGAAGAAGGGAATGGCAAGCCACTTCAGTATTCTTGCCTTGAGAACCCCATGAACAGTATGAAAAATGCATTTGTAAGGCCTCCACAAACAACAGTTTTGCATGCTGCATTTCTTTTTCTTAGGGATGGTTCTGGTTGCCACTCCCTGTACAATGTTACAAACCTCCATCCATAGCTCTTCGGGTTCTCTGTTAGATCTAATCCCTTGAATCTATTTGTCATTTACACTGTATAATCATAAGGGTTTTGGTTTAGGTCATACCTGAATGGTCCAGTGGTTTTCCCTACTTTCTTCAATTTAAGGCTGAATTTTGCAATAAGGGGTTCATGATCTGAGCCAGTCAACTCGTGGTCTTGTTTTTTCTGACTGAATAGAGCCTCTCCAACTCCAGCTACAAATAATATAATCAATCTGATTTCGGTATTGACCATCGGGTGATGCCCATGTGTAGAGTAATCTCTTGTGTGGTTAGAAAATGGTGCTTGCTGTGACCAATGTGTTCTCTTGGCAAATCTTTGTTAGCCTTTGCTCTGCTTCATCCTACTTTAGCATTCCAGTCCCCTGTGATGAAAAGGACATCTTTTTTTTTTGGTGTGAGTTCTCGAAGGTCTTGTAGGTCTTCATAGAACCATTCAGTTTCAGCTTCTTCAGCATCAGTGGTTGGGGTATAGACTTGGATTACTAGGTTGTTGAAATGTTTGCCTTGAAAATGAATTGAGATCATTCTGTCGTTTTTGAGATTGTGCCCAAGTACTGCATTTCTGACTCTTTTGTTGACTATGAGGGCTACTCCCTTTCTTCTAAGGGATTCTTGCCCGCAGTGTAGATATAACCATCATCTGAGTTAAATTCACCCATTCCAGTCCATCTTAGTTCACTGATTCCTAAAATGTCTATGTTCGCTCTTGCCATCTCCTGTTGGACCATGTTCAATTTACCTTGATTTGTGGACCTAACATTCCAGGTTCCTGTGCAATATGGCTCTTTACAGCATCAGACTTTACTTTCACCACCAGATATGTCCAAAACTGGGCATTGTTTCCTCTTTGACTCAACCTCTTCATTCCTTCTGGAGCTTTCTCCACTCTTCTCCATTCGCATATTGGACACCTACTGACCTGTGGGTTCATCTCTCAGTGTCCTATTTTTTTGCCTATTCACACTGTTCACAGGGTTCTCAAGGCAAGAATGCTGAAGTGGTTTGCCATTCCCTTCTCCAGTGGACCACGTTTTGTCACAACTCTCCACCATGACCCATCTGTCTTGGGTGGCCCTACATGGCGTGGCTCATAGTTTCATTAAGTTACACAAAGTTGTGATCTATGTGATTATTTTGGTTAGTATTCTGTGATTGTGGTTTTCATTCTGTCTGCTGCTCTCTGATGGATGAGGATAAGAGGCTTGTGCAAGCTTCCTTGCAAACTAGGTCTTGCTCTGGTGGGCAGGGCCATGCCCAGTAAATCTTTAATCCAATTGTCTGCTCATGAGGGCGGATGTGTTTCTCCCTGTACTTTGTGGTAGGGGTAATGGAGATATTCTCCATAAGTACTTATTCCAGCACACTGTGCCTCCGAGGACTGCTACTGCTGATGACCCTGACCCGGCAGCAGGCCACTGTCAACCAATGCCTCAACCGGAGACTCCCAAACACTCATAGCCAAGTCTGGCTCAATCTTTTGTGGGGTCACTGCTCCTTTCTCCTGGGTCCTGGTGTGCACACACCTTCATTTGTGCCCTCCAAGAGTCAGCTAAAGGCAAAGGAGAAAAGGTATGATATACCCACCCTAATGCAGAGTTCCAAAGGTAGCAAGGAGAGATAAGAAAGCTTTCTTAAGTGAACAATGCAAAGAAATAAAGGAAAACAATAGAATGGGGAAAACTAGAGATCTCTTCAAGAAAGTTAGAGATATCAAGGGAACATTTCATGCAAAGATGGGCACAATAAAGGACAGAAACGGTGAGGACCTAACAGAAGCAGAAGAGATTAAGAAGAAGTGGCAAGTATACATAGAAGAACTGTACAAAAAATGTCTTAATGACTGGATAACCACGATGGTGTGATCACTCACGTAGAGCCAGACATCTGGGAGTAAGAAGTCAAGTTGGCCTTGGGAAGCATCACTGCGAACAAAGCAAGTGGAGGTGAAGAATTCCTGCTGAGCTATTTCAAATCCTAAAAGATGATGCTGCACTCAATATGCAAGCAAATTTGGAAAACTCAGCAGTGGTCACAGGACTGGAAAAGGTCAGTTTTCATTCCAATCCTAAAGAAGGGCAATGCCAAAGAATGCTCAAACTACCACGGCACAATTGCACTCATTTCCCATGGTAGTAAGGTAGTGCTCAAAATCCTTCAAGCTAAGTTTCAACAGTATGTGAACCAAGATATAAAAACTTCCAGATATACAAACTGGATTTAGAAAAGGCAAAGAAACCAGAGGTCAAATTGCCAACATTCGTTGGATCATAGAAAAAACAAGCGAATTCTATAAAAACATCTACTTCTGCTTCATTGAAGCAGAAGGCTTTGACTGTATGGATCACAACAAACTGTGGAAAATTCTTCAAGAGATGAGAATAACAAACCACCTTACCTGCCTCCTGAGAAATCTGTATGCAGGTCAAGAAGCAACAGTTAGAACCTGATATGGAGCAATGAACTGGTTCCAAATTAGGAAAGAAATACATCAAGGCTGTATACCATCACCCTTCTTATTTAACAGAGTACATGATGTGAAATGCCAGGCTGGATGAAGCACAAGTTAGAATCAAGATTGCTGGAAGAAATATCAATAACATCAGATATGCAGATGACACCACTCTTATGGCAGAAAAGCAAAGAGAAACTAAAGAGCCTCTTGATGAAGGTGAAAGAGGAGAGTGAAAAAACTGGCTTAAAACTTCAGGTCAGTTCAGTCGCTCAGTCGTGTCCCACTCTTTGCAACCCCATGAATCACAGCACACCAGGCCTCCCTGTCCGTCACCAACTCCCAGAGTTCACTCAGACTCACGCTTAACACTCAAAAAACTAAGATCATGGCATCCAGCCCCATCACTTTATGACAAATAGATGGGGGGAAAATGGAAACAGTGACAAACTTTATTTTCTTGGTCTCCAAAATCACTGTGGATGACTGCATCCAAGGAATTAAAAGGCACTTGCTCCTTGAAGAAAAGCTATGACTAACCTAGACAGGGTATTAAAAAGTAGAGAAATCACTTTGCTGACAAATATCCGTCTAGTCAAAGCTATGTTTTTTCCAGTAGTCATGTACTACAGATGTGAAAGCAGATAAAGAAAATTGAGTGCTGAAGAATTAATTGAGGTGCTGGAGGAGACTCTTGAGAGTCCCTTGGACCGCAAGATCAAGCCAGTCAATCCTAAAGGAAATCAACCCTGAATATTAATAAGGAAGAATGATGCTGAAGCTGAAGCTCCAATACTTTGGCAAAGTGATGAGAAGACCTGATTCATTGAAAAAGACCCTGATGCTTAGAAAGATTGGGGGCAGGAGGAGAAGGGGATGACAGAGGATGAGATGGTTGGATGGCATCATTGGCTCAACGGACATGAGTTTGAGCAAACTCTGGGAAATAGTGAAGGAAGGAAAGCCCGGCATGCTGCAGTCCATGGGGTCACAAAGAGTCAGACATGACTAACCAGTGGAGCAACAACAGCATAAACACGTATCAAGGGCCTACTGTGTGTCACCCCTCCCCCTCTTCATAGCACTACCCCCAATTTTGATATGCTTAGATTTATCTATGTGTGTATTCATTTTTTCCCAGCTCTATTGAGGTATGATTGACAAATAAAAATTATATATATTTGGGTTAGACAATCTGATTTTTTTTAAAAGTTGTTTGCTTTCTGTGTCTCTAGCTAGACAAAGTCTGTTTTCTTCACAGCTGTGTCCTCTGAGTCCAGCACAGTGCCAGCCACATAGTAGGTGCTCAATAAGCATGTGCTGGATGAATGCCAGGCCTGGGCATGGTGCTGGCATACACGGTAAGCCTTCATAGAGCTTTTCATCTCAAGGGGAAGCTGGAGCAACTTAATCCCTCTGAGGGCATTTCTGAGACCTTTGTAAGACAAGCTGCAGACCACGGGGTTGCAAAGAGTCAGACTTAGCATGCATGCGCAAGAGAAGCAGGCATCAGACAAGGGGGTGAAAGGGAGGAGAGAGAGTCAGGAAGTGGAGAAAGATGACAGGGCAGGCACAGGAACCCTGCCAGGAAGGCAGCAAGGGCCCCAGAGATGGACTAGGTTGGGGAGCAGGAGAAAGGGCCCAGTGCTGGGCAGAGAAGGCAGAAGGGGGGCCAGAGGGCGGGGGTGAAGCTTGCCAGAGAGAGGCTGTAGCAGCCAGAGCCACCTCCACCCCCAGCGCGGGCCTGGGTCGGGGAGGGACCAGCTCCGGGTCGCAGGGACCTGTGGAGTCAAGGCTGCCTGGCCCGCACTGAAGGGTCAGGAGAATCTGGCAGAGCTGCAGGGCGCCAAGGCTCTGGGAGGCCTTGGTGGAGGGGAGGGGCCGGGGTGACTTCATCCCGCAGCAATGTGGAGGCTAATGAATTTCCTATCCCCTCCCTGAACTCAGCCACAGGAGGGGCCCAAGGCTGGAGGAGAGAGGGAGAAGCAGGATAGAGAAGAAAGTGAGCCATCTGAAGGAGAAAGAGAGGGAACGGCTGGGTGGGGGAAAGGGGGGGACCCTAGAGGAGAAGGGAGGGAGGGAAAGGGCCTCCAGACAGCAGAACCACTGTGCTGCCTCCATGGACCAGCTGACCCGTATCACTCCTGTGCCTCCACGGGAGGCGGCCATCATAAGTCAGGTTCATAAAGGCCGGTCTGATGGGTGACACAGCCTCTTTCGGGGGAACATCCAACTGCAGGCTAAGGGTGGGGCTAGCTGGCGCCCCCCTGGGGGCCCTGCCTTCCCCCTCCGCCCCCTCCTCCCCATGCCGCCTTCTCCCCTCTTTCCTCTTCTCCCCAGAACAAACAGCAGGGAGGTGGCGGCCTGCCCAGAGAGCTACTATATTCAGAAGCAGCAGACAGACAAGCCATGTTCATGACATAATAGCGCTAATGACACCACTGTTTACCCAGCACCCATCTCCAGAACCCAAGGCTCTCTTCAGATCTAAGTTCCAGCTCAGGTGGGTGGAGACTTGTCTGAATACAAAAAAGGAGGCTGAATTCAAGCCCGAGAGAGGCAAGTAGACTGAAAGAAGAACTTCCTCACCAGGTCATTGAAACTGAAAGCGCTAGGCTAATGGAGACAAGGGGATGAAGGTAAGGTGGGGGGAGAGTCCTCATGTCTGGGGGTATCCAGTGAAGGCAGAGCCACCACGGCCCCAGACCATCTCCCCACAGCTACCCATACCACTTTGCTAACCCCAAAGCCTCTCGCCGAGCCCTGGCCCATGCAGCAGACAGTGGGAGCTGCCAGCCACCTTCCAAAACATGTTTTGCCTTTTTGCCTTCATTTTGTGGCTTGGCTCAACCAGGCCTAAAAATTCCCCACACCTGGGGTGGGCCAAGATGGAATGCTCCACCGCTAACATCACTGTTTCCAGCCTGAAAGCCCTGCTCTGTCCTCAGGACAGCCTTATGGGGTAGGGCAGCAGGCCCTGAGGTCCCAAGAGCCATGAGGGGTGGCTTCCAGGGCCACACAGGGGAAGGACCATCAGGAAGCCATGATGTGGAGTCTCTGAGGTCTTGCCGTAGAGCCCCTAGTCCCACCCCCAGCGTGCCTCCATGAAGGAGCATCCACGGTGATCTTCTAAGACCCAGCCAGAGTGGCCCCATCAGCTTACTGCCAGGAGTGACTGGATCAAAGGGGTATCCTTTGTGCCCAGTAAATTTCTTCCCGATTTGCAACCCTCAGCCCAGAGCCACCTTGGCTAAATCCTATTGATGGCCGCCAAGGCCAGTGTAAACATTACAAAGGAAACACAGTGTCTCTTGGCAAGGACACTTCATAACAAAGTTCTGAATTCTTCCACAATGCTGTTTCAAGAGCTACAGCCACAAAAAGTATTTATCCTTTACTGTGAGTCTCTGAGCTCAGGCAGTTACTGTGGGCATTGGTACCCCGGTTGTCCTGTCTGTGTGTGTTGCTCATTTTAGACTGAGAGTCCACGGAACACTTCAAATAGGCCCAACAGTCTCCGGCTACCCTCCCTGGGTGCTGACTGGGAGAACAAGGATGAAGCCAGTCAAGGCTCCTCTTCCCTACACATCAACTGGGAGAATCCCTGCTCACACTGCTACTGGGAAATGCCAATCTGGTGGGGAGACACCCCCTGTCTAGGGGACAGTTAGATCATCAGGACCACGGCATATGAAGAACAGAGAAAGGAGATCCAAGAACAAACCGCGGGCAGGCCGCTGTCCCCACCTGTGGGGAGCGCTGGCACAGGCTCTGTGCAGCCTGGTGGCTCTGCTCTGGAGAAGCAAGCTGAGGCCCCAGGCAGCTGCAAAGGTGCTCGCTCCCTCTGCTTCAGGCTGCCGGCCGTGTCACCAGCCCCTGAGGCGGCAGGAGCCTCACTACCCAGCGCTGGGACATCCCACGGCACACTTGGTAGCACTTCTGAACACTGCGGGCTGAGAAAGGAGAGCTCTGGAACTGAGAACAATGGCTCGTCTTTGCCTCTGGCTGGGTCTTTCCCCTCTGGCGGCACCAGAATCTGGAGAGAGCTCGGTGGGCAGCCACACGGCTCAGCGCCTGAGGCCTGTGATCTGGCGAGGCCAGGGCTTTGGAGAGCAAGGCCAGGCCTGTGCCCCTGGGGCTGGAAGAGGGGACCCAGGAGGCGAGAGGGAGAAGGGGCACCTTTCCCTGAGCTGCAGGCCAACCAGCCATTTCTCCAGACTGGGCAAGCAGAGCAGAATATAAGAAAAGTGAAAAGAGAGAAGGCTGAAGCTAGTGCACGTAATGAGAGGAGTAGGTGATCATTGTATCACCTGCTGGAAAAGAAATAATAGCTCTACCTCAGTGAAAGGCACAGACCAGGTCTCAGGAGACCAGGGTTCCAACCCAGCCTGACACCAGGAGTGGAGTGGGTAGGACTCGAGTCACATCCTGTTTCATTAACTAATGCCGCCCTGCCACACACACACACATGCACACTCAAAACTCACTGTGGATTACCATTCATTTGCTCAGCAAGCATTGTCAGTATAGTCTAGATGGCGCGGACACTGGAGCCAGGCTGCCTGGGCTCAAATCCCAACTCTGACTCTTAGAAACTGTTTGAAGAGTAGAGTGTTAGTCACTCAGTCATATCCCACTCTTGGCAACCCCATGGACTGTAGCGCACCAGGCTCCTCTGTCCATGGGGTTTCTCAGGCAAGAATACAGAAATGGATTACCATTTCCTTCTCTGAGGAATCTTCCTTACCCAGGAATCGAACCTGGGTCTCCCACACTGCAGGCCGATTCTTTACTGTATGAGCAGCTCCGTAAAATGAGGATGATAATAGTAGTACCTACTCCTGTGGTTTTGAGAATTAAATGAGTTAACACACTATAAAGTACAAGCAAGGCACAGAGTGAGCTCTTGAGAGGGTTAGCTGTTCTGGCCATTATTACTCCTCTTTCAAGGGCCTCTGTCAGGAGCTGAATTCCTGCCTTGGAGACCCTCCAATCACACACAAGAGGTGGACTGGGCAAGGAGCAGTAGCTGTGCTGTGCGATAAGCGCAGTGATAGAGCTGTAGCCCAGAGGCGCACAGGAACGAGCAAGCTCCCTCTGCCTGTGGCAATCAGGGAGAGCATCATACAGGAGGTGACATTTGATTTGGGCCTTGCAGGTGAATAAGAGTGCCCCACATGGAGAATAAAGAAAGAAGGACATTTGAACACAGACTGGGCAAAAGCTTCAGTTCAGTTTGGTTGCTCAGTCGTGTCCGACTCTTTGCGACCCCATGAATCGCAGCACACCAGGCCTCCCTGTCCATCACCAACTCCCGGAGTTCACTCAGACTCACGTCCATTGAGTCCGTGATGCCATCCAGACATCTCATCCTCGGTCGTCCCCTTCTCCTCCTGCCCCCAATCCCTCCCAGCATCAGAGTCTTTTCCAATGAGTCAACTCTTCGCATGAGGTGGCCAAAGTACTGGAGTTTCAGCTTTAGCATCATTCCTTCCAAAGAAATCCCAGGGTTGATCTCCTTCAGAATGGACTGGTTGGATCTCCTTGCAGTCCAAGGGACTCTCAAGAGTCTTCTCCAACACCACACTTCAAAAGCATCAATTCTTCAGCGCTCAGCCTTCTTCACAGTCCAACTCTCACACCCATACATGACCACAGGAAAAACCATAGCCTTGACTAGACGGACTTTAGTCGGCAAAGTGATGTCTCTGCTTTTCAATACGCTATCTAGGTTGGTCATAACTTTTCTTCCAAAGAGTAAGCGTCTTTTAATTTCATGGCTGCAGTCACCATCTGCAGTGATTTTGGAGCCCCCCAAAATAAAGTCTGACACTGTTTCCACTGTTTCCCCATCTATTTCCCATGAAGTGATAGGACCGGATGCCATGATCTTCGTTTTCTGAATGTTGAACTTTAAGCCAACATTTTCACTCTCTTCTTTCACTTTCATCAAGAGGTTTTTTAGCTCCTCTTCACTTTCCTCCATAAGGGTGGTGTCATCTGCATATCTGAGGTTATTGATATTTCTCCTGGCAATCTTGATTCCAGCTTGTGTTTCTTCCAGTCCAGCGTTTCTCATGATGTACTCTGCATAGAAGTTAAATAAGCAGGGTGACAATATACAGTCTTGACGTACTCCTTTTCCTATTTGGAACCAGTCTGTTGTTCCATGTCCAGTTCTAACTGTTGCTTCCTGACCTGCATACAGATTTCTCAAGAGGCAGGTCAGGTGGTCTGGTATTCCCATCTCTTGAAGAATTTTCCACAGTTTGTGGTGATCCACAGAGTCAAAGGCTTTGACATAGTCCATAAAGCAGAAATAGATGTTTTTCTGGAACTCTCTTGCTTTTTCCATGATCCAGCGGATGTTGGCAATTTGATCTCTGGTTCCTCGCCTTTTCTAAAAGGCTGAAGTGCTGAAGTCTGGCTTGGAGAATTTTGGGCATTACTTTACTAGCGTGTGAGATGAGTGCAATTGTGTGGTAGTTTAGAGTCATGAAAACCTGGGAATACATGACCTCATGAATCTAGCTCTCAAGTTCTGTAGGAATTATGGAAGGAAATCACAGTGGCAACAAAGCCAGATCAAACTGCAGGGCCTCAAGTGTCATGCTACGACATTTGACTTTGTTCTGTAAACAACTGAGAGACTCTACAGAATTTTAAGCAAAGGGATTACATGACTAAGTCTGTGTTTGGGAAAATAACACATTTATGGGTCATGGAAAATAGATTAGAAAGTGAGAGGGCTGCTGAAAAACACACCCAGGGGGGTTTTGCATGGCCTGGGCAAACACAGAAGAGGAGAAAGTATTCTAGTGCTTCTGGCCGGCTGCCAGATTACACTGAGGCCAGGATTCAGGGAACTGACACCTACTGTGCGCCAAAAGGGTGCCAGGTCTCAATGCTTCAAGTCAGAATCAGATCTGACACAAGCCTCTAGGGGGCTGGCAGAGCAGGCAGAGGGCAAGGAAGTGGCACAGGTTCCGGGCTGGACACACATCAGAGGGTCGCTGGAACACGAGGACAGAGTGCTTGTGGCTTCCCACGGGGTGGGGAGGAAAGCACTGTCAGGAGAGCGTCCTGGAGGAGCAGCAGCTCTGGCTCAAGGGGGCAGAGAGCGAAGGTGTGGAGACGCCTGCAGGGCTCTGGGTGCCGTGAGACAGGTGCCTGACTGGGGTCGAGAGCTTGAGAAACGGGGCTGGAGAGGTAAGGAGGAGTCTGAGCTCCGCCGTGGGCCTGGGTCCAGGTCTCTGGTGGCAGCAGCCTTTAACAATACAGATGTATTTAAATCAGCATGTCTAACGGAGGGGGCCTCAGGCATTTTTACGAGCTCTCTGGAGAATCTGACCTTCACCACGGGCTAAGAACCAGAGTCTTGGGGTCAGCCACGAAAAGGTGACCGGGTCAGATCTGCGCCTTAGGAAGATCCAGGTGGAGGGGCGAGGCAGGAAGACTCAGTCAGAGGTTCCCATGGTGGTGCAGGGCCGTGGCAGGTGAGGGGGAAGCTACAAAAGCCATTAAGGAAATGGATGACAGAACTGGAGTCCATACAATCTCACAATGAGGGGTGAGAAAGAGAGGAGCTGAGAGTTATTCTGTATTTTAGGAATGAGAAAGTGGGGCCTAAATCCATGGTTATCAACGTTTCAAGTTTGAGCACTTCTTTTCAGCATAAAAAAAAAAAAAAAAAACCAGTGATGATAGGTAAACTTGCATTTATTGAAATTACCTAACACCTGCTGCTGCTAAGTTGCTTCAGTCGTGTCCGACTCTGTGCGACCCCGTAGACGGCAGCCCACCAGGCTCCTCCGTCCCTGGGATTCTCCAGGCAAGAACACTGGAGTGGGTTGAACACCAGCTACATGGATTTAGAGAGCATTTTAAAGAATTTCCATTTTATTCATCACAACAGCATAGATAAACATGAACAAGGACACTGGAATCAGAACAAGCGGGATTCCAATCTTACCTCTGCCATTATAGCCGTGTGACCTTGGGCGCATGAACTACCTATGCCTCGGTTACTCCCCTGTTAGACGGGATTTCAGCAGTACCGCACCATGGAGCGGGGTGAGGACTCACGTTGTTCAAGTAGAAGGCTGGCACATAATCACCTCAGTGAGCTTTAGCTACTGATTTACTGTTAACACTGCAATGGTATAACCACTATTATACTCTGCTAGTTACACTAGTTATACTGTAATAGTATAACTACAGTTACTGTATAACTGTGACAAATAGATTTAAGGGCCTAGATCTGATAGACAGAGTGCCTGACCAACTATGGACAGAGGTTGTGACATTGTACAGGAAACAGGGAGCAAGACCATCCCCAAGAAAAAGAAATGCAAAAAAGCAAAATGGCTGCCTGAGGAGGCCTTACAAATAGCTGTGAAAAGAAGAGAAGCAAAAAGCAAAGGAGAAAAGGAAAGATGTACCCATTCAAATGCAGAGTTCTAAAGAACAGCAAGGAGAGATAAGAGCATTTCTCAGTGATCAGTGCAAAGAAATAGAGGAAAACAATAGAATGAGAAAGACTAGCGATCTCTTCAAGAAAATTAGAGATACCAATGGAATATTTCATGCAAAAATGGGCTCAATAAAGGACAGAAATGGTATGGACCTAACAGAAGCAGAAGATATTAAGAAGAGGTGGCAAGAATATCAGAACCATACAAAAAAGATCTTCACAACCCAGATAATCACGATGGTATGATCACTCACCTAGAGCCAGACATCCTGGAATGTGAAGTCAAGTGGGCCTTAGGAAGCATCACTACGAACAAAGCTAGTGGAGGTGATGGAATTCCAGTTGCGCTGTTTCAAATCCTGAAAGATGATGCTGTGTAAGTGCTGCACTCAATATGCCAGCAGATTTGGAAAACTCAGCAATGGCCACAGGACTGGAAAAGTCAGTTTTCATTCCAATCTCTAAGAAAGGCAATGCCAAAAATGTTCAAACTACCGCACAATTGCACTCATTTCACACGCTAGTAAAGAAATGCTCAAAATTCTCCAAGCCAGGATTCAACAGTACATGAACCATGAAATTCCAGATGTTCAAGCTGGTTTTAGAAAAGGCAGAGGAACCAGAGATCAAATTGCCAACATCTGCTGGATCATGAGAAAAGCAAGAGAATTCCAGAAGAACATCTGTTTCTGCTTTATTGACTGTGCCAAAGCCTTTGACTGTTTGGATCACAGTAAACTGTGGAAAATTCTGAAAGAGATGGGAATACCAGACCACCTGACCTGCCTCTTGAGAAACCTGTATGCAGGTCAAGAAGCAACAGTTAGAATTGGATATGGAACAACAGACTGGTTCCAAATTGGGAAAGGAATACATCAAGGCTGTATATTGTCACCCTACCTATTTAACTTATTTGCAGACTGCATCATGAGAAACGCTGGGCTGGATGAAGCACAAGCTGGAATCAAGATTGCCGGAAGAAATACCAATAACCTCAGATATGCAGATGACACCATCCTTATGGCAAACGGTGAAGAAAAAGTAAAGAGCCTCTTGATGAAAGTGAAAGAGGAGAGTGAAAAAGTTGGCTTAAAGCTCAACATTCAGAAAACGAAGATCATGGCATCTGGTCCCATCACTTCATGGCAAATAGATGGGGAAACAGTGGCAGATTTTATTTGAGGGGGCTCCAAAATCACTGCAGATGATGATTGCAGCATGAAATTAAAAAATGCTTGCTCCTTGGAAGAAAAGTTATGATCAACCTAGATAGCATGTGAAAAAGCAGAGACACTTTGTCAACAAAGGTCCGTCTAGTTAAGTCTACGGTTTTTCCAGTGGTCATGTATGGATGTGAGAGTTGGACTATAAAGAAAGCTGAGCGCCAAAGAATTGATGCTTTTGAACTGTGGTGTTGGCAAAGATCCAACCAGTCCATCCAAAGGAAATAAGTCCTGAATATCCATTGGAAGGACTGATGCTGAAGCTGAAACTCCAATGCTTTGGCTACTTGATGTAAAGAACTGACTCCTTAGAAAAGACCCTGATGCTGGGAAAGATTGAAGGTGGGAGGAGAAGGGGACAACAGAGGATGAGATGGTTGGATGGCATCACCGACTCAATGGACATGAGTTTGGGTGGACTCTGGGAGTTGGTGATGGACAGGGAGGCCTGGCGTGCTGCAGTCCATGGGGTCGCAAAGAGTCGACACAACTGAGAAACTAAACTGAACTGAACTGAGACTGGAATTCCAGGATGATGTAGTTGGAAGGTAGGCATCCCAGAACCTTCGAGAACCTCTCCTTGAAAGGCAGAATGCCGTTGCCACTCCCCTGAACCTGGCTTCCTGAGGCCCTGAGGAACCCTGGAGGTGACACTGACTGAGCAGCCCCTGGCCAGTACTGTCTGTTCACATCAGCTCATGATGCAGCAAGACTGCTCAGCTGGCCCACAAACCCTCTAGACAGGATCACGGACAGTGAGCGGAAAGGACTTTCAGGGTCCTGTAGCACAGCTGTGCTCCCTGGGTGGCTGCGGACGCGGCTCACTCCTCCCTTCCCTGTCTCTGCCCCTCCCTTTGGTTGACAGGTGAAGGTCAGGTCTGTTCTAGGGGAGGCAGGGCAGGGAAAGAGCCTATGAGTTCCTTGGTTTCATTTTCTACAAGGCAGAGCCCTGGGGAGTTTCTGAACATACATACAGTGATGTGGCCAGAAATAAGGAGGACTAGGAAGCTTCTTCTTGAGCAGAAACGAGCCTTGGTTGGCACCAAGCCAGGGGACAATGTGGGGTCTGCGGGGCCTGAGCCCCTGGCAATGAGCCAGGAGCCAGCGTGTCTCCAGAAAGGAAATGACCGTTCTGTGGAAGGTTTCTGTTCTGGGCACACAGCCTTAGAAAGTGTCAGAGGTCTGCTGGGCTAGAGGGGCCTTCCAGGACAAAGGGAGTGTCCTGCAGCCCTGGAGGGGAAACGCTAACTGCCGACTGGACAGCCCCGGGGGAGGGACAACCAAGAACTGAGATGGAGTTTTCCACTGTACCAGTGATAGGATACTCAGATTCAGAAACGAAGTTAACTTTTAGAAGAAAGTTTAAACTTTAGAATAATTGAGCTATCCAGTCAATAGACGGCAAATGATACTTGCCACATGCAGATGAGAAAGCTGAGGCTCAGAAAGGGCAGATGAGCAGCCTCAGGCCACTCAGCCAGCATGGAAAGGAGACAGAGCCACAGCTGGACCTGAGCGTGTGAGACTCCAAGTCCCTTACCTTAAAAACAGGTCAGGAGAGGGCGACAAGCCCAAATGTCCATCAGGAGGGCCGCTCAGATAACCGTGGGGCAGAGAGTGAGGGAGAGCCTTAGGTACCAACGTGAGTGACCATCCAGCTGTCCTACAGAGCAAAAATAACAGTGCGTAGTTCTTGTACTTACTGCTTACGTGTGCATTAAATGAACCTGGCAAGACACAAGAAACTGATATGCCGACCGCGTCCTGAAGGAGACTGGATGATGGAGAGACAGAGAGGGGAGAAGACTTGTCCCTGGTGCGATCTTTTGTACCATTTGGAATTTGAATCGAGAGACGGTATTAGCTTTTCAAACACTTTTTAAAAGAGAGTGACAGAGAATTTCCTTGTTCAACCCTCTTAAATGTGATGAAACAGACTTCTACTGACCACCGAGGGTGTGCCAAGCCCCAGGAGGGAGCTGCGGCTTATACTCCTCCACCCACCAGGAGCCGCTCACCCCAGGTGAGCCAGACACCCGGCTGGGCGGTGGGATAAGCAACCACAGGTCTCCCACAGCTCTTCCTGGTGTGCATTTGCCCAGACCCCCAGCCACTCTACTCTGGGAGCCTCAGTTGGGAAGGGGTGAGGGTCTGCCCCAGACCCAGCCCTAGTGGGCCTGACGACCACGAGCTAGTCTGAGCCAAAACTGCCCCAGGCCACACAACGACTTCCCAGCAGAGTCTTCAGGCAGGGCCCTGGAGAGGTGGCAGCCTGAGCCACCTCCCTTGGAGAGGCTCGTATACAACCATGCCCTTTTTTCTCTTGCTTCCAGCACTCACTGCTTATAATCAAGCAGCAGTTGCTAAGCAGATCAAATAAGCAGGGAGCCCTGGAAATGAGATTTCAGCGTGGGTGGCAAGTGTGAGCAGGTCTTGACTCTGGAAATGTATCTGTGATCTTCCACATCGGGGAGTCCCCTCTCTCCCGCCTCGCCCTTCCTGCACTTTCCGGCCCCCGCATTCTGTCCCCCTGACCACACTTCCTAGCAGTGTGCAGCAGCAGCAGCAACCCCAGTGACTTGACTTCCCGCCATTCTCCCCAGCAGTCGCTTCATATTGTCCTTGATACACCAAGAAGAGATAAATACCTCCCCTTGGGTCAAGCTAGACCAATTGGTGTCCCCGAGATTCAAGAAAGGGAAGCTCTTTCTGGAGGAAAAGTACAAGTGTCCATGGGATTCTCCAGGCAAGAATACTGGAGTGGGTAGCCAGCCATTCCCTTCTCCAGGGGATCTTCCTGACCCAGGGATCAAACTTGGGTCTCTCACATTGCAGGCGGATTCTCTACCATCTGAGCCACCAGGGAAGCCCCTTTCTGGAGGAGCTACCTCTTTCTGGAAAAGGCTAAGGGTCTCGCTGTACGAAGTCAGTGAATCACAAAATGCTCTCCCTGTCAATGCTTCCAAAGAAGCTCTTCTCCATGGACTTGAGGATACAAAATGTAAACACAAGCAAGTTTTCTCAGTCGTCAACTGAGGTGGCAAGAAGTTTTGATGGGTTCTACTTAACACTTCACTGCAAGTGCGCTGCAGTTTTTTAATTAAGAAAAATTATTAGAGGAAGGTCTTTACCTGAATGCGTCTCCTGGGAAGACATGACGGGGAACATTCGGGTTTCCCCATTTACTGTGCTTGATGGCCATACAGCACCCAAACCTCTCCTGAGTGTGATGTACATGGAGAAGCTGAAAGGAGACACTGACATTGTCCACACGGACAGTGACTTTAGGTCTCACATAAAATCTTTATTCTGCCTTACTCTGCAGTGCAGTCCCAGGTCTGACTTTTCCCTCTCCGGTTCTGAGAACCACGGCTGTCTCCCATGCCATCTCACACAGAGCAGGACTCCATCGCCTTAGCAACCTCCCAGGGAAGGTGACCGAGGGAAGGACTGTCTCTGCTCAGAAAACACATCCCCATCCCCCACATTTGGGAATTCAAGAGCAGAGGAGTGAGGGGCATCAGAGGCAAGGCAGTTGTCAGGAGGAGAAATGCACGACGCTGGTGCTGGACCCAGCCATCCAGTTCTCGCCTGCACAGAGGTTGCTTTCATTCCTTTTCTTCTGTTAATTTGGCCTGTTTTCCAAACATGGGTCAAACAACCTCCCTCCCAGAAGCAGCAGCAGCAGAAGGAAATGTTATTAAAAACGGGTCCGTTAGTGGGCATGGTGTGTGGATGGAGTCTTTGGGATTTTGGCTGCCAAATAAAGACTTTATTGTTGTCATTCCTCCTCTCCCAAGCTCCCTCCCTCTCTTCCCTCCTCCCTTCTTCCCTCCTCCCTTCTTCCCTCCTCCCTCCCTTCCTCTTCCCCTCCCTACTTACAATCAGCCTGGCCCTCCCCTAACCTAACCTCCCTACCCCAATAGGATCTGGTGGAGGAAGAGTCAGGCAAACACAAGCACGCACACACCACGGGGAGACCAGAACTTCTGGCTGGCTCTCTGCTGCCACAGCTCCACTGAGGGTGGGGGGAGCAGAGGCAGTCTCGCCTCGCCGGAGATAAACCCGAGCTGAGAGGAGAGCAGGTGGTTCAGGTAAGCCCGTCTGGAGGAGGAAGGCTCCAGCCTCCAGCCAGCCCCTTCCCGCCCCAGCCACGCCAGGCTACTGCTCTAGGCTCTGTCCTCGCCTTCCTTCCTTCCTTCCACCCCTCCCTCCTTCCTGTCTTCTACTAGATTTTTCTCCTTTCAGAGGAGCTCAAATCAGTCTTCCTCATTTCGTCTCCACCCTCTTCCGTCTCCTCATCATTCTGCAGCCGTATATTGGCTTGTTGCAGAAGTTAAACTTTCTTGGTACAGATGTGTACTGTAGCACAGAGTTATGCTGCGCCCAGTGTTTCTACAGATGGGGTTCCCATGGGAACTCTACTCTAGGACCCATTTTGCTGCACCTTTGATGCTTTGTCACACACTGTCCCAGACACACAGATGCTGCACTTTCACTTCACATGCACACACACGAATACACACACAGTGTGAAGGCATCCTGTCCATTCACCTCCATTCTGACAGCATTTGACACGCAGAGCTAGAGCACACAGTGACAAGACCCTGGCAGGAACACACAGGCACGCGCACACACTGCACCCAGGAGAAAAGAGCAAGTGCGTCTTCCCACCGAGCTGGCAGAGCCAAAGAAATCATGTGTCCCAAGTGCAGGCAGAACAGGAACAGGATGATCAGCAGCAGGGGCTGGAAAGATCTCTTCGTTCTTTAGAACTTAATTGGGTGGAGGAGAGAAAAAAGCGGCTTTCTACCCTGCACCGTGTATTCGCAGTAGCTCTGACTTTCTCTGCCTCACTACTCCAAACCACTTTTCTTTTGGAAAGAGAGAGAAGAAAGCAACCCTACTCCAAAGCCTTAGAGGTACTAATTCCCAGCACTGGGGGTATTCATTTCTGTTTTTGGCAGGCAGCCAGAAAAGAATTCTCTTTAAAGCCACTTCAACATAATCCCACATTGGCAAGAGCTCCCTATGGGAGAGGAAAAAAGACGCAGTTCCTTAATCAGTCAAGGGAGGGGAAAACTGAAGTGGGAAACTGAATTTTTAAATAGGGTGGACCTGCTCCATTTGCCCAGCTCATTCCTCTTCGATTATGCAGAGTGCTATCCCAAGGCAAGAAGGGCATAGACTAGGACCAACCAAGTACGGTTGGTTTTCGAAATCACCTGGGTGCAGGGGAGGGTGAGAGGTGCTCGCTAGAAATATAGACAACCGGACCCTTTGCTTTAGACCCACGGGATCAAGACCCAAGAATCTGCTATTGTTTCAGGATGTGAGAGGCAGCAAGGGTTTGGGAGTCTGAACCAGAGGCCCGAGTGGTACATGTGCAGGACTGAAGAGCCCGGGATTCTGGCAGCGCTAGCTGGGCAGACAGGCTGTGTGGCTTCCTGGACAAGGACTGTCTGATGAAGCAGCTTCAGAGAGTCTCCAGTGGGCCACCCTCTTTTGCAGAGTAGAAGCAAGCACGTGAGGGAACAGGGAAGACCTTCTCTGAGCTCCCCCCTTCTCGTCTCCTTGTAAGCACTGGCAGCTGTGTAATGAGGGAACATTCCAGAAAGCAATTTCCCCCACGGTAGCTCCAAAAAGCGAAGGCTTCCTCCTACCTGCTAATCTGCCTGCCTGGGCCCCCAGGGGCGCTGTGCAGGGCCCTCCCCACCCCTTTCGGATCCCCTGCCCCTGCCCAGTAGCTGCCTGCTCTGGCAGGCCTGCACAGAGGATGGGCCAAACCGCAGGGGCTGCACTGCCCCTTCACCTCCCCGGGGGCAGCCCCACCTCTTGGGCCTCTGGGGGAAGCTGGAAGGGACAGGTACCCAAGGCTGGGAGGGGAAGTCCCGAGTCACAGTGGACTCCACAGCCAGCTGAGGACAGCATCTGCGGTGTCCCTGGTCAGCACGCCCGCAGCTGCTGCAGAAAGGCTCAGGGATGGGAGCGGGTGTGAGTGAGGGGGAGGGACAGGGCGAACATTCCCCGAATGGCTGGGGGAATCTATGGCTCCTCTAATTATTTGATTCTGAGACCTAAGTGTGGCCTCACTGGCCTGAACGGGGAGGAGCTTGCTCTGTGTAGAGAGTCGGTGGAAACCCAAGTAAACATCTGCAGGATCGGCACTCAGCGGAGGGAACGGCTGTCCTCTGGCCAAGCCGAGGAGAAAGAGACCCCATGACTTTGAAATAACGTCAGTAATAGCTTAACATTCACCAAGCACTTGCTTTTTGCACATTTACTCACTTAACCTTCAAAATAATCTGATAAAAATGTGTTAGTATGCCCATTTTACAGATGAGGAAACTGAAGCTTAGTAGAGGTAAGAGATTTCCCAAGAGTACCCAGCCAAACAGCTGAAGAGTTGCAGGGTTGAGACCCACATCTATGAGCGCTCAGCACATCAGACAGATTCTTGCAGGCTTTCTTCACGGGGTAGAAAAGCTAGGGGACTGAGGCAGAGAGAAGGCCACAGTGAGGAGCCATAATCAGAGGACAAGAGCCATCCCACCCTAAATTGTTCCCCTCGCCTTTAGAATGGAAAACTTGCTCTTCGGGACTTAGTGGCCTGAGGCCAAAAACCATTGTGTTTACAAGTGGCCTTGTGGCAGACACTGGGGAGACAGACGGCCTCTCCATCAGAGTGTTAGAGTTATTTTTAGCTCTTTTTCATCTGTAGCACATTTTAAAGTCGCTTATCACGTTCTCTTCTGAAAATAACCCAATAAGGAACAGAGGCACAGGGAAGATTTCTTTATCTGTGTTTTATAGGTAAGGGAAGTGAGGCTGAGGACCGGGTCATGTCACTATAGGCAGCGGAGGCTGGGCAGGGACCCCACACCCTCTGTCTAGTTTGCGCCATGATGCTCTCTCCACCTTGCCCCAGTCAGCCTTACTCCTATTCTGATTTCACTCCCCAAGAAATGGACAGTGAATCGGTGACTTGCTGAACTCGCCATGCCTCCACGTTCGCCCTTTCCTTGCCTCGGAACCCCACAACGCCTACTTGGAGGCCTTGGAAGAGTCTAAGGCAGCTGCGGTGGGCCTGCCTCTCTCCTCTGTTAACAGCCGGGCAGAGACGGCCCCGATTCTCCTGGCTTTCAACTCCGTGTGGGCTTCAGGAAGACATAGAGAATAGAATGGATTTCAGAAGCCTGAGTTTAGGACAGAAAGAAGGAAACCAAAAAAGAGGGTCATCCCAATGTCCATGGGCACGGCTGTGGCAGGAGCAGCCCCATCCCAACGGTAGGGTCACTAGCTGGGTTAAGCCATGGAGGCTCAGGGGTAATGAGCTGGATGTGAAATCTGACAAGAACACCAGGAAGTAGTGTGGAGTCATCTTTCTTTAACCCAAGGAGACACACCCAGCCTCACTCTCAACTCAACCCCAATCCAAGGCTCTCTCCATACAAAGCCAATTACCCTGTGATTTGGTAAACCCAAGTGGGTCTCAACCCAACCCAGCCCTGAGGCTAAACGTTGCAAGAGTCTTGGGAGTATGAACCTTAAATGAATGAATTTATGAGCTAAACAGGGACAGGGCTTTCTCACTTTAAAAATCAGAGTCTCTTGAGAGGATACGTTCTTTTGCAAACAAATAAATGAATAAATGAACCCTTGCCATTTGCAAGGATTTTATGCTCTATGACATGCCTTCACGTGGGTGAGCCCATCTGACCCTCACACAGCTGAGGACCCTGGGCCTGAGGAGGTGGGTCAGAGCCAGGATTCAAGCCTAAGTCTCTAATACTTGAGATGGAAATTTGAATTTAAAACTCTCTTAGAAAATCTTCGCAAACGGGAGAGTGAATTTTGGGTTGGTCAAAGCAATTGCTTTCCCCTCACAGACGAGCAGCTTTTTGAGAACAGCTGTTGGTGAATGGGGTTAGAGGGGGTCAGTGGTTATAGGCGGTCCAGATGCATTCACTGGTCAAGCAGTGAGCTCGGCCCAGCAGAAGGTGGGGAGGTGTGCTTGCGAAGGCATAAGAAATTTAAAAATCACATACACTTACAATCCCACCTAAGGGAACTTATGACTGGACAGAAGGTTCTGGAAGACAGGAACATACGAAGGTGTGACTTTGGGCTTTGTAGGAGACACTATGGCTCTCTCTGGAGTCCGGGGACTCTCGTCTGTCCCAAATTCTGGTTTGGAGACTTAGACTGTGGGGACAGCACAGACTCCATCAGGAAGGAGCACAATCCCATGAGAAAAGCTTAGAAACAACCACTGCTTCCTCAGGGAAGGAGCGTGCCCGCACACACACAGAATGGTTCAGCCCCAGGGCTAAGAGCAGGGAAATTCAGCAGACCTAGTTTCTCCAAGGAACAGGCCCAGGAGCTTCTCCTCGAGAACCTTCTCAGCTCGGAAAGGAGCATGGCCAGCCCCCAGAGGTCTGGAGCGTAGACGGGTCAGAGGGCCGGTGGGGAGATAAGGGAAGCTCCCGAAGGGTCTGGCACAGGAGGTGGCGGCAGGGGCGCCCTGTGTTCACGGGGATGGCAGGGTTGGGAGGCATGCCCGCTGGGTGAGGCTGTGACTGACCCGGGCTCTGACGCGCCTGAGCCAAGTGCTGCCCGGGCCCCGCGTCACCGGGAAGTGCCTCGTGCCAGAGCTGGCTGCCACTCCGCACAGGCGTGGCTTGTCCACTCCAGGCCCAGGGTAAAATGCTCCTGCTGACCAAGGCAGTGAAGGGGACGGGGCTCCGCCAGGCTGGGAAGCCTTCCTGGGGCTTCTCGCTGCACAAAAGACCTCTTGCTTATTGTCAGGCTCCCAGCTGGTCAGGAAGTAAAAAGTGCCAAAGCAAAAAAATTCAAGGTCACAAAAACTGGAGCTTTTAAAAATGTTAGGTTTTAGCACACGAATGTAATGCTTTCAGTTCAGTCGCTCAGTCCTGTCCGACTCTTTGCGACCCCATGAATCGCAGCACACCAGGCCTCCCTGTCCATCACCAACTCCCGGAGTTCACTCAGACTCACATCCATTGAGTCAGTGATGCCATCCAGCCATCTCATCCTCGGTCGTCCCCTTCTCCTCCTGCCCCCAATCCCTCCCAGCATCAGAGTCTTTTCCAATGAGTCAGCTCTTCTCATGAGGTGGCCAAAGTACTGGAGTTTCAGCTTTAGCATCATTCCTTCCAAAGAAATCCCAGGGCCGATCTCTTTTAGAATGGACTGGTTGGATCTCCTTGCAGTCCAAGGGACTCTCAGGAATCTTCTCCAACACCACAGTTCAAAAGCATCAATTCTTCGGTGCTCAACCTTCTTCACAGTCCAACTCTCACATTCATACATGACCACAGGAAAAACCATAGCCTTGACTAGACGGACCTTAGTCAGCAAAGTAATGTCTCTGCTTTTGAATATGCTATCTAGGTTGCTCATAACTTTTCTTCCCCGTTTAAAATCTCTGTGCAATACTGTTGTGCTATTTTCAAGAAAATTACAGAACTTGTAACATTTTCACTGATAGCTCACCAACTACAAAGGGTGTGGGGCCTGGCAACAAGACTCAGGTTTAGTTTTCCAATGAGTGTCTTTTCACCTCAGCCTTTTTGGTGTATCCCCAGGATTGTTACGTGTGCAACTGGAGATAAAGCCAAGAATCTAGCTGCAGCGTCCTCTGTGATAGGAGGCCAGGGGAAGCGGCCCCTGGGCCCCCTTGGAGAGGTCTGCCTGGGAAGAGCCACCTTAGAGGAAGGAGGAGACGGAGCAGAAGCTGCAGGGCAGCCTCCTCTCCCTTGCCTCCGCTCTGTCTCGCTTCTGCTCCTTCCTTTCCACACTCTGTACCCCATGAGGACCCACGCACGCACACCGAGGAGGGGCGCGTGTGCTTGCTCACATGTGTGGCACAGGGAGAGGAGTGTCTGTGTGAGCGTGTGCGGGCTGGGTGTCCAGGGCAGGTGTGCAGCAGGTGTAGGTAGACTCCCTCGCCCCTCCAGGGTGAGCCCTGCCCTCATCCATGTTTCTTGTCACACTCAGCTCCTTCCAAGTAACAGACTCAGGCTAAACATCTGGTGAGGGGCTTATCTGTCTCGCTTCTGCTCCTTCCTTTCCACACTCTGTACCCCATGAGGACCCACGCACGCACACCGAGGAGGGGCGCGTGTGCTTGCTCACGTGTGTGGCACAGGGAGAGGAGTGTCTGTGTGAGCGTGTGCGGGCTGGGTGTCCAGGGCAGGTGTGCAACAGGTGTAGGTAGACTCCCTTGCCCCTCCAGGGTGAGCCCTGCCCTCGTCCATGTTTCTTGTCACACTCAGCTCCTTCCAAGTAACAGACTCGGGCTAAACATCTGGTGAGGGGCTTCTACTGAGCTAGCTTTGAACAAAGCTAGCAGGAAGCCAGTACTGGGTCACACAAGGGAAGAACCTAGCTGGTGTGGGCTCCAAAGAACGCAGGGGAAGCCTGGCGCAGAGGCAGTGATCACAGGGTCTAGATGCAGCTGAGGATACACTCCAGTCCCCTCTCTCTCAAGAACTCCAAGAAACCTGCATCTCCAAAGTGTCCCAGGCCCTAGGAAGGGGAGGGGCAGACCACCGCAAATTGTGAAGAAGCAGCAAAGAGGGCCATTGGAAGCAACGTGGAAACAGAGATCCCGGAGGAGACCAGAGGGGCTGTCACAGGGACCTTGGGAGGGGAAAGGACAGGTAACCCAACAAGCTAGGGCAGGATGTCTGGGAGAAATGCCAGCTATTGTCTGCAGCCTTGGGTCTACCACAGTTTCCTCAGCTTAATTTGACTCAAACCACATGGCCCTATCTGAAGCATCATCAGAACCAATGGGAAGGGCAGCCCCAAAGCATCCTTCAGCAACCTATTCCACTATGTCTCTGAGGCGGGCGGAAGTTCTTCTTTATATCCCACCCTGATATCATCAACTCCAATGCATCTGGGAAGTATCAATACCAGATCAGAAGAAATGAAAGTGGTTTCCCTGCAGCTTTTTAAAAAATTGAAACATAGTTGATGTACATATTATCTAAGTTACAAATGTACAATACAGTGGTTTACAATATTTAGTTATAAAATATTGGCTCTATTTCCCATGTTGTACAATAGCTTATTTTATACATAATCGTCTATACCTCTTAATCCCCTATCCCTATATTGCCCCTCTCCACTAGTAACCACTGGCTCTCTATACCTAAGAATCTGTTTTGGTTTTTTTTTTTTTTTTTAATATTCACTACTTTGTTGTATTCCCCACAGCTTTCAGTTGCTTCCTGGTTTATTTCCCCAGGAGCCTCCACATCTGGGGAGAAATGCTTGGTGTGTGTCCTGCTGGCAAAGGCCAGCGTTCTCTGAGCTGAGCCGAGGAGGAGGGGCGAGCGGGGGCAGACAGAAGAGGACCACAGCACTTCCTTCCCAAGAGCTCGCTGAGCCGTGGCGACGTGGGGCTTTGTCCTGGGTCCGCTGTTATATAGCTTCCTGGCCTTGACAAGCTACTACTCCCCTCCAGTACTCAATTTTTATAAATAGTTGAGTCTGGACTTTGTGAATTTCAAAACACTTTTAGCAATGCTACTTTTGGTTTTTTTTTTTTTCAAATGAATGCTTCAGCTAACCCTTAATATGTGTAGCAGACTTTAAAACCACAGAGTTCCTCATGTTGGACAGGGGTCCCCCAGGGCCATCCCCTTGGCCTCTCTCCCTCAGGAGGACTCCACAGAAATGGGGCATGAAAATCACTGAGTTATGGAACCAGTAAGGACCCGTCCAGATGTAATACCCCAGGACTCTACGGCTCACATATCCTAACATCCTTCCTATAAGGGGAGAGATGATTTTCTCATGCTACAAACCAGGAGACTGAGGACTAGAGTGGTTAAGGGTATTCTCCAGGAAACGCTGGGACTCCTGATTCACAGCCCAGAGTGCATTCTGCCAAGACAGCTGACGCACTAGCACATCAGCAAAAGGGAGCCAGACACACAAACCCTTGCTGCCTTCTCACCTGCTGGATACAGGCAAGCAAGGAGATGCTTCCACAGGTCTTGCCACAGCTCCCCCCAAACCCATCCCGGCCAACTCCAGCTGCAAAGACACGTGCTCTTTTCACCGCGCCCAGCAGGCTGATGACTTGCCGCCTTCCTCCCCACAGGTGCGTTGCCTGGATCATGAGGTCATCCCTCTGCTGGCTGCTCACACTTCTCCTCATCTTGGCCTCAGCGGCCCAAGGCCAGCCAACAAGACGACCGAGACCCAGACCGAGGACCCGGCCCAGACCCAGACTCAGGCCCACACCCAGCTTCCCGCAGCCCGATGAGCCAGCGGAGCCTACAGACCTGCCCCCCCCGCTGCCGCCAGGCCCCCCGTCCGTCTTTCCTGACTGTCCCCGGGAGTGCTACTGCCCCCCTGACTTCCCCTCCGCCCTCTACTGTGACAGCCGCAACCTCCGAAAGGTGCCTGTCATCCCGTCCCGCATCCATTACCTCTATCTCCAGAACAACTTCATCACCGAGCTCCCGCTGGAGTCCTTCAAGAACGCCACGGGCCTGAGGTGGATCAACCTGGACAACAACCGGATTCGAAAGGTGGACCAGAGGGTGCTGGAGAAACTCCCCAGCCTGGTGTTCCTCTACATGGAGAAGAACCAGCTCGAAGAGGTGCCCGCAGCCCTGCCCCGGAACTTGGAGCAGCTGAGGCTAAGCCAGAACCAGATCTCCAGGATCCCGCCCGGGGTCTTCAGCAAGCTGGAGAACCTGCTGCTGCTGGACCTGCAGCACAACAAGCTCAGTGACGGCGTCTTCAAGCCCGACACCTTTCAGGGCCTCAAGAACCTCATGCAGCTCAACCTGGCCCACAACACCTTGAGGAAGATGCCCCCCAAGGTGCCCTCCGCCATCCACCAGCTCTACCTGGACAGCAACAGAATCGAGGCCATCCCCAGCGGGTACTTCAAGGGCTTCCCCAACCTGGCCTTCATCCGCCTCAACTACAACCAGCTCTCAGACCGGGGCCTCCCCAAGAACTCATTCAACATCTCCAACCTGCTGGTGTTGCACCTGTCACACAAAGGATCAGCAGCGTGCCCGCCATCAGCAACCGGCTGGAACACCTGTACCTCAACAACAACAGCATCGAGAGTGAGTGTGGGGCCTGGGGTGGCGCGGGCGGGGGCCGGCTCTCCACTTGCACGTGGGCCTCATGCCTGAGCACGCAGAAGCAGCCAGTCTGGCACAGTCTTCAAACCTTGGTCTTTCCACTTGCAGCCCACATGACCTTCAAAGAATATCTGGTCTCTCTGGGAAGTCTCCTCATTTGTAAAATGGCACAAAATGTTTATGAAGATTTACTAGTTTAGTATGGATAAAGTGCCCAGAATATCCCGCTTCGGGGGGTAACAGTTTTTCTACCTCCAGCCCTTCTCACCAGCCCCTGCTCCTTTGCCCTCCAGACCTGTAGGTAAGGGAGACATGAAATACAGTTCTGGACATTCTCCTAAAGAATGGTGACATTTAAATGCTGACTCTGGAATGTCCTGGAGAAGGCAATGACCCCACTCCAGTACTCTTGCCTGGAAAATCCCATGGACAGAGGAGCCTGGTACGCTGCAGTCCTTGGGATGGCAAAGAGTCGGACACGACTGAGCGACTTCACTTTCACTTGCATGCATTGGAGAAGGAAATGGCAACCCACTCCAGTGTTTTTGCCTGAAGAATCCCAGGGATGGGGAAGGCTGGTGGGCTGCCATCTATGGGGTCGCACAGAGTCGGACATGACTGAAGCAACTTAGCAGCAGCAGCAGCTGGAATGTCCTGGATCTGTCCACTGCAGCTGTGAGAAAATGGGCTTCTTCCCAAGCCCGAGCCTAGGTTTTAAAGTCTGTAAAAACATACAGAGAGGCAGTTCTGTGTATATTATGAGTGGCTGGTGGTTTAGTTGCTAAGTTGTGTCCAACTCTTTGTGGCCCCGTGGACTGTAGCCTGCCAGGCTCCTCTGTCCATGGGATTTTCCAGCAAGAATGGTGGAGTGGGTTGCCATTTCCCTTCTCCAGGGGACCTTCTCCACCCAGGGATCGAACCTGGGTCTCCTGCACGCAAGCAGATTCTTTTACCAATTGAGACACCAGGGAAGCCCCACACTAAGAGCATACGACTGGAAAAGATGTGGCAGTCAGGAGAATGTGTCTGTATGTGGATGCTTTCTGAATCTATCTGGAAGGCTGAAAGATTTGGTCATAAAAGTCAGTACACTCCACGCAGAACTTGCCTAAGCTACATTTACAGGGTCCTGGGCTTTAGATAAAAATTGTAGGTCAGAAAAAAGACTGGAAGTGACAGTTTTGCCCAATCAAAAACATCAGATCTGAGTAAAGTATCAGCAGAACAACTTAAAAACAAAAGCGAGAATATGCTCTGGCCCCTGGACAAGATCAGGCTACATCCACAAGACGAACGCAGCAGCTGTGGGAATGGAGACCAAGGAGAAAGAGAAGCAGTCCTAAAATGATATTAGGAATCCATAGCTTTTGAGCCAAAGGATGAGAGGGAGATTTTTGGATTTCTATAATCTCGAAACAAGTGGATGATAGAACAGGCTTATTCACTCATCTGAGATAATTACACAAAGGTAGGGGAAGTCTTCTTAAATCTTGCAAGAAAGAAATTCAGGAAAAGGCAAAACTGTCTAATTTTACCCTGCAGGTAGCAAAGTGATGGAATACATTACTCCCACGAGGCTGTATAGGCCAAAAATCTAGACAGAAAGGATACCTTGATTAATAAATGGTTGACAAGTTTCCACCAGACTGTGGATAAAAACAGGCTGTGGCGGGAGGGGGCGGTGATCCAGCCTTCTGAGGTTGAAGACAGAAATATTCCACCCACTCTCTCCATTTCACAGATTTCAGAACAGCGCATCAGGGGGGTAAAGTCCAAAGTCACAAAGGTCATAGGAAGAAAATTCATCTATGTCAGGGCTCTTTCTGCTGCTCCAACGCTGAAGAGAGAAGAAAGCAGAGAGAGGGAAGAGGAGGAAGGAGATGAAAAGCAACCAACCACCACCCACAGAAGCTAAAAGAAGCAAGGCTTGGGAGGATAGAAAGCTTCATTTAGAAGGGGCATACCAAAAAGCTGAAGGGGAAAACGGAAACTCAGCTTCCATTTGAAAACCTACCTCCATCTGCCCATCTCTTCCCTTTCTTGCTCACTTTCCCCAGAGTCAGTCATCACTCCAGAATCAATGGCTCCATCACGTCCTGGGGCCTCGTGCCCCTCCTTGGCGCCCTTTCTCTTCCTGTCATCCCTAGTTCAGTTAACCTAGCCATCTTCTGCCCACTCTCAAGCCTCACATCCCGTTTACAGGAGAACCTCCAGGGTAATCCATCCAGTGCGGGCTTCAGATCTTGCTTCCCTCCACTGTTTCTCCGCATGCAGCCAGATTCATCTTTCTACAGTATAAACATGATCGTAGGGCCCTTCCAGATTTAGCCCCCCCGGGACACCAGTTCATATATCCCACC
This sequence comes from Aepyceros melampus, assembly GCA_006408695.1. Lineage (NCBI taxonomy): Eukaryota > Metazoa > Chordata > Mammalia > Artiodactyla > Bovidae > Aepyceros > Aepyceros melampus. The sequence continues at coordinate 231,646 of SJXQ01007756.1, forward strand.
ATCCCTCTCGTAGCAGCAGTCCTGCTCAGTGACATTCCTCAGACTAGAAACCAGAGACCCCATCCTTAGTGAAACATCTGAAAGTCTCCTATAACTGGTGGCCACAACGGGAGCCTCTCCAGTTTACTCCGCTTAGTACATCACGTTGTACTATTTACTGGTTCCAAACTCTGCCATGAGCTTTTTGCCCTCCGCAACATCATTCAAATAGGTCATAGGTCACAGCATCAGAATACCATTCCCAGGTCTCTACATGTTACTCCTATCTTTGAAGGTTCAGCTCGAAGTTCACTTTCTCCATGACTCTTTAGAGTAAGTTTTCAATAACAATTGTTGATCAGTTCCAATTCAGTTCATTTTACAAACGGGTAAATACCAGCCTGGAGGTTAGGGTCAATCACTCATGGTCGCATGTTCCTGAGAACTGATGAGTCCACCTTTCCTGCTGATCTCTCCCTTTCTTTCTCTGCAGAAATCAACGGGACCCAAATTTGCCCCAACAATCTAGTTGCCTTCCATGACTTCTCCTCGGATCTGGAGCACGTGCCGCACCTCCGCTACCTGCGGCTGGATGGGAACTACCTGAAGCCGCCCATCCCGCTGGACCTCATGATGTGTTCCGCCTGCTGCAGTCCGTGGTCATCTAGGCCCTCCTGCGCCCCTGGAGCTCCTCCGGCCACGCTGAATGTGGAGGCCCCGGCGCCCGTGCCCACAGTCTGTTTGCTCTGTCTCCTTTTCTTGCTCGCAGCTCTGCCCTTCTTACCCCACCTTCCCGAGTCAGGGACAAGCCACATACTCTGCTGCCCCTGCAGCTTCTAGAACAAGATTTCCAAGGCTTGATTTGGCCCACCCCGTTCAAAGACACCCGCTGTGCATTAGGTGTGTGTCTAAAGACACCCCACTCTCTTCCTCCCTCATCACTCCTGGGTTAGCCTGGGCCACGGACTGAAATCTGGTTCTCGTCCTGGCCAAAGCAAGCAGAGCATGGTCAGGGGCAGCCTAGACGTGAAGTTTGGAAAGTCCTTCTGGAAACTCCTCTGTTGTGGGCAGCTCTGACCCAAACAGACTGAGGAACTCAGGTCTCCTGGGTCGAGGATCCCATCTTCCCAAACTGCTGCTGCCCTGCCCCATTCACGGGCATCAGATGGGCACCTGCCCTCTGCCAGCCTGGGTTCTGGAAAGGAGGTGCAAGGGAACGGCTGAAGAAGGGCGCAGGCTCAGAGAGAGGCACAGGGACCCGCTTTCCTTCATAGCGTGAGACGGGCCCCTTCTCGGCACGCAGCCTCCTGGCTGAGCCTCTGTGCCAACAGTAAGAGCAGGGAGGAGCCTTCCAGGAGGAGAGTGGCCCAAACACCCAGGAGCCAGCCAGTGGGAGAGGCTGGGGGTCAGAGCCCAAGATGGCCCGTGTGGGTGTGGATGGCTGCTTGGCCGCTGGACCAGAGGCCCAACGCCTGAGGAGCAGCAACACAGGGAGGGTACAGAGCCAGCAACCCCGCCCTGCCATGCACTCTCTGCCCTTCCCTCGCTGGGAAGCGGCTCCTGAGAAACTGCTCGAGAAGGGGCGGAGAGCCAGAAATCTCCCAGAGCCCTCTTCTGCTTGTGCAGCGGCCTCCCCTCTCAGCCAGGCACAGCAGTGACATTGGTGGCTGATACTGCCCACAGCTGGCCCCTGTGTCCTCCTCGTCTTTCTGGGGTGATTTGCCAAGGTCAGGAGTTGGCCTCAAGTTCCCACTTGAAAAGCTGTGGGCGACACGCATGATCTCTGTCCTCTGGGGTCTATAGGGCACTCAGGTATAGAGGCACCAAGATAGGGGCGTGGTTCCCTTACGAGTGAACCCAAGAGGGAAACTTCAGGAACCCAGAAGAGAATATGGCTTGTTCCCCTCTGCCCTCTCACCTTGCGGGCGGGTCCCTTCTGCTCTCTGCTTTCAGGTGGTAGACTAAGGAGGTAGCTACAGTACCCCTCCAAGGACCCTCTGGAGCTCATGTTCCCTATGCAGCTCCACCCTTTACACCAGCACAGCACGAGTCCTAAATATTATCTCCTTCCTTCGCAATAATTTATTCCCTGTATAGACTGTCCTTCCCCCAAAGTTTTCACACACACTGCCCCCCAATCTGGCCCAGGAGAGCAGTGTGTGAAAAGCCTCTAAGGGAAGCCCGAGTCCCCCAGAGCCGACCGACCTTCATCTCCCCTTTCCTCCCTCTAGTGGGTGGAGATGCGCCCCCTGCAGCCCCCAAGTGTACGTTGGTGGGACTGGGCGGGGTGTGTCCTAGGAATGAGTGGGACGCAGTGCCCACTCTCAAGTTAGGTTGAGAAAAGTTCCAGAGATGTTTAAGAAATTGGATTAAGCTAGCTCCCCAACTTCAAGAAATCTCCATTTTATTCTAATTTTCCTTTTTCGCTAATGTACAGAAAACAGGCCCTTTTCATCAAGTCCTCCCCGTGTTCCCATTCAACTTCTTCATTCTTTGCAGCCGCAGCTGGTTTTTCCAAAGCTCTTGCTTAAAGTCAATATAGACTGTAGGCAAGGTGCTAGGGCTTGGATAAGCCCCCTTCTGTATCTTACTCCCACCTTGCACCGTCAGCCCCTCCAGTAATGAGCACAGCGCCTAGGACTCCTCAGGGAGGAGGGGTCATTCCCCTGCTCCTGCAAACCTGACTGTTTTCTTTCAGCAGCAACAAAATCACCATCATCCCAGTGCCCTGTCTAGAATATGCCGGCTTCCTCTTTAGCTCCCTGCAGCTGTAAACCAGAAGAAATTGAGTTGGCCGCATAGTTCCCCCCCAACACACACACAATGTGCTGGTTTCCCCTGGATTTAAGGAGGCGCCTCCTCCATATACAACTTCGTTCTCTCAGTGCTGTTGGCATAGGCACATACAGGTGTGTAAGTAGGTGTGTACGCGTGCCCTGTACCTACATCTATTCTTTCTTGAAGATCGTGACAACTTTGTGAAATAACTTTCACATTCCATCATGCTTCACAGCAGAGAAAATAAAGTGATATGAAAAATATCCTGCTTGAATTTGACAATGTAAACAGGTGAGGATAGTACCTTAAACTCATCTTGCCACCCTCTCCCCCTGCCTCCAACCTTACTACCTCTGAGAAGACTGGCAGAGATGAGATCCTATTCCTAAGAAACTCTAGGGAAATGATTCTAAAATCTTTTCTTGGTGAACTTCCCCCATTCCTAAAGTCAGATTAAAAAAAATGTGGCAGCTACATGTGAAGCCCCAAACTCCAAGTTCTTTTCAACCCACAGATACTACTAAATGGTTGAGGGTCTCCCAAATGCTCAGTACTGAGACAGATACAGAAAGACACAAACCAGACTCCATTCCTAACAGGACAAAACTTACAGACTAGCTGAGGACCGGTAGTGTAAGATGCACAGAACAGTGTGGCAGAGGTATATCGAGCGCAGTGAGCAAAGGGCCAAGCACTTCATCTGGAATGGTCTATAGGCCATGCAGATATGCACAGACGGGCAAGATCAGGATGCCCTGGCATCTCTCTTCAGGTGGAAGGTTTCAGAACCAACCTGGTAATCCTCCCAGACTACACCACCTTCTTTTGGATAAAAAGCTGCCGGATACTGTCCCACTCCTTCTTCCTTGCCTCCTAAATTTCTGCCCCAGTTCAATTCAGCAAGTGTTCAGTGTATATCAACCATGTCAAGGTTTCCAGCTAAGAATTCAAGGACAGATAATATATACCCCGTTGCCCTTGAGGAATTCATAAAGGGAAAATCTATGAATTAGTAATTGCGTGTTTTAAGTGTCTGCAATAATGCTGGGTACAAAAAGCATTGTGGAGAGGGTCTCTCTTTCTGCCTGGGAGAAACCAGAATGGTTCCTATCATTTGCGCTGGATCTTAAGATTTGAATCAGATTTTGCCAGGTGGGAGAACGAGGAAAAAGCACATAAGCAGGAAAGAAGGGAACCAGCTTGAGAAAAAGATTGAAGACATGGTGTCTACTGTGTGTGTGTGTGTGTGTGGGTGTGTGTCTGAGAGAAGAAAAGGAATGATTTGCAGTCATGGATTTATGTGGCTACAAGCCCTCGGCAGGAAATAGACCCCTGCTGTCCAAAAAGCAGGGGAGTTCCTGAAACTTCCACCTCTGCCTCTCTCTCTCTCTCTCTGTGCCCATGAACAGGGAAGCAATGGGGTCACCCTGCCCCAGACCTCTGTCCCCAGGGCCTGCCACCTCCACTCCATCATCACGCCTCCTGCTCCTCCTAACGAGGCTCGGATTAGAGCGGCTCTCCAGGGCTGAGCTGCCTGGAACAACAGCAGGACGGTTAGACGGTTCCCACGCAGATCACACACACACACACACACCGTGGACCCTCACACACACACACACACACACACCGTGGACCCTCACACACACACACACACCGTGGACCCTCACACACACACACACACACACACACCGTGGACCCTCACACACACACACACACACACACAC
>SJXQ01007756.1:237971-252674 GCA_006408695.1 Aepyceros melampus
GGGCCGGGGGAGAGGGAACTGGCGCCTGCGCGGCGGACCAGCGCCGAGAGCGGGTGCAGGGCTTGCGGGCGCCCAGCTGCAGACCCGAGAGCAGAAGTGCTGGGGCGCGGCCCAGGGGAGCGGGGGCAGACCTCAGGGGAGATGAAGGCGCAGCCACACCGCTTTCTTCTCGGGGAACAAGCGGTGCTGCGGTGGAGCGGTGACGCCCGGCTGACTGGAATGGGCCCGGGGATCTGAACGCGGAGCCTCGGCTGCGGAGAAGGTTGAGGATCGCCCACCGCACGCGCCGCCCGCTTCCTGGACACCTCCCTGGCTCCAGGGCCATCTCTCCACCAGCAGAGCCCTCTGTGTCTCTCGTGCGAGGGGCTGCCGGTGCATCGGGAACAGGTTTTGCTCTGGAGACAAGGTTCCTGGGCTGGGAAAGCCCCTCCACTCCAGCTGGTGCCCAGGAACACGGCAAGCCAGGCTCTGGCCCTTGGGCCAGGCTGTTAGCGCTGCCCCTTCAGGCCTTGTGCCAGGGCAGAGATGAGTTCTGCCAGGGCCATCTGTTCTGAGGGCACAGAGATGTATGGCCTCAGGACTTCTGCTGCTGCTGCTGCTGCTAAGTTGCTTCAGTTGTCCCCGACTCTGCAACCCCCATAGACCTCAGCCCACCAGGCTCCTCTGTCCCTGGGATTCTCCAGGCAAGAATACTGGAGTGGGTTGCCATTTCCTTCTCCAAAAGAAGGCAGGGGTCATATGAATTAAGGATTTAGGACCTGATGCTGGCTCTGTGTGATCTTGGGCAAGTCACCTCTCTTTGCTGGACCTCTGATTCTCCACCTGTACTATAAAAGATTTGGATTAAATGATCCTAAAATTATTACTTTGCCAAAAAAGGTCTGTCTAGTAAAGGCTATGCTTTTTCCAGTGGTCATGTATGAATGTGAGAGTTGGACTGTGAAGAAAGCTGAGCGCCGAATTGATGCTTTTAAACTGTGGTGTTGGAGAAGATTCCTGAGAGTCCCTTGGACTGCAAGGAGATCCAACCAGTCCATCCTAAAGAAGATCAGTCCTGGATGTTCATTGGAGGGACTAATGCTGAAGCTGAAACTCCAATATTTTGGCCACCTCATGCGAAGAGTTGACTCATTGGAAAAGACCCTGATGCTAGGAGGGATTGGGGGCAGGAGGAGAAGGGGACGACCGAGGATGAGATGGCTGGATGGCATCACCGACTCGATGAACATGAGTTTGAGTGAACTCTGGGAGTTGGTGATGGACAGGGAGGCCTGGCGTGCTGTGATTCATGGGGTCGCAAAGAGTTGGACACGACTGAGCAACTGAACTGAACTGAATGATTAATTAATGATCCTGAGACCCATGCAGCTAGGATTTAGTACGTAGATCAGTCCTGGATGTTCATTGGAGGGACTAATGCTGAAGCTGAAACTCCAATATTTTGGCCACCTCATGCGAAGAGTTGACTCATTGGAAAAGACCCTGATGCTAGGAGGGATTGGGGGCAGGAGGAGAAGGGGACGACCGAGGATGAGATGGCTGGATGGCATCACCGACTCGATGAACATGAGTTTGAGTGAACTCTGGGAGTTGGTGATGGACAGGGAGGCCTGGCGTGCTGTGATTCATGGGGTCGCAAAGAGTTGGACACGACTGAGCAACTGAACTGAACTGAATGATTAATTAATGATCCTGAGACCCATGCAGCTAGGATTTAGTACGTGGTTAGTGGGAGGAAGCAGCGAGGAGGAGCATCGTCTAAGAACCTGGGCAAACCATGTATTCAGGCCAGCAGAATCGGGAGCTGGGTGTCTGAGCTCTTTCCCACCGCCTTCAGCAGGGACTTGCCAAGGGCATCAGGGAAAGAAGAGTCTCTCCCAAGAAGTGTGTCTTTGGTAAGGACCCTGGAGTGGGGAGATTCTCCTCAGACACCTGAGGACCCCCACGATGCTTTCTGGTGTTTATGATCAGGAAATGCTTTTCCGAGGCCCATTCTTGCAGGTCCAGAGTTTCCTGTATCTTCGTCTCCATCACTGGAGAGCTTGAAGCTGGCTTTCAAATTCTCCTGCACCCCCTGTTCATCTCCTCTTTGAATCTCTTTCCCTGTGGTGATTTTTGTGCACTTATAGCCCCATTTTAGAGGTCCAGGTGGCCGGTAGTGGTGCTGGTCAGAGTACCTCAGGTGAGCCTCTTTAAATCTTTGGATTCCGTCTCTGAACCAAAGCCGTGCCACTCTCAGGCTGAAGAAAGCGGGAAAGGCGAGCTCCGTCCCTCCACAAAGCCCCACGCTGCCTGCTCTCCTTGGAGAGCGCAGGATCTGAGGGGTGGGTGTCCCCTGCAGGGGTGGTAGCCACCTGCCCCCTCAAAGAGAGTGGGCCACAAAAAGAGACAGCCGGCAGACAGAGAGAGGAAAGGACGAGGTGGGAGGTGGGACGGGTGGGTCCCTGTGGGGCTGGGAAGGGAGGGCTGGGGGGAGGGAGAGAGAGAGTCTTTCCAACCAAGCAGAGGGGTGACGTGAGGGACCGCTGAGGAAAGGGGAGAAGAAACAGCTGGACGTCAGGAAAGAGGGAAGTCATTGGCTTGACTCGCTCCCTGCCCTCCCCAGGCAACCTTCTGCCCAGGCCCCTCAGAGGGTCATAACTTCCCCGGCAGAGTTCCCGCCTCTCTGGAAGCTGTGAGGCTCCATTTGGAACCCAGAGTCTACAGGGTAAGATTGTGGGCTTTGATATTTTGGTGCGCGAGTGAGGGCGCGTGCGGGCGGAGGGGAGCACCCGGCGCAGCGGGGTGGGGTGCTGGCGTTGAGGTTGCAGGGTGGCAGTAATTCATCTTAGGGCTTTCTTTTTTAAGATTTTTTTGATTATATAATTTGGTTTGGAATAATGTATAGGAGGTAAGTTGAAGAGACAGCTCTTGCTACAGATGGGGGCTTACCCCCTTGCCCAGCAAAAATTAAGAGGGAAAGTACCGCTTTAGCAGCATATACATATATGCACCACACACACACACACACACACACACACACACACATACTTTATCAATGTAATTATGACTGATTCAATTTGTATGGCAGAAACCAACACAACATTGTAAAGCAATTATCATCCGATTAAAAAATAAAAAACAAAATAAAATTGGGGTGATACAGAAGATTAGCATGGTCCCTGCACAAGGATAACATGCAAATTCATGAAGTATTTCATATTTTTGATAACTGAATCACTTTGCTATACAGCAAAGATTGGCCCAACACTGTAAATCAGCTATACTTCAATTTTAAAAATTGAAGGGAAAATAAGAGAGTCTCCTAGAGACTCGTGCAGCTGACTTTGGGGAAAGATGCGTTAACAGAAATACACCAGGTACTTCACACCCACACGGCACACATTCCCTAACCCATCTGTGCATATGTGGGTGAACACGCATGCACATTTGACCTCATCTGTACAGAGATACCTATGGAACTTTCTGGGTGTGTACAACCATACACAAAGAGTTCTTTTGTTTCTAAAAAGCTGCATTCATAAATGTATTTTAAAACTAACATTCTTTTCTGTAATCAATTCTAACTGGAATCAATTTTTAAGCCTATGTTCCCTAAATGGATTAGGCATTCCTGGAACTAGGCTTGCCCTATTTATTTCTGTGCCCCCAGAGACACATCCAGGGCCTGGGACTATTAAGATAGTTCATAAATGTTTGTCAGGCAAAGGCATGAATGAACGAATGATCTTCTTAAAAACCACAGGTTTCCTTAATGGTGAAGTTTCTCTAAATCTAGTGTAGTGGGCAATAGTTGTACTCTGAATGGGTGACTATATAAGAGAGCACATCTGTGTATGCCTAGTTAGTAGGAAGTTATGGAGACAAGGGGACACACATGAGTGTGTGTGTTGAGATGAGTAAATGAGATTTTGCCAGGTGCCTGCACATTCCTGCACGCGTGAATGAGTATCAGTGTGTGGACGAGACTAAAGCGGGGGCCGACAGAGACATCCCCTGAGATGCAGCCCCAGCGTGGAGGGAGCCTGCACTTGCAATGAAGACACTACGTGTGTGACAAACAGCTTAAGGGTCTGCAAGCATAGGGGTGGGAAGTGGGATGAGTCTGTGAGCTGTTCCCCCAGGACTGGACACCTTAGTGATTCGGCTCCGTTCTCATTCCATTCCCTACCCACCAGGACGCCCATGAAGCTCCTGGCGTTACTAAGCCTTCTGATCCTGATGCTGCAGGAAGCAGGGACAGCATCTCTCTCAAAGGAGGAGAGGGGAGAAGACCAGCCGTATGGGGAAGGCGATTCTTATGCCATTCTGCATCTGGGGGACTATGTCCTGAGCCTGGACAACTACGATGAGGTCATCGATCCAAGCAACTATGATGAGCTCACAGACTACGGGGACCAGCTCCCCCAGGTGAGGGCCGTGCAGCACTCACTGCGTTCCCTGAAAGAAACTGGGAACCAGAGGCCTGGTCCCTCTCTACCTCGTAAACAGCTGTCTCAAGCCTCCATCTTTCTCTGGGAAGTGAAATTCTTGTTCCTCCACAGGAAACTGTCACATGATGCTAAGAAAGAAGACACAAAACTTCAAATTTGTAGCAAAAATTGTGAGCCTTCCCTTAGAAGTCACACATCCCCTCCCTCCCTCAGCCTTCAAGTGAGACCATAAAGTATATCTCACTGGAACATCAGCAGTGTCCTCACATTCTCATGGCAAAAACGAGTGCCACAGCCTGTCCTAGACTGCCTTCAGTTCAGAAGTCCATTCCTCAGCCCTACCTGCCTTCACAGGGGCTGCCGTGAAGACAGCACTCGTTTGCTGTGTGAGCCTGATCCCCAGGCAAGGGAAGGTCCCCGGTCAGGGGTCTGGAGACTGACCCTAGCTCTCCCACCAGCTTGGCCGCCTGCCGGCCCCTGAGCTCGGGCCCTCCTTGTCTGGACTTCCATTTCCGCCTCCATAGCGTGATGAGAGACCAGACGCTCAGAAAGTCCTTGCTTGTCCCACTTTCTGCCACCCTCCCCCATTCTCCAGAGGGACTCTCCGTAAGCTTGGAATTGGTTGCTGAAGTTCCCAGACTACAAAGCGAAGTTCCTCTCAGGCAAAAACTGACTTACTGTATGCTGTGTCTCCAGGTTAAAGGGACCAGCCCAGCTTCTGTCACCAGGACACGTTTTACTGAGAGCACAGAGGGTGCAAGGACACTCCCTTCAAACCCCACGACGGCCAGGCCTCCGACACTAGGCCTGCTGGCTGCCCCAGCCAACCATGGTGAGTTCACAGGCACGGTCTCAGGAGCCACGGGTCACAGACTGGGTAGCCACAACCGAGCACCAGGGATGCCAAAGAGGAGTGTTGTCAGGGTGGAGAGCAGAGGGTCAGGGAGGGAAGGGGAAACAGCCGCGGGGGTTGGGGGGTGGCGCGTGGGAAACAAAGGGAGAGGCTGCCTGTTCCTGATGCTTCTGCCTGAATGCACAACCTGGATGGAAGGCAAAGAAAGCCAGAACTCCCCTGTGCCTAGCAAAGCCACCTACCTTAATTAATGGCATCGCTGGGGGAGCAGGTTGAGTGGTAATTAGATTAGAGACAATTTAAAACCTGTACAGATGAATAAATAACTTTGTGGCTGTCATTTGGCATGGGGGCAAATGAAGAATTTATTTTGCTTTTCAGCTTGAATTCCCTCCCTAGCATCTTCTCCCCTACTCCCTGAGGCCCTCCTGGAGACTCAGATGCTGGCATATCCATCAGTAGGGGGTTGCACTCTGCTGGGGCTTAGAACCGAGGCACAGGAGGATGCAGTTAATCCCGGAATTGCTTGTTCTCAGCTCCTATTCTTCTCTTGAGATGTTTGCCTTGAGTGGGTACAGGGTAATGAGGCATCATTAGAGAAAACACTTCAGGCAGGAATCTATGACCTCCCAGGCTTAAAGGGCCTCAGCTGGACCTGCCATCCAAGGCCTGGGGATAAGTACACTGTCAACTCATGGCTGGTGAGGAAAAGCTGTCTCTTAATCAAGTCTGTGTCACTACCAACGAGCTCCTCCTTGAGCTGGACTAGCAGTGGTCTTTAGCAACCTATGTCCTTTTAAGAGCAAGAGATAGAGACTGTCTACGGTATTCAATAAAACCGTCCCAACTCGTTAAAGAAAGTCTGAGCTCAGTGGCCTGGCCTAAGTCTCATGACCACTGGTCATAGACTGAGAAGAGGGAAGGGATGTTTCCCAACAGCAAACTGAGATGCTGATATCATAAGAAGGGGAAATGAATCCTAGACAGTCAGTGTCCACTCCACTTTGACACTATTATGCTTTTGGGAGCCAGCTAGAACCTAATTCCTCACCCACGAGGCAGGTGGTAGAGTCAGCAGCCACTGGCCATTGCGCTGGCTTTGTATCGTCTGCAGTGCACTTCTGGGGGCCAGAGAGAAGCCCCATGGAAAGGAGACTAACACATCCACCTCTGGTTGCACCTAAATGTCCTAGAAATATCCACATGCTGCTGCTGCTGCTGCTAAGTCGCTTCAGTCGTTTCCGACTCTGTGAGACCCCATAGACGGCAGCCCACGAGGCTCCCCCATCCCTGGGATTCTCCAGGCAAGAACACTGGAGTATGTTGCCATTTCTTTCTCTAATGCATGAAAGTGAAAAGTCAAAGTGAAGTCGCTCAGTTGTGTCCGACTCTTCACGACCCCACGGACTGCAGCCTACCAGGCTCCTCCATCCATGGGATTTTCCACGCAAGAGTACTGGAGTGGGGTGCCATTGCCTTCTCCAGAAATATCCACATAGGCCTGGGTAAATCTACATAGGACCAGGGTCTGATGAAGGCACTAAGGGCTTAGATCATGATGGTAATAACTGAGGGAGGCTCTGCTTCTTGCAGTCAATGGCTGAGCGCCAGACCGGAGCGGCCAGCAGCACTTCCAGGGCACTGTGACAGTCAGTCTGGGTGGCAACCCGAGGGACACAGGTGACCTCGGCTCAGACACGCCCTGGCCAGGGCCTTTGGTCCCAGAGGCTGAGGGAGTCTCACGTGTGTGTGTGTGTGTGTGTGTGTGTCTACCACTGGTCCCAGAGGCTGAGGGAGTCTCACGTGTGTGTGTGTGTGTGTGTGTGTGTGTGCGCGCCTCCCGTTGGTCCCAGAGGCTGAGGGAGTCTCGTGTGTGTGTGTGTGTGTGTGTGTGTGTGCGCCTCCCGTTGGTCCCAGAGGCTGAGGGAGTCTCACGGGGGTGTGTCGGGGCATCTCCCTGTGTTCTATTCTCCTCCTGGACCAGGCCTGCCAACCTGTCTGATCTGCGTGTGCCTCGGTTCCTCTGTGTACTGTGATGACGCGGACCTGGAGAACATCCCTCCTCTTCCCCAGACGACTGCCTACTTATATGCTCGGTTCAACCGCATCAGCCACATTCGGGCTGGAGACTTCAAAGGGCTGAGTATGTAATGTCCTGGCAAAGAAAAGAGTGGGTGGGCAGAGGGAACCCCTCGGCTCTTTCCCTTGCCACTCAGCCACACCGAGCAGTCATTAGACTGCCCTTCCTGTGTGGCCCTTCCCTGTGGCTTTCAGCCTCTCCAGCTTGGAAATTACTCTAATTCCTGGCCTTGAAGTTTTCTCGACGGCAGAAGTGACCTGTTCTTGTCTTTGCTCCACAAAGCTATGGGAAGCTGGGGAGGAGAAGCTGTGAGCAAGCCTATGTTTTCAGGCTCTCCTAGCAGCTGTAGCTCTCTGCCTTCTGGGCCTCTGAACAAAACCATGCTAAAGCTGGTCTGTAACCCAGATTCTACCGCTCATTGCTGACAGGCTTCCCGGGCCTCAGAGTTTTGGGGTTCTTTTGTTAGTGTAAACTAACAGCTAGAATTAGGATGGATCAGGGATTCCTGCACCTATTGGGTCTCACCCTCAGAAGCCTTCTTCCGAGCCAATCCACACAGGACAGAACACTCCAGGGCAAGGTACCACGGAAGCTGAGGACTTTCCAGGTTTATCACGTTCTTCCTCCTGGTTTGACCCTGGTGCAGGTGGAGCGCTGGCTCGCCTCCCCTGTGCTGAGACAGGAGAAGGGTGCGGCAGCTCCAGCAGGGGCAAGGGGAGCTGGTGTGTCCCTGTGTTCTGCTCTGCACCTCTTAGCAAAACTGAAGAGGATTGACCTCTCTGGCAATTCCATCTCCTCCATCGATGACAAGGCCTTCCGCCCACTGCCTGCTCTGCGGGATCTGATCCTCCCTGAGAACAAGCTCGTGGCACTGCCTGCGCTGCCCACTGGCATTGAGGTCCTGGATGTCCGCATGAATCGGCTCCAGAGCTCAGGGATACAGCCTGAAGCCTTCAGGGTGAGCCAAGGCCTTGCACCCCTGTCTACTGCTTGCCGCCCGTGCCCACAAGCACACACACACACACCCAGCCCTCGTGGAATATCTGTCCCAACGCTGCTCTGGGGCATGAAAGTCAAATGTCATTTTCTTTTTATCTTTTGCTTTTAGTTGCATTTATTTTTTGTGGCATTTATTCCCAGGCCATCAGTTATTGTTTCTTCTGCTTATTCTGAAAGGATCTTTTTGTTCTGTGCGACGTCCTCTTCTGGTTTAGGAACAATCTGTTCTTTTTCAGTAAGGGTTATCTCAGCGTGGCAGGGGGAGCTCATGTCTGGGTTGATCCAAGTCCCGAGCTGCCTCTTCGGGGCTTTGTTCACGTGAGATGCTGAGTGGCCAGAGACGTAAGTCTTTCAGTCCAGTGTTACTGTCTGCATTCTGAGCATGTGCAGTAAAAATTCAGCACTTTTTGGGCCCCCGACCCTGCATCCAGCCCCACCCTTCGGCCTGGGCACACCTACCACGGTAACAATGGAATGGCAGCGCATACTGCTTCTGCAAAGTGACGTCTTTCAGATACTTGGTGAGCTTTCAGATATGCAGACCCTTAATGACCTGGGCAGTTTCACAAAAGTTCTTAAAGGGAACTAGAAGATTTCAACCTCTTGAGTGGCATGATTTTGTGGGGTTTTCGGAGTCAAATGGATACAGAACCATTTTTAGAGCTCCCCTCAGGCCACTCACCAGAAAAGCCAAGCCCCAATTTCTTCATCTAAGCCACCAGCAACTCCCCCTCTCCCTCTTGGGGCCCCGGCCTCTCGGGTGCCTTCTCTGCACCTGCTCACTCACCTCCCTGAGCATCAGTGTTATCCACACTCTGACCCTCTGCTCGCCAGGAACTTGGACTAACGTGACTTAACTGGGCATTGTACTGAGTCCTGCTCTCACTCTGTGTATCTTTTTGTTTTCAGAACCCACCACTAACTGACCAAGCTTTGTCCTTCTAGGAGCAATTTCTCAAGAGAGAGACAATCTGGTTGGTCCCTGGCTGGCCAGTTTCAATGGGAAGGGCTAAACGCATGCATGGATACAGCCCCCGGGCTGCCCACTCAGCCGTCCAGGGAGCCCTGGGGGCAGTCCCAGTGGGGGACGGAGAGAGCTGTGAGTGAGACTGACACCCCAGCTGTCACACCCACACGCACAACTTTCTCCATCATGCCTGTGGCTCTCCTTATGCTGGTCCGAGTATCTGCCAGCCGTGCTCTCCATATTTGGTCCAATTTAGCATCTGGAGACTTTTTTTTCTTTTCTGGAGACTTTTCACTTGGGAAAGTCCCTTCTGATAGCAGGGATGTTGAAGCTGGGCCCGAATGTCCTGCCGGCCTGTTTCCCAGCCATCCTTGCCCCTTGCTTGCTCCTCCCGGCATCCCCCCGACACTGCTGAGCCCCTTCATGGCCCTCAGCTGCAGCAGCTATTCCTTCTGCATCCAGTGGGAGGAGATGAACCGTCCCCGAAGCACCCAGTTCAGGACCCGGCACTGGCTGAGGCCCAGGAGACGGGCCCAGGAGTGAAGGAATGGGGTCATATCAGCGCCCCTCACTCTTTGGGCCCCACAGAGCCCACCAGCCTCCCGTGCCCCTTGCCCCCTCCCCAGGCACTGGAGAAGCTGCAGTTCCTCTACCTGGCCGATAACCTGCTGGACGCCATCCCCCGGTCCCTGCCCCTGAGCCTGCGCTCACTGCACCTGCAGGTGAGCGGCTTCCCGTGAACAGGGCTCTTGGACGGCACAGAAGGTGGAGGTCAGACTGCAGGGGGGCCCCTGCAGCAGTGGTGGGGCTCCGTCACTGAGAGCTCGGCGAGCAGAGTTGGCACGTCTCACTCAGACCACTGTCTACAGCCTCCATCTCATCATTCCTTCCCCTTCCTGCCCTTTGAAACACTTCCCCTCCACGTTCTTACCCATCTCACCCAGTGCTCACTCCTGCTCCCCTCCCCTCGCCCCCCTCTGTCCCCTCCCTCTCTCCATGCCCCCTCTCTCTGGCCTCCTTCCTTGTTTGTGGCCCCAGCCTTCTGGGCCTCAGTGTCTCCAGCTGCAGAGGGGAGGTGAGCTGGTAGGGCAAGGCCTGAGGGCAGACTCTCCAGGCAACGAAGCGGCACAGCGGTCGGTGTGTTTTCTCCAGAATAACATGATAGAGACCATGCAGAGGGACGCCTTCTGCGACGCCAAGGAGCACAGACACACCAGGAGGCAGCTGGAGGACATCCGCCTGGACGGCAACCCCATCAACCTGAGCCTCTTCCTAGCGCGTACTTCTGCCTGCCTCGGCTCCCCACGGGCCGCTTTGTCTAAGTCTGCCCGCCCCCTAAACGGCAACCTTTCATCCAGGCGTTAGTCAGCCTCAAGATCCAGTGGCAGAAACCCACTGTTCCCCCTGCCTCAACACACACACACACGCACACCCACACATGCACATGGCACACACACTGGCACGCACGCATGCACACGTGCACACACACACTGAAAATGTCCTCCAGGAGCCAGATTTACATTTCTCCATCCTCTTTCCTTAACACCTTATGGCTCCTGGATCAAAGAATAGAGATGTCTGCAGCAAAGCTCTTTCCCATATTCCCGATTCTTCCTATCCACACAGAAGGCCAAGAGAATCACGTAAGAAGCAGAGGAGGGACAGAAAGAGAAGAGGAAGGGGAATAAGCAGCCGTGTGCTGGAGCTAGTTCTTACTACTAGGCTTATAAGAACTGATTATTAAATTTTCCAGAATTTTTCAAGCCAGTTGTTAAATGCAGTCATTATCAAAAACTAAATCATATAAGCTCACAATTAAATATTTTATGTTGAAAACAAATGTAATAAATACTCAAACTCATCCCTTCCCAATTATTTTACCATCTTTTACTATTAACCATGTTCTTGAAGTTATTGATGTCTGTGGTATCTGTGTAGTAGAAATACTATATCAGTTCAGTTCAGTTGCTCAGTCATGTCCGACTCTTTGCGACCCCATGAATCGCAGCACGCCAGGCCTCCCTGTTCATCACCAACTCCCGGAGTTCACTCAGACTCACATCCATCGAGTCGGTGATGCCATCCAGCCATCACATCCTCGGTCGTCCCCTTCTCCTCCTGCCCCCAATCCCTCCCAGCAATATGACATGCTTTTAGTGACATCACACTGATAGTTTGAAATTGGCCACGGTGGGAGTATTTATACCACAGAATTAGTAAATGCTACGTATTAGGATTTTGTTAGAGAGAGAGCCTGTTCTTCAGCCTTTGCCTGCACTGCTGAGGATGAAAACGCTGTTTAAACTAGCCTTTCCCTATCTCTAGGCCACCCTACTGGGGATAGGGTGGGGTTTCTGGGGCTTTTGAAAGCTCCTTGCTTTTCCTATGCCGAGGCGTGCTGTTAGACTTGGAGGGAGCCTTTCCTAAGGATGGAGAACAGACATGTGTCTTCCTCTGGAGGCCCTTCTTGTAGCGCTTACCTACTCCTGGCTCTTCCTGGCCACGCTCTTCTGTGTTTAACCACCAGAGGGCAGCCTTGTGCAAAGACAAATGAATAAAGACAGCAATTACTCATCTGCAGCCTTCCTGGATCCAGGGCGGGGCCCACTGTGCTGGGAGAATGGGGAGAAGGACAACTATGATCTGACCAACTTATTCCTGGAGTTATAACGGCAGGAGAGATGCCATCTTTCTTCTTATAAGGACTTTGTGGGCAAGGGGGTTGTGATAGATGAGTGCTTGGCCTCAGGTGTTGACTGGAGCACAGGGGAGGGGTGTGTGTGCTCAGTCGCTCAGTCCCGTCTGACTCTGTGACCCCGTGGACTGTAGCCCCCCAGGCTCCTCTGTCCATGGGATTCTCCAGGCAAGAATACTGGAGCGGGTTGCCATTTCCTTCTCCAGGGGATCTTCCCCACCCAGGGATCAAACCCACGTCTCTTGCACCTCCTGCATTGGCAGGTGGATTCTTAACCACTGAGCCACCTGGTGAGGCAGGCAGCTCATGTATTCATTCAAGCAAGGGCTTTATTCAGCACCTACCTGCTATGTGCAGGTGATATGCAGCAGACATATTCCTTTTATTCACAGAACTTAAGAGTTGAGGGTGGAAGACATGTGTTGAACAGATAATCACACAAGTAACCACACTATTCAACTCATGATAAATACTGTAAAAGGAATATACAAAATGCTATGAGACCTTACAGAAGGGGGGCACGGGTTAAGGGTCCAAGAGGCCTTGAAGAATCAATGTCTAAGCTGAAAGCTGAAGGACCTGGAGCCAGCCAAGCAACCACTCAGTGTCGTAGGTGGTCCTACGTCTGGATGGACAGGTGTGTCTTGGGGTCCAAACGGGAGGGGACCCATCCATCTGCCTCCTCTGCCTCTGTCTAGCACTTCTGCAAGCACTGTGGATGCCCAGTTCAGTGCTGTCAGCCGACCAGTCAGGGATTATCATTCACACTCTTCGGTGAAGAGTTTGAGAGCCAGAGAGGATTCCACACACAAGTTGCAAACTGTGAGTGGGTGGTGAGGGAGGCCTGGTTTAGTGGCTGCTGCGTCTGCCCTCTCTCCCTAGGGATCCGAGGATTCCAGGACCTTAGGACCTCTCTCTCTCTCTCTCATCCCCCAGTCGCATCCCCTCCATATCCCGCCCTATTTGATTATGACATGGCCTTGTCATGCAGCAGCTGGAAACCACAAGATCCCTGAGTGCAAGAAACCCTGATTTGAACTAATCCAGTAAAAGGAAGCAAAGAAATTTTCCACAAGTGGGGCTCTCTGGTACCAGAAACTGCATCATACCCTCACACCCCGAGGTTAATACACGCTAGGAAAGGCACCCTGTTCTCAGGTAGCAGAAGTGGACTAAAGATTTCCGGACTCCTGGAATCTGCCAGATGTGTATTAGGAGTTTTTATGCACATCAACTCACTTAGCCCCAAGCACCACTCTAGTGAATAGAGATGTTGATCTCCATACTGTGGATGGCGAAACAAGCTTATGGAAGGGACGTACCCACATCCACACAGCTAATAAGTGGCAGGGCTAGGATTCAAACCTGGGGCCCTCGAAGCCCAGGGAGCTGAGTCTTGTTCTCACAGCATGCACAGCACAGGCACCGCTGTCAAGGCCGGCCCAGCAGGCAGTTTCCTCCCTGAGGTTGAGCCTGCTGTGCAGGGTAGAATTTCCCCAGGGGCCTGGTGCCCCTGCAGCTGCCTTCTAACTAATCCCCTGTTTTTGGCTAGGGAAACCCAAGGAACGGAAAGCATGCCCTTGTTGGCCCCCTCACTGCAGAAATTCTAAACAGTGCATCTTTGGGCCCTCCCATCACCAAGGAGCAGGGCGGGGGCAGAAATCCCAGCAGCTGTTGCAGCTTCACTGAAGGAGCTGAGGGCTCTCCTCCAGGACCTAGAGAAGCTAGGGTTGGAGCCTGTCAGGGGAAAGAGAGGGCGCCTCTTTATCCAGACTGAGGGTCTCCTGTCCTGAGGAATGGAAAGACCGAGAATGAGCCACTCCTGCGGGAAAGGGAGAGCGGAGAGGAGTGGGCTGCGGGGGTCCAGTCAGGAGAGAAGCACCTCACTGCTGGCGCTGATGGAGAGGGCTGTGTTGGTTTTAGGTCCACCTCTTCCAGGAGCCAGACTTTCCTAGCCTCGCGCGTGCAGGTCCTCGGTGGCAGGCAGCACCATGCTCCGCGGCACACTTGGTGAGGACCCTTGCTCGTGGGTGGCTCCTGGTGGCCCTCCTGCCAACCCTGAGAAAAGGGGAGCACCCCCTCCCCGCAACACCCCCGTGGCCTTCAGGAGGGCTCTAGCTCCAGGCAGGCGCCCTGACCAGTTCTGTGACTGTCAAGGGAAGAGGCAGAGTGAAGAGGGAGCATTTGCAGTGAGCGCCCTGTCCACCCACCCGTCCTCAACTCCACAGCCAGCCCAGGCCAGCAAGGGATGGCTGGGGAACGGAAGGAGCCCGAGAGCGTTTCCTGACTCTGACCTTGCCTTGCTGCTTGTCTTCCCTTAAATTTCCTCCCTGAATAATAATCTCTATGCTTATGCTGTAAATTGGCACTTTGCTGATCTCTTTGACGTATGGGGTTGAATTTATAGTCCCTATAACTGTGCAGACGGTATTATTATCTCTGCTTTACAGATAGAAAATGGAAGGCTAAGTGATTTGCTCAAGAGCCAGTTGACTTAACATGCAGGAACACAAGGGGGAGTGGGGGCGACAACCTTCACTTGGGAACTCCTGCAGGAGAAACGGGAATCCCAGCCCTGCCTGCTGGAGCAGTGGGTCAGCGGCCCCCTCCCCACTCCCCAAGAGCTCTTTGAAAAGCAAAGAGAGCATTTCCCAGACTGGCCAAGCGCCCCCCACC
>SJXQ01007756.1:259031-288212 GCA_006408695.1 Aepyceros melampus
GCAGCCCTCAGAGCCGCTGCCACCCCCTGAGAAACTGAGAGGGTTTATCATCAAATGAGGCTTTGTCATAAGGAAAACAGCTTTCTTTTTCTCACTTTGAGAAGGCGCGGACAGGAGCAGCTAGGTAAAGGGTGCCCTGTGTATTCAGAGCGTCCGTCTGTCCTTCCCCACCTTCCGTCAGCCCCAGCCCCTGGCTGAGTCCCGCACTGCGTTTTCCTCAAAGCCTGCTCCTCTGACCTGCCTCGGGCACCCGGTTCTCTTGATCCTCCCCGCTGAGCCCGGGCCCGCAGGACCCACCCGCTCCTCCCCGCTCCTTCATTCAGGTCACCTCACTCCCTCAGCAGCTTACAGCCCTTGCAGTCAGGGACCGCAGGCGCTGGGGCAGGAGACTCGTGGGAGAGCGGGCTGCGCTGCGGGGCACGAGAGGAAGCCGCTGAAGCGCAAAGCGGTGACCTCGGCGGGCGGGCGGACCCTGGGCTGGGGCGCGGTGGCGGTGGGAGCGGGCTGGAGGGACTCAGGAAGGGGCCCTTGCTGGGCTGCGCTGGGGGCCCGGAAGGGGCAGGCTGGGGTTTCAGAAGGGCAGCTTTGAGGAGGACAAGCAGGGCTCGGGGAGGGAGCCTGGTTAGGAGGCCAATGGCAAGAGCACCAGAAGTGAGTTCTGAGTGAAGAAGTCCCAGCAGCCAGTCAAGACGGAGCCTGCAGTCGTTCGGGTGAGAATCCAGGGGAGGGTCGGGATGATCACTAAGCACAGAGCCAGGAGAACCGCAGCCAGGGCCCGGAAAGCGCCCCAGCAGGAGGAGCCCCAGGCCAGGCCGGTGCAGGCCAAAGAGGAGCCTGAGAGCAGCGGAAGGAGGGCAGGAGGGGCGAGCGGGAGGAGGCAGGCCGGGCTCCCCTCCAGGGAGGGGAGTCCCGCAGTGCAGGACGCTGGCCCCGGGCACACCTGTGGGAGCAGTCTGGGTTCACTGCTGCCGCTCCCCTCGCCTCTGAGGCCTTCCTGGAGGCAACCCCACCATCCGACACAGTGACTGCTGAGCATCAGTCAGCAGGCCGGCCTTCTCCAGGGGACAGGCACAGTGCTCTTGCTCAGAAAGCCCTTGGTCTAGCGGGGCAGCGTGTGTGCGCACAAAGTCTTCATCCAGGAAAAAAGCAGCCAACAAAGCGGCATCAACCAGGACTGCCCCTAAAGTCAGTGAACACGCGCTGAAGGGACGCTGGGAGAAGAGGCTGACTCTGGAAGGCAGGCAGGGACGCCCCTCGGGTTCTGCCGCCCCCGGGGCAAGACGTCCGGAATTCGTGGCCCATCAGCCCTGCAGGGCCCAGGGCTCTGACCCCTTTGGAAACCGCTCTCTTCTCTGACAGCGGAGGCTCTCTCCTCGGAGGCCTAGGGCAGGCAGGTTTCTCTGGGAGATGTACTCTGGTGCCCTGCAGTCAGGATGATGGATGAGGAGGCAAAAGCTGCTCGGGGCCGCTGAGACCAGTGGAGCAGGGAGAGAAATATGGCTGAGCAACTGAGAAAAGAGAGACACTCGGGCTGGATGGCAGTGGTGGGGAGCTAGGCCCTTCCCTGAGATGCTCCCTGTCACCCACCTTCCTCTCCCATCAAGTCCTAAGTTCTATGACACAAATGATGCAGAAAGCCTGGTGTCAGCTGACAGGGGAAGGAGAGAAATCGAGGGTGCAAAGGCTCATCTATTCCCTTCGAGGTCACAGGCTTGGAAGGCTCTTGGCTGTGGAGTGGCTCACCCAGCAGTCAAGGCTGGTCCCTGCCCCAGTGCCCCAGTGCCCCAGAAATGGGCCCTGGCCCAGTCTCTCCTGGCAGAGATTCAACTCCCGTTCAACCTCACTCCTCTAGGCACAAGGAGATGCGGGGGCCAGCAGCTAGCAGAGGGAACGCACATCTCCTAGGATTCAGTCCAATCAAGACTCCATCCCAGGGCGCAAGGTACAGTAGGATTGCAGCCAATCTCTCTGGGAGCTGAACCAGCCTTTTAAGCTGCCCGGCAGGCTCTGCAGTCCGTAGATGTGATGAGCAGGGCCTTAGCCTGCTCTGCTCCAGCCCTTGCCTTCCGCTTGTCCAGGCCTCCGGGCTGCACTCCATCCCTCCATGCGCGCCCAGATCAGTAAGAATGCTGGCAGGTGACACCTGCCTCTCGCTCCCCAGCAGCTGCTGGAAAAGGGGCTGGGAATGGGAATCACACAAACAGAAGGCAGCGGGAGCCACCCTTGCAGGCAGCTAATGTGAGAGGATCCTGGGGACAGGGGCAGGGCCCGGGGCTGGGCGGCTGGCATTAGTGGTCTCACCGGCCCAACAGACAAAAGATGACTGTGCTATCGGTCTCTTTTCTAGAGGTGAGCGCAGGGCAACAGGAATTACAGAGCCTCGCTAACCTCTAACACTAGAGCACCTCTAATGTTTGCTCCATGCCTGGTACTTCCCTGACTTCTAGGAGTAGGGTTATGTTGGCAAATCAAACACGAGCCTGTCCTGGGGCGTTTACCCTGGAGGCCACAGCCGAGGCAGTAATGCTAACAGCATATGATGTGAAAGAAAGCTCAGGGAGGGTGCCACGGGCGGAGCTCAACTGGAGGCCTGCATGGAAGAGGTGGTGTATGAACTACCATGTCCCTCCTCATTCCCACAGAGACAGGTGTTTAGTACCACCTTTGCGTGGCAGGGACAGGCCTTTAACACTGCACAGCACAGTTATAGAAAGAATAGCAAGCCGCTGGCGCCGAGCGTGTGCCTCTAAAGGTAAGAAGCATGAAGGGAAAGCTGGCCTTCGCCACTCCCTCGCTTCTGTTCCTCCCTTCCGAGGTGCATTTTCTCCAGGGCTCCTCCCCATCTCTGCTTGGCTCCTTCCAGGGAGGCCCCTGTTCAAACCTGGAGCATCCCCTGGGCCCCTGGGGGCAGGATGGGCGCCTTCCCCTGTGGCTCTCATACCCGGGACATCAGGTAGAAGCCACTGCCCTAGATGCAGGCCAAACAGTACTGTGGACTTCCCCAGCCCGACCCTCGCCAGGCTTCGAGAGCGTCAGGCAGTGCCCGTCTCCCAGAAAGTTCCAGAAGCAGCCTGCAGTGACCAGCCTCCATTTGCCCTTCCGCCCCATGTCCTGCCTTCCCCGCTGCTCTGCCCGCTCTGAGCTCTGTGCCTGGAAGGCTGATTTCTAAGTCTGCGCCTGGCAGCCGCCTGGACGTCAGGCTCCGGCGGGACCAGCTCGGGACTGATGTGGAGGACTGTGCAGCCCCACTCCCCGCAGCCGCCCGCAAGCCGCTGCTCTCTCCAGGTCTCGGGATGGCTCTCCCCAGCCCTTCAGGGTGTCTCACCCGCTCTCCCCGTTCTCCTGCAACCCCGCTTCGGTGCACATGACACGTCTTTCCTGCTGCAGCCCCACAAGTGCATATTTCGCCCCTGCTCTCCCCACCAGCAGGAAATAGGGATAAAAGATGTGGTGACCGCGGCCCCAGAACAAGGCCCAGTCTGGTTAAGTTAGAGACGAATCTGAGTTTGAATCTTAGTTCTACCATAGGGTGTTTCTCTTGCGCTTCACGTTTTTCATCTGTGAAGTGGGAATACCACTCCTTCTTGGGGTTGTTATGAGGATTAACTTAAATAGCATACACACACATAATGCATACCATTATTTGACACATAGAGCTTGACAAACAGAAGTGATTGTTACTGCTTTTTAAAAGAAGTATGATGGGCTGTAAATCCTCCCTCTTTCAGCTCCCTTTAGGGCCCAACAAGCAGTCACAGTGACCAAGAGATGGGGCTACTTTGAGGCCTCTGAGAGACTGCAGGACAATTCCTGGAGCCTGGATCCCAGACTCCTCTTTTCCTGAAAGGCTCCCTTCCCAAGAGACCTCCAAGCCTCCGCCTGGCACCACAGGAACAGCCCAGGAGCAGCAGGTCGGGGTAGGGGGCGGTTAACAGGACCGTTTATGTCAGAGTCCCCACCGGTGAGGGCCCCTGTGTCAGAGCCCCAACCAGTGAGGACTCGTGTGTCAGAGTCCCCACCGGTGAGGGCCCCTGTGTTAGAGTCCCTCCTGGTGAGGGCCCCTGTGTCAGAGCCCCAACCAGTGAGGACTCCTGTGTCAGAGTCCCCACCGGTGAGGGCCCCTGTGTCAGAGCCCCAACCAATGAGGACTCGTGTGTCAGAGTCCCCACCGGTGAGGGCCCCTGTGTCAGAGCCCCAACCAATGAGGACTCGTGTGTCAGAGTCCCCACTGGTGAGGGCCCCTGTGTTAGAGTCCCTCCTGGTGAGGGCCCCTGTGTCAGAGCCCCAGCCAGTGAGGACTCCTGTGTCAGAGTCCCCACCGGTGAGGGCCCCTGTGTTAGAGTCCCTCCTGGTGAGGGCAAGGAAGGGGCAGCCGGCCTCTCTGACTCATCAAGCTCCATGATGCTCATTATCATACTGAGATCATAATGCTGGCTTCTCTCATTTCCATGCTATCAACTGCCATGACTCATCCTCCAAGTCTCGGGTGCATCAGGAACCACAGAGGCTGTATGGATCCAGCGCATTGCATCTCGGGGGTGGGAAGCGGGAACTGAGGCCTGAAGCCTTGGGTGACATAGATGAGGCCAAGGTGAGGGCAGCTGCAGCTGCACCAGCCTCCCAGGTGCTGGCTGATGACCAGGCCTATCACATTCCTGCCCTGACCCGATGTTGAAAGGACACAATCAGCTAAAAGGAGGAAAGGGAAATTGGAAGCTAAGACTGATGAACTCCCTCTCTGTGCCAGATGTTGATGGAGGCAATGTATACCCACTGTCTAATTTGATTCATACCCTCAATCAGCTGTATCTCCATTTTACAGGTAAGAAAAATCTAAGGCTCATAAGGGTGATGTGTTTGCTACATGACATGCAGCTAATCAACAGGGTTACAGCCCTACTCCTCCACTCCCCTAAGCTGCAGCCTCCTAGGGAGGGACACCCTTTCACCAGGAGCAATTGGGCGGCTGCAGCTAGGAGCTCAGGGGGTGGTGAAGGTCCCCGGGCAAGAGCAGGGTGAATCCTGGTGCGGGGGGCTGGTGATCGCTGGGCCTGAAGGGCAGGTGCCTGAGCAGCACACAGACTGGGGCCTGGGGGCTGGGGACAGTCAGCACCGGAGGTCCCTCGGGCAGCAAGCTGGGCACAGGGTGTCCATGTGCGTCTCTGAAATACGGGGGTGCGGAGAATGGCAGAGAAAGAGGCACACACCGCCAACAAAGAGGCACTGGCTCCAGTGGCAAGAGACCAAGCCTCGGGGTCTGGAGCTGGGAATGCTGGCTGGGGCTGGGGCCGCCCCGCTGGAGTGGGAGCCACAGTCCCGGGGACGGGGCCGCCCCGCTGGACACACAGGAGCCCTGCTTGCAGCTCCGCCCATGCAACCTGAGAGATGACAGCACTGCCAGCCTTCGCACAAGGCCCTGAGGCCACTCAGAGGAGACTCGGAGAGGGCAGTCCCAGAGACGGCGAGGAGAACTGGGGCGCTCCCACGCACCGCGTCGGTGGGAGGGGCGTCCCTGAAGGAGCTCACGCTGCCTGCCCATCCTGCCCTCTCTGAAAGCAGGGGCCCTGCGGGTTGGAAGGTTCACTAGAGCACAGCTCTGTGCAGGGACAGAGCCCCGTTATAAGATTCCCGTGATGCTGCCAGTACACGCAGTCAGCAGCAGAGAGTCTGTGACACTGTCTTCTTGGCCCCTCTGCCACAAGGACGCCAATGGATGGTCCCCCAGAAGGACCTAGAATTCACCAGCGTCAACCAAAGGCCTGCAATCCTCTGTAACTGCTAACGCCTGAGCCACTTAATATTTTCAGCAGAACTGAAAAATGTTCACATTACACATCCATTTGTTTGTGGAAGGAGGAAGTCTATGTTTAATATTTTTTGATTTATTGGATTTTCGCTTGACTTTTATGGGCCACTCCGTTCCCCTGGACTTGCTGCAAGAGCTTCACAGAGCAGGGCCACAGTTTGCACAAATTCAGCGGAGAGACGATGGCATCCTGGCTGATGGAATGGTGCCAGGTGCCAGCCTGCAAGGGGCCCCGGGACCACAGGGCTCCCAAGGCAGTGATGGGCACGGGCTTCGGCCTCCCAGCATGGCCTTCCCGTCGGCACTCCAGTGGAGACGGGGACCTGGAAGGCACAGCGGAAGTCAGAGCTGAAGCCCAGGGCCGTGGCCCTAGGGGCTCTTCCCGCAGCTCAGGGCTGTTGCCCAGGCTGATGGCCTCCCGTGGTATAGGTTTCACTCTCCTGAGCTCAAGTACATGATGCCCCTAAAGCTCACTGAGCATCCTCAGTGCCTGCATAAAACAGGGCTGGGCTGTGCAGGACCGACATCAGCAGAGATCTAGAAGATTCTGCCATCACCCATCTCTGAAATGGAGTCTTTCTCACCGCAGATCCAAGACCTGAGTCCAATCCCAGGTCTGCCTCTTCTAGCTGAGTGACCTTTCCCAAGCCACCCTAATTCTCTGAGCTTTAGTTTCCTCTATAAATAATGTGGGAGTAATGTGCCATTGAAGAGGCCGATGCGAGGCTAGAGGGAATCGCATGGGCAGAACTCCCAGCACTACGCCTGACACGCAGTGGCGGCACAAAAGACGCGCACTCCTGACTCTGGGGGTCGGCCAAGCTGTCGTGGCCACACTCGCCCCACCCACGGCCTCTGCCCGGCTCTGCAGACACCCAGACACTGTTGAGTCCACCCCCACCACCCTCTGGGAGAGGTGTGGCTGGGGAAACGGGATGGCCAAGGAGGGAGGCAGGGGAGAGAAAGCACCCTGATCAGGGCCCCGAGCTGGAACGTGAGTTCAGCATCTGTGACGGGACCCACTTTCCAGACCCCGGGCGGAGGCTGGGTGTTTCTGGGTCAAGCGCTCTGTATGCCTCCGGAGCCCCAGGGACCCTGTCTGGGTGCCTGACAAGGCCCCGACGCCCAGCTCGGCCTCTGTCCTGGGGTCCTCAGAGACTGTGTTGCAACAGGAAATGCAGATCCCTGATTGAAAGCTGCAGCAGGGAAAATCAATAACCATTGGCAGCTGAGCCTCTAATAAGTATAATGATCACCATTGAGGGAAAGCGTGGAGGAACGAGTAGGGCTGGTCATACAGCGATGATATTAATCTGACTCCATCTCAATCTGCGTCTGCCTGCTGCTGGCACGCCTGTGCCTGGAGCCCGTCGGGAGAAGCAGGCTGGCTGTCAAAGCAGGCAGCCCGGCCTGACCCTGCTCTCAGCCTCCGTGGGATCTGCAGCCCCAACACAGCCTCACTCACGGGTCTGTAGGGAAGTTCCCTGCCCGAATGGGAGGAGGGGGAGCTCCGTACTCAGAGGCCGTACTCTCACAGGTGTGAATCTGTTCAGGCTTCAAGACGTTCTCACTTTGTGAGCTCCATGGGCTGATAATTTACTGAATCTCATTTAACAGAAGCTTGAATAGTCCATACCATGTACCACACACTACTTTAAGCATTTTGCAATATAACTCATTTAATCATCATGAGTGGTGGTTCAATCGCTAAGTTGTGTCCAACTCTTTGTGACCGCATGGACCACAGCCCACCAGGCTCCTCTCCATCCATGAGATTTCCCAGGCAAGGATGGGTTGCCATTTCTTCCTCCAGGGGATCTTCCCAACCCAGGGATCAAACCTGCGATTCCTGCCTGGCAGGCAGATTCTTTACCATGGAGCCACCTGGTAGCCCAGTTGTCATATCAACACACGAAGTAAATGTTCTTACTGTTCTCACTTGCAGATGAGGAAAGTGAGTCACACGCTAAGTCGCTTCAGTCGTGTCCGACTCTGCGCGACCCCATAGACGGCAGCCCACCAGGCTCCCCCGTCACTGGGATTTTCCAGGCAAGAACACTGGAGTGGGTTGCCATTTCCTTCTCCAATGCATGAAAGTGAAAAATGAAAGTGAAGTCGCTCAGTCGTGTCCGACTCTTAGCGACCCCACGGACTGCAGCCTACCAGGCTCCTCCATCCATGGGATTTTCCAGGCAAGAGTACTGGAGTGGGGTGCCATACAGAGCTGGTTAAATAATTTGCCTAAGGTGACTAAGCCTGAAGTGGCACATCCAGGACGTGAACTAGGTGAAAGTGAAAGGGAAAGTCGTTCAGTTGTGTCCGACTCTTTGCGACCCCATGGACTATACAGTCCATAGAAGTCTCCAGGCCAAAATACTGGAGTGGGTAGCCTTTCTCTTCTCCAGGGGATCTTCCCAACCCAGGGATCAAACCCAGGTCTCCCACATTGTAGGCAGATTCTTTACCAGCTGAGCTACAAGGGAAGCCCAAGAATACTAGAGTGGGTAGCCTTTCCCTTCTCCAGGGGATCTTCCCAACCCAGGGATCAAACCCAGGTCTCCTGCATTGCAGGCGGATTCTTTACCAAGTGAGCCACAAGGGAAGCCCCTTGAACCAGGTGGCGCAACTTTACTCTCTGTGCCCTGAACTCCTTTTCTCTACAGCCTGTAACCCTTGTGTCTGACACATGTGCTGTGCTGTGCTTAGTCGCTCAGTCATGTCTGACTGTGCAACCCCATGGACTGTAGCCCTCCAGGCTCCTCTGTCCATGGGATTCTCCAGGTCAGAATACTGGAGTGGGTTGCCATGCCCTACTTCAGAGGATCTTCCCAACCAGGGATTGAATCTAGGTCTCCTGAATTGCAGGCAGATTCTTTACCATTTGGGCCACTAGGGAAGCCCATCTGACACGTAGCAGACACTTATCAAACGCACTGTCCCTCCCAATTATGATATTTAGCACTGCTCACCTGCTCTTTTATTGTTTCTAACCCTGCTCCAGAGCTTGGATGTGTTCCAAAACATTTTCCAGCAGCATTGGTAAGCATGATTTCCAGCATTTCCCAGCCTATGGGAAAGCACGCCCACGTCCCTGCTCCCCGACTCTGGCTAAGTCATGAAAACAGCCTGTGCCCTCCTCATTGCTGTGGGGCCACTCACCCAGAAGCCCTCTGGAGTTACGGGTTGGCCAGAAACTTTATTCAAGTTGTTCCATAGGATGTTTCAGAAAAATCCAAATGAATTTTTGGCCAACCCAGTACATGCTTGGCTCTTCATTTTCTCAGAAGCCTAAAGCTAAGTGAGCTGGAAGCTGCTGTCGTCCAGAGGCAGAGTTTTCTTGGAGATGGGACAATACAGAGGAGTTCATTAGAAATGGCCATGTCCACGTCGTCCACCTGGGACCTAGCCGCCTCTCCAGCCCGAACAAGCAAAATCAGGGCACACAAGAAATCGCAGTTTATATGATCTCCAACAGTCTAACTGGTTCCCCTGGAGCTGCAGTTCCCCGAGTTCTGATCATTACTGAGGAGAAACATAGATCATATCCAGGTCTGTCGAGTTTGTCCCACTGTGCATCCTGTTAGGAGCACAGTTCCTGGTGCAAAGGAGTGTGTTTCATGATGCGAATGAACACAGGAATGAACAAGTATTCTCCTCGTTCTCATTCACTTTTTCATGTTCCAAACTCCAAACAAATTCTGCTTAAATTAATTGGATTTTAGGAAAGCGAACTTTTAATATCTTTTTAGTTTTCTTTGATGCACTTTTTTTTTTTTATTGTGTAAGGTATGTGAAACTGTTAGTCACTCAGTGCAGTCCAGCATTTTGTGACCCTGTGGACTGTAACCTGCCAGGCTCCTCTCTTCTTGGAATGCTCCAGGCAAGAATACTGGAGTAGGTTGCCATTCCCTTCTCCAGAGAATCTTCCCAGCCCAGAGGTTGAACCCAGGTCTCCTGCATTCCAGGTAGATTCTTTGCCATCTGAGCCACCAGGGAAGCCCTGTGTAAGGGTTACGTAACGTAAGACTAACTGTTTAACCATTTTAAAGTTCAACAGCAATGAGTATACTCACATTGTTGAGTCATCAACACCATTCATCTCCAGATTTTTTTTCCATCTTCCCAAATTAAAACTCTACACCCATTTAGCAACTACTTATTCCCTCCCCCACACAACTCCTAGTAACTGCCATTCTACTTTCAGTCTCTATGAATTTGACTGCTCTTTGACCCTCATAATTGTAGAGGGTCGAATGGCTCTTCATAATTTAACTGTTCTCTTAAGATTAATCATGCAGTCTTTCCCCAACAGTAATGCAGCAACAAGTATGTTTGTGCAACTAGCTTTTGTATGTCTGTATTTATGATCATTACTTTGGGTTTGATTGTCAAAATCAAGAATTACTGGGGAAAAGAACAGCTCAAACATATTTATGTTTTTTATATATATTGTCAGTTATCCTAAAAGGTTTTAGAATTACATTTTAAACATTGTTCCAGCAATGAATAAATGTGTCCATTTCTCTGTACTCCTACCTCCGCTGGGTTGTTTTTTTTTTAATGCATTGCTAATTTGTTAGGCAAAAACTCTGTGTCATTGTTAGATTAAAAATATGTCATGGCAACTAGAGTTTAGTGGAAAGAAGGCTGAACTTAAAATCAGATCTATTTTTGGAAGGTGAGTTTAAAGCAAAATGGACTCTGAACTGAAAGAAAAAAACTGGCTGCCACTGTTTTCAAGTGTTTAGGCCCTAAGTGGGGCTAGCAGAAGAAAAAGCAAGGGAAGGAAGAGAAATGAGAAACCAAAATCTGTATACCAGGCACTGCTTAGCAGCTGAGAGGTCCAAGTCAAGAGGACAAGCCCTCTATCTGCTCACAGTTGAATAGATTTTTAAATTCCCTTTTACATATGTGAAAACTAAAGCGGAGAGTTAAATAACTTTTACAAGGTCATACAACTCAGTAATAATAGCGACTAGAATATACAGATGGTAATTACATTCCAGACACTGTGTTACGCACTTTATATTGTTGTTGTTGTTCAGTTCTAAGTTGTGTCTGACTCTTTGCAACCCCATGAACCACAGCACATCCTTCACTGTCTCCCGGAGGTTGCTCAAATACATGTCCATTGAGTTGGTGAAGCTATCTAACCATTTCACCCTCTGCCACCCCCTTCTCTTTTTGCCTTCAATCTTTCCCAGCATCAGGGTCTTTTCCAATGAGTTGGCTCTTTGCATCACATGGCCAAACTACTGGAGCTTCAGCATCAGTCCTTTCAATAATATTCAGGGTTGATTTCCTTTAGGATTGACTGGTTTGATCTCCTTGCCGTCCAAGGGGCTCTCAAGAGTCTATTCCAGCACCGCAGTTTGAAAGCATCATTTCTTTGGTGCTCAGCCTTCTTTATGGTCCAACTCTTAACATGCATACGTGACTACTGGAAAAACCATAGCTTTGACTAGACAGACCTTTGTTGGCAAAGTAATGTCTCTTGCTTTTTAATACGCTCTCTAGGTTTGTTGTAGTTTGTCCTCCAAGGAGCAAGTGTCTTTTAATTTCATGCCTGCAGTCACCATCCATAGTGATTTTGGAGCCCAAGAAAATAAAATCTGTCACTGTTTCCAGTTTTCCCCCCATCTATTTACCATGAAGTGATGGGACTGGATGCCCTGATCTTGGTTTTAATGTTGAGTTTCAAGCCAGTTTTTTCACTCTCCTCTTTTACACTAATCAAAAGGCTCTTAGAGTGGTACATATACACAATGGAGTATTACTCATCTATTAAAAAGAATACATTTGAATCAGTTCTAATGAGGTGGATGACGCTGGAGCCGATTATACAGAGTGAAGTAAGCCAGAAAGAAAAACACCAATACAGTATACTTACACATATATATGGAATTTAGAATGATGGTAATGATAAACCTGTATACAAGACAGCAAAAGAGACAAAGACGTATAGAACGGCCTTTTGGACTCTGTGGGAGAGGGAGAGGGTGGGATGAGTTGGCAGAGTGGCGGTGTAATGTGTATAATATCACAAGTGAAACTAATCACCGGTCTAGGTTCGATGCAGGATGCAGGATGCTTGGGACTGATGCACGGGGATAATCCAGAGAGAAGGTGTGGGGCGGGAGGGGGGAGGTGAGGGTCGGGATTGGGAGTTCAGGTACACTCGTGGCTGATTCATGTCAATGTATAGCAAAACGAATACAGTATTGTAAAGCAAAACAAACTAAAAAATAAAAATTAATCAAAAGCCAAAAAAAAAAAAAAGGCTCTTAGAGTGGTATCATCTGCATTCTAGGTTGTTATTTCTCCTGGCAATCTTGATTACAGCTGTGGTTCATCCAGTCCAGCATTCTGCATGATGTACGTTCAAAAAACTAATCAGATCACGACATCCAGTCCCATCACTTCATGGCAAATAGATGGGGAAACAATGAAAACAGTGAAAGACTTTATTTTCTCGGGCTCCAAAATCACTGTGGATGGTGACTGCAGGCATGAAATTAAAAGATGCTTGGTCCTTGGAAGAAAAGCTATGACAAACCTCAGTTCAGTTCAGTTCAGTTGCTCAGCCATGTCTGACTCTGTGAGCCCATGGACTGCAGCACTCCAGGCCTCCCTGTCCATCAACAACTCCTGGAGCTTACTCAGATTCATGTCCATCAAGTCTGTGATACCATTCAACCATCTCATCCTCTGTCATCCCCTTCTCCTCTAGCTTCAATCTGACAAACCTAGATGACAAACCTAGAGAGTATATTAAAAAGCAGAGACATTACTTGGCTGACAAAGGTCTGTACAGTCAAAGCTATGGTTTTTTCAGTAGTCACATATGCATGTGAGAGTTGGACCATAAAGAAGGCTGAGCACCAAAGAACTGATGCTTTCAAACGGTGGTTCTGGAGAAAACTCTTGAGAGCCCCTTGGACTGCCAGGATATCAAACCAGTCAATCTGAAAGGAAATCAACCCTGAATATTCTTTGGAAGGACTGATGCTGAAGCTGAAGCTCCAATACTTTGGCACCTGATGTAAAGAACTGACTCATTGGAAAAGACCCTGATGCTGGGAAAGATTGAATGCCAGTGGAGAAGGGGAAGACATTAGATGAGATGCTTGGATGTTATCACCAACTCGATGGACATGAGTTTGAGCAAACTCCGGGAGTTGGTGATGGACAGGTAGGCCTGGTGTGCTGCGGTTCATGGGGTATCAAAGAGTCGGACACGACTGAGCAACTGAACTGAACAGAACTCTGCATTTAAGTTAAATAAGCAGGGTCACAGTGTATAGCCTGGTCATACTTCTTTCCCAATTTGATCAAGTCTGTTGTTCTATGTCCAGTTATTTCTTAATCTGCATACAGATTTCTCAGGACACAAGTGAAGATGGTCTGGTATTCCCATCTCTTTAAGAATTTTCCACAGTTTGCTGTGATCCACACAGTCAAAGGCTTTAACATAGTCAATGAAGCAGTCAATTTCAGATTCTTTTCTGAAATTTCCTTGATTTCTCTATGATGCAACGAATGTTGGCAATTTGATCTCTGGTTTCTCTGCCTTTTCTAAACCCAGCTTGTACATCTGGAAGTTCTTGGTTCACACTGCTAAAGCCTAGCTTGAAGGATTTTAAGCATGACCTTACTAGCATATGAAATGAACACAATTGTATGGTAGCTTGATCATTCTTTGGCATTGTCCTTCTTTGGGATTGGAATGAAAACTGACCTTTTCCAGTCCTATGGACACTGCTGAGTTTTCCAAATTTGCTGACATATTGAGTGTAGCACTTTACTTTTTGAGAAATCTGTATGCAGGTCAGGAAGCAATAGTTAGAACTGGACATGGAACAACAAACTGGTTCCAAATAGGAAAAGGAGTACATCAAGGCTGTATATTGTCACCCTGCTTATTTAACTTCTATGCAGAGTACATCATGAGAAACCCTGGACTGGAAGAAACACAAGCTGGAATCAAGATTGCCGGGAGAAATATCAATAACCTCAGATATGCAGATGACACTACCCTTATGGCAGAAAGTGAAGAGGAGCTAAAGAGCCTCTTGATGAAAGTGAAAGAGGAGAGTGAAAAAGTTGGCTTAAAGCTCAACATTCAGAAAACGAAGATCATGGCATCTGGTCCCATCACTTCATGGCAAATAGATGGGGAAACAGTAGAAACAGTGTCAGACTTTATTTTTTTGAGCTCCAAAATCCCTGCAGATGGTGATTGCAGCCATGAAATTAAAAGACGCTTACTCCTTGGAAGAAAAGTTATGACCAACCTAGATAGTATATTCAAAAGCAGAGACATTACTTTGCTGACTAAGGTCCATCTAGTCAAGGCTATGGTTTTTCCTGTGGTCATATAAGGATGTGAGAGCTGAACTGTGAAGAAGGCTGAGCACCGAAGAATTGATGTTTTTGAACTGTGGTGTTGGAGAAGATTCTTGAGAGTCCCTTGGACTGCAAGGAGATACAACCAGTCCATTCTGAAGGAGACCAATCCTGGGATTTCTTTGGAAGGAATGATGCTAAAGCTGAAGCTCCAGTACTTGACAACCTCATGCAAAGAGTTGACTCATTGGAAAAGACCCTGATGCTGGGAGGGATTGGGGGCAGGAGAAGAAGGGGACGACCGAGGATGAGATGGCTGGATGGCATCATGGACTCGATGGACGTGAGTCTGAGTGAACTCCAGGAGTTGGTGATGGACAGGGAGGCCTGGCGTGCTGTGATTCACGGGGTCGCAAAGAGTCGAACACGACTGAGCGACTGAACTGAACTGAACTTTAACAGCATCAGCTTTTAGGATCTGAAATAGCTCAGCTGAAATTCAATCACCTCCACTAACTTTGTTCTAGTGATACTCCCTAAGGCCCACTTGACTTCACACTCCAGGATGTCTGACTCTAAGTGGGTAACCACACCATGGTGGTTATCTGGGTCATAAGGACATTTTTTGTATACTTCTCCTGTTTATTCTTGCCACTTCTTAATCTCTTCTGCTTCTGTTAGGTCCTCACCGATTCTGTCCTTTTTTATGCCCATCTTTGCATGAAGTGTTCTCTTGATATCTCCAATTTTCTTGAAGAAATCTCTAGTCTTTTCCATTCTGTTGTCTTCCTCTATTTTCTGGGCATTGCTCATTTAAGAAGGCCTTCTTTTCTCTCCTTACTATTCTCTGGAACCCTGCATTCAGGTGGGTATATCTTTCCTTTTCTCCTTTGCTTTTCACGTCTCTTCTTTTCTCAGCTATTTGGAAGGCCTATGCAGACAACCACTTTGCCTTTTTGCATTTGTTTCTCTTCCAGATGGTTTTGGTCCCTGTCTTCTGTACAGTGTTACAAACCTCTGTTCATAGTTCTTCAGGGTCTCTGTCTACAGATCTAATCCCTTGAATCTGTTCATCACCTCCACTATATAATCATAAGGGATTCGATTTAGGTCATAACTGAATAGGCTAGTGGTTTTCTCTATTTTATTCTATTTAAGCCTGAAATTTGCAAGAAGGAGTTCATGTTCTGAGCCACAGTCAGCTCCTCATCCTGTTTTTCCTGACTGTATAGAGCTTCTCCTTCTTTGGCTGCAAAGAACATAACCAATCTGATTTCAGTATTGACCGTTTGGTGAGGCCCACATGTAAAGTCACCTCTTGTGTTGCTGGAAAATGGTGTTTGCTTTGATCAGTGTATTCTCTTGACAAAACTGTTAGTCTTTGCCCCGCTTCATTGTGTACTCCAAGGTCAAATTTGCCTGTTACTCCAGGTATCTCTTGACTTCCTACTTTTGCATTCCAATCTCCTATGATGAAAAGGACATCTATTTTTGATGTTAGTTCTAGAAGATCTTGTAGGTCTTCAAAGAACTAGTCAAATTCAATTATTCAGCATTAGTGGTTTAGGCATAAACTTGGATTACTGTAATGAATGAGTGATCTTATAAACAAACTGAGGTCATTCTGTTGTTTTTGAGATTGCTCCCAAATACTGCATATTTTACTGTTTTGTTGACTATGAGGGCTACTGCATTTCTTCCAAGGGATTCTTGCCCACAGTAGTAGATGTAATGGTCATCTGAATTAAATTCACCCATTCCCATCCGTTTTAGTTCACTGATTCCTAAGATGTCAGTGTTCACTCTTACCATCTCCTGCTTGCCTGCATCCAATTTACCTGGATTCATGGATCTAACATTCCAGGTTGTTATGCAATATTGCTCTTTATAGCATTGAACTTCACTTTCCCACCAGACACATCCATAGCTGGGTGTCGTTTCTGCTTTGGCCCAGCCACTTCATTCTTTCTGGAGCTATTAGTGTTAACAATTGCTCTCCACTTTTCCCCAGTAGCATATTGGACACCTTCCAACCTGAGGGGCTCACCTTTTGGTGTCATATACTTTTGCCTTTTCATACTTTTCACAGGGTTCTCACACAAGAATGCTAGAGTGGTTTGCCAGTCCCTCCTCGAGTGGACCACATTTTGTCAGAACTCTTCGCTATGACCCCTCTGTCTTGAGTGGCCCTGCATGGCATCCTCATAGCTTCACTGAGTTACAAAAGCCCCTTTTCCATGACAACACTGTGATCCATGAAGGGGAAGCGCTTTATACAGATCATCTCATTTATTCATTGCCTTCCCACACTCCCAAAAGCTGGTCCCACTTGGTCTCACTGAGTAGACTTTAGGTGTCCCTCTTACATGGATTCGTGGATATATACCTATCACAGCCCTTACCAAGCGATATTGTAATTGCATGTGTGTCTGTCTCCCTAGAAAGGGGTCTTTAAGATCCCAGGCTGTGATTTTTATCTCCATACTTCTTTACCTGAGTCCTGGTTCACAGCAGGTCTCAATAAGTGTTTAGTGAATGAATGCATTTGCTGCCATGCAAACCCAGATTGGCTCATTGCAAAGTCTGAGGAATTTCCAGCAAAAGTGAATGAAGCAGGGCAGAAGGAAGCACAGAGACAATTCTCCTCCTGGGGGCTCTGAAATCCCCTGGGCCGGCACCATCTTCCTGTTCTCCACACTTGCACCTTGACACTTACAGACCTGCTCGTAAACAACAATGGAGAGCTCAAGAGGGAGGCATTGTAGAAACACAGAGCCTTTGGTCTGGTGAGAGGGATGTAATTAAATTTCTCTGCTAACAAGCTCATCCCAGAAAATCCTTGCCTGCAGTCTGGTCCTCTGGGAATAGAGACCGGACCGTTTTCTTTTTGTGCAGCCTGGAGCCAGTGGCTGACTGGACGTGCTAGAGGCCCAGAAGCTGCTGGCACACAGGAGGAGAGAAAGCGGGTCAGAGCTGGGCTGCTTTCCTTGTTACCCAGAGCCTGGGACTGACAGCTTCTCCAGGGTGGGTGGAGAATTACAGGCCACCAGGCAGACTCCAGCCTCTCAGAAATGGACCTGCCCTCTCACCACACCTAGAGCTCAATCACTTATTGGACACTCAACAAAGCAGACACACACACAAACAATTCGAACGACTTCCTACTTGACATTCTAGTCATCATTATGGGAGAGTCAGAACTATTTTGGAGATTCTTGCTTTAACTTATGTTTCATTTTCTGCTATATGAGGATTTGGCACACTTGAGAAAACACCAGAATCTTTTTAAGGCTTAGGACTTCTTAAATATTTTCCTCCAGCTCTGGCAGGCCCATATCCAAGGATAAAAGCCCTGGGTTTTAGGAGAGGCAGACCAAGGAAGAGTTTCTGAAGAGGAGTGTGAAGAGAGCAGTCTGGGTGAATCCCACTGAAGCCAAGCCTCTGTGACGCTTAGTCTTCATCTCTTATTTGGCCTTGGTGATAAGGCCTTGCTCTTATTTGTGCCACAAGCTTGTGTGTGTGTGTGTGGATTAAGATTACTATCTTGGGTTTAATTGTAAAAAATTAAGAATTACTGGAGGAAAAAATAGCTAAACATATTTATGCCTTTGATATATATATATGGTCAGTTATGCTAAAGGATTTTAGAGTTTCAGTATTACATCTTAAACATTAAGGAGATGATACCTTGCTCTTCCTTCTGGGACAAGGCGTCCATACGGGAGCCCCGGGGTGGGGTTGACTCCCCTTCGCCCTGCGCAGCCTTATGCGCTGGTGTGCTCGGTCCTATGTTATGAGTTGCATCTCCCACTTCCTGACATTCCATTTTTGGAGAGGAAAGTTACCAAGGGAGGAGGGAGGAGGGCTAGGAGGAAGGTGAAAGGGAAGTGGGGAGGACGGATCTCTTCCTTACAGGATTATTAGTCCTTCAGCACTGGAGTGATTAAAAATCAGGATGAAAATTTTAAAGTGAAAAACAAAACTAGCAAGGCAATTACTCTAAAGAAGCTTTCCTGAAAGAAAGTGGGGAAAATCAATATTTAATTCAGACTACATTGATCTGCAATTTGGGTACCACACTCAGCCCTCAGTGTTTTCAGTTTTCTCGGTGAGAGATTATTATAGAGTCACTGGCTTTGGATACTTAGTGCCTCAGAGAAAGGCTGTGATGAGAGACAGGGAAGCAGAGGAATTTCCCTTGAGTCAGCTTGCCCTATCTTCTCCTCTCTTCGGCTCCAGGCGCCTCCCTTCCCTGAGAGCTTGAGGACACTCAGGCTGAGCATGAGATGGCAGCTGCTAAAATCCAGGAGGGATGTGAGGAGAATATATATAGTCCATTCTCCTGACTCTGAGTACAGGAGTGCCCAAACCCTCTCAAAAAGAGCTGCCTATACTTGCACACACCCATACAAAATCCACCTTCATCATCAAAAATCATCAAACTGAAGTACCTAGGAATGAAAAATCGTAAGTCTTTAATCTACTGCAAAATGCTTCAGAAAAAAAGATCAAAAAGCAAAAAATCTTAGAAGAAAGTTCTCAAAACTTCACACTGTCTCTCCTTTTTCTTTCCTTGGGCCTTCCAGTTGACTTAATCTATCTAAAGTCTAGCAAAATCCATGTTGCTGCACATGAAGCATGTACCATTCTGTTCTGACACGGAAACCAGCTGCTGCCCTGCGCCCTGCAGTCTGGATGCGTACATACACCTGGGGCGCCCAGGATCCGAGAGCTCCCAGTCAGCAATAAATGACACATCGCCACACTAGTGGATTCGAGAGTGCCTTAAAATTAATTAATTAGAAATGAGAACACACGAAATTCTCTTCTAGTCCTTCAGAATTTGTTTCAAGCTTTCAGTGTTCTTTTATATCTATTAACTTCAACTGGTTCTTGTTCCGAATGCTATGAAATGGTTAAAGCTAGAATTATTTGTCCCCGTTTCACAAGTGAAGACACGGTGGCCGGGGGAGTTGTGTGAAAAAGCAGCACAGCTGAGTTAGTGACGGTGACTGGGGCAGGCCCCGGGTTGCGGGCTGCGGCTCTTTCCAAGTCTTCTTGCTGGAGAGGAACTGCTGCACGTGCCTCAGGGAGCCTTCAAGCTGAGCAAACTGGAGGCCATCTCCCCCGCCTCCCCTCCTCTCTCCGTCTGGCAGAAGATGCAGCCAATGGCCGACTATCTGATGCTCCTCAGAACTTCTCTGAAAGCTCCCGGTCTCCTGTCACCGAGCCCCTCATCACCTGAGCCCTGAGTCCGGGAGCTGCAGCGTCTCTGTGCTGCGTACGGTGTGGTGACGTGACCGAGCTCCACGGTCTGGCTCCACATGGGCCCAGGTGGCTGGCTGTTCCCTTGTAAAATCCCAGGACTCTGGGTGGGCCTCACTCCGACTGGGAAGCTCCTGTGTTCTTCTCACTTTTTCCCAGCCTCTGCTATGTCCTGAAGATTTAGTCTTTCTCCCTGAAAAACTGCCACTAGCCAATCATATCCTTTGGGGTTCTTCTTTTTCTATGTAGTTTCTGTTTCTTTGCTGCCTCCAAAATACGCAGATAGATGATTTTTCTTATTAGGATTTTATTGCTTATGGTTCAGGAGAATGAATGGGCAGGAGATAAAACCATCAAACAAGGGAAAGTACAAAGATTCCCAAGTCTGTGGGCATTTATACAGACTTTACCTCTCCTGTCTAAAGGTTTTTTCTGAAATTCCAAGGAAAGTAGGGACTCCACTTGCTCCCACCCTCTAATTATATCACCCTACATGGGCTGTGTGACCTCTACCACCTTCCAACAAGCCCTACATTAGCTAAGTAAGTAAGTGATAGTCACTCAGTGGTGCCCGACTCTTTGCGACCCCATGGACTGCAGCCCACCAGACTCCTCTGTCCATGAGATTTTCCAGGCAAGGATACTGGAGTGGGTTACCATCTCCTTCTCCAGGGATCTTCCTAACCCAGGGATAGAACCCGGGTCTCCTGCACTGCAGGCAGATTCTTTACTGACTGAGCTACAAGGGAAGCCTAAAGGCCACACCAATCTTTCTTTCCTTCTGGTGGTCCCTCTTTGCACTTGGGCTTGAAAAGGTCAGTACTCTCTGTCTTAACCAAAAGTGGTTCTCGCTCAGCATTTCTGCATAAACTATGGACCTTGGCCAAGGTATCTCACCTCTCTAAGCCCCAGGTTCCTCATTGGTGAATGAAAGCCAAAAATAACTCTTTCTGTGTTGAGATAATGGATTAAAAGTGCCTTATACATTACAAAGGGCACTTCTATTGTGAGTTATTTATAGTAGCTAAGTATAAATGGTGGTGGTTTAGTCGCTAAGTCGTGTCAACTCTTGTGACCCCGTGGACAGAGGAGCCTGGCAGGCTACAGTCCATGGGATTCTCCAGGCAAGAGTTTTAGAGTGGGTTGCCATTTCCTTCTCCAGGGGATCTTCCCAACCCAGGGATCAAACCCGGGTCTCTGGCATTGTAGGCAGAATCTTTACCAACTGAGCTACGAGGGAAGCCCAAATATAAAGATAAATAAAATTTTAAATGCCTCTTATTAACAGTTATACTTTATTGAGTGCCAACAAGGTGCTACTTACTATATTTAGTGTTTTAAATACATTATTTCCAAAACTCACAAAACCAGTAGAGAGGGCATGGACCTCATTTACGATAGGCTGTCCAAGACATTCAACTGAAGCCCACACCACCCACAGGCTTCCATTGCCCTGTTTGCCACGTTGCATTTGTAATTTGTTTGTCTATCAGTTTTTCTCTGAGAAGACTATGAACTTGTCAAGGACTGAGAATATACATCTTGGGCATTTTATTCTATACATTTTGGTCCTAGCTCTGTGACTGTCAAACAGTAGGCATTAAATTGATGAAAGTAGAGAATACCACTAGGGCATTCATTCATAACCTAAATCAAATCCCTTATGATTATACTGTGAAAATGACAAATAGATTCAAAGGATTAGATCTGATAGACAGAGTATCTGAAAAACTATGAATGGAGGTTCATAATATTGTACAAAGAGGGTAACTGAAACCATCCCAAAGAAAAAGAAATGCAAGAAGGCAAAATGGTTGTCTGAGGAGGCCTTACAAATAGCTGAGAAAAGAAGAGAAGCAAAAGGCAAAGAAGAAAAGGAAAGATATACCCACCTGAATTCAGAGTTCCAGAGAATAGGAGGGAGAGATAAGAAAGCCATCTTAAGTAAACAATGCAAAGAAATAGAGGAAAACAATAGGATGGGAAAGACTAGAGATCTCTTCAAGAAATTAGAGATACCAAGCAAGGATTTCATGCAAAGATGAGCATGATAAGGTACAAAAATGATGAGGACCTAACAGAAGCAGAAAAGATTAAGAAGACGTGGCAAGAATACACAGAAGAACTGTACAAGAAAGGTCTTTATGACCTGGATAACCACAATGGTGTGGTCACTCACACAGACCCAGACATCCTGGAGTGTGAAGTCAAGTGGGACTTCGGAAGCGTCACTATGAACAAAGCTAGTGGAGGTGATTGAATTCCACTCGAGCTATTTCAGATCCTAAAAGATGATGCTGTTAAAGTGCTACATGCAATGTGTCAGCAAATTTGGAAAACTCAGTCAGCTGTGGCCATAGGACTGGAAAAGGTCAGTTTTCATTCCAATCCCAAAAAAGAGCAATGCCAAAGATGTTCAAACTTACCACACAATTGCACTCCCACTAGCAAGGTTGTGCTCAAAATCCTTTAAGCCAGGCTTCAACAGTATGTGAACAGAGAACTTCCAGTGTACAAGCTCGATTTAGGAAAGGCAGAGGAACCTGAGATCAAATTGTAAACATCCATTGGATCATAGAAAAAGCAAGCGAATTCCAGAAAAACATCTGCTTCATTGACTACACTAAAGACTTTGTATGGATCACAAGAAACTGTGGGAAATTCTTAAAGATATGGGGATATCAGACCACCTTCACCTGTCTCCTGAGAAATCTGTATGCAGGTCAACAAGCAGGTTATAACTGGACATGAAATAATGAACCAGTTCAAAATTGGGAAAAAGTATATCAAGGCTGTATATTGTCACCCTGCTTATTTAATTTATATACAGAATACATCATATGAAATGCCAGGCTAGATGAATCACAGGCTGGAATCAAGATTGTTGGGAGAAATATCAATAACCTCAGATGTGCAGATGATACCACCCTTATGGCAGAAAGTGAAGAGGAACAAAGAGCCTCTTGATGAGGGTAAAAGAGGAGAGTGAAAAAGCTGGCTTAAAACTCAACATGCAAAAAACTAAGATCATGGCATCTGATCCGATCACTTCATGGCAAATAGATGGGGAAAAAATGGGAACGGTGACAGATTTGATTTTTTTTTTCAGCTCCAAAATCACTGTGGATGGTGACTGCAGCTATAAAATTAAAAGACACTTGCTCATTGAAAGAAAAGCTATGACCAGCCTAGGCAGTGTATTAAGAATCACTTTGCCAACAAAAGTCTGTATTGTCAAAACTATGAGTTTTCCTTCAGTCATGTACAGTTGTGAGAGTTGGACCATAAAGAAGGCAGAGGGCCAAAGAATTGATGCTTTCGAACTGTGGTGTTGGAGAAGACTCTCGAGAGACCCTTGAACTGCAAGGAGATTAAACCAGTCAATCCTAAGGGAAATCAACCCTGAATATTCATTGGAAGGACTGGTGCTGAAGTGAAGCTTCAATACTTTGGCCACCTGATGCGAAGAGCTGACTCATTGGGAAAGATCCTGATGCTGGGAAAAATTGAAGGCAGGAGGAGAAGGGGACGACAGAGGATGAGCTGGTTGGATGGCGTCACTGACTCAGTGGGCATGAGTTTGAGCAAATGCCACGAGATAGTGAAGGACAAGGAAGCGTGGCGTGCTGCAGTCCATGGGGTCACAAAGAGTAAGACATGACTCAGAACTGAACGACAATAGCAGACATTCACTGAATGGTCATTGGTATGGCTGGTCACCCAATCTCATTTCTCCCTAAGCATCTTCAGAGGCCCCGTATGAGGGTGGAAGGTCTTGGGGGTTAAAGAATAGGGCTCACAGGCTCTCTGCAATTCTCTGCCTACTGGGGCTCTAAATCTAGGAGTTATCCTCAAAAGCCTGCCTCTTTCCTAAGGGCTCACAGGCTCTCTGCAATTCTCTGCCTATTGGGGCTCTAAATCTAGGAGTTATCCTCAAAAGCCTGCCTCTTTCCTAAGTTCTAGGAGCTCATAAATATACATAGTGGGAGAAAACACTGAGAAGAAATACTTATTTTGTTTATTAAACTGGCATCTTGGGAGATTTATAGCAGAAAATGAGTAAGCCTGTTTCCTCCTGCACTTTCATAGTCTAAGAGTTGAATGCCCGTTGCCTTCTAGCCTGGGGGTCACAGGGGACAAAGAGATCTAGGCCATCACCCAACCAG
Source organism: Aepyceros melampus (assembly GCA_006408695.1). Lineage (NCBI taxonomy): Eukaryota > Metazoa > Chordata > Mammalia > Artiodactyla > Bovidae > Aepyceros > Aepyceros melampus. The sequence goes on from SJXQ01007756.1 coordinate 282,615, forward strand.
GGTTAGCCTGAAGCGGCTCCTCGGGCAGAGGTAGGATTTACCAGAGAGGATGCCTGTTGGAGTCTAGGAGGCTCAATAAATAGCCCCGTCTTTTCTCTACCCAAGTGAAAAAGCCAAAGGACAGAGAGACTCAATAATTACAAAGATGGAGACAGTAAACAAAAATATTTTAACAAAATGTTCAGATGTTCTGTGCTTGCTGATATCCTCTCCCCAGTATTGAATTTATCCCTTATTAAGAATTACTCAGCATTATCAAAATTTTGGAAATAATGCAAAACATGGCTTCTTTTCTCTCAGTATTTTCATGGACCACTGTTTAAGGGCCCCACCAAGGAGAAATTAGTTTTTGCTTCACTTTTATTGACTCTGTATTAAGGCCCAGACTCATTAGCATTCATTAACATTACATGTTCAATGTAGACTTCTGTCTGATAGAAATCCAAGCAGTATCTGCTTGATAGAGAAAATAACTGCAGAGGCTATTATTTGATTGCATGGGCTCTAAATCTAGGAGTTATCCTCAAAAGCCTGCCTCTTTCCTAAGTTCTAAGAGCTCATAAATATATTATCTGGTTTTACATCTAATTTAATAGACTTATTTCAGCATTCCTTTCTGGACTAACTATATGAATTTCTTCATCAAATGCTTTCAAGACCTAGCTTTAACATTTTCTTATTCACAATTTAAATACAACTTTGACATATATTCTTCCATATATTTGTATGGAAGTAATGTTTTTAACTTTTTTGAAAACTATACTTTGACCCACTCTCCATCCCCCATCCCTCCCTCCACTGCCATCTCCCACCTGGATGCAGCAGTGAGCCCGTTCTGAGGCGTCAGACCTTGCTCCCTTAGCTCACGCAGAGTAGAGAGAGTAGTTCAGAGTGCAGACAGATCTCAAGACAGAATCCAGGAGGACTCCCTTCTTACATTCAATTCCGTCCTCAAAAATCACTAACACAGTAAGTCGATGCTTTGTTCCTAGGGCGGAATGAGAGAGATCAGCAGTGACACCCAGAGAAGCCCTTGCTCATGGAAACAGGAAGAGTAGAGACTGTGTCCCCACTGAACTGGGCCCTCGGGAGGAACAGCCACAGCCTGATGGGGAACCGGCCACTTGGCTGGTGGCTGGTGGAGGAGGGTGGGAAGCGGACCCCTCCCAGCGAGGCCATGGGGATCACAACACTGAGGCCCCAGACAAGGGCTAATAGGAGTCCAGTTGCCTGGATAACACAGTAAGTCGATGCTTTGTTCCTAGGGCGGAATGAGAGAGATCAGCAGTGACACCCAGAGAAGCCCTTGCTCATGGAAACAGGAAGAGTAGAGACTGTGTCCCCACTGAACTGGGCCCTCGGGAGGAACAGCCACAGCCTGATGGAGAACCGGCCACTTGGCTGGTGGCTGGTGGAGGAGGGTGGGAAGTGGACCCCTCCCAGCGAGGCCATGGGTACCACAACACTGAGGTCCCAGACAAGGGCTAATAGGAGTCCAGTTGCCTGGAGGGTGAGCCTTCTGGATCTGGAACTGGGCGAGACCAGGACAGTAGCTGGGGCTTCAGGGAGGGAAGCAGATTGTCTGAGCATCCTTACTGTCTGGACAAGTTTTAATGTCCTTCTCCATGTTGTTACCTGGGTTACCCTCAGGTCCTAGAAACTCTCAACAAGATCCCACATTTTGGAGAATCAGCTCAACCACATCTCATTACTGTAGTTTTTCATTTAGATTCAGTAAAGGCTGCATTTCAACATTAATAAGGGAAGGAGAGGCAAAAAGAGCTAATTTACTACCTTTCATGCACCAGGTACTGGGTAGATGCTTGTATATATTTTTTATATTGTAAGCCTCATGACAACTCTGAAAACTAGATAAAATAGAAGCTAAGTGACTCTAATAGAGTTTTGCCAAGAAAATGCACTGGTCATAGCAAACACCCTCTTCCAACAACACAAGAGAAGACTCTACACATGGACATCACCAGATGGTCAACACCGAAATCAGATTGATTATATTCTTTGCAGCCAAAGATGGAGAAGCTCTATACAGTCAACAAAGACAAGACCGGGAGCTGACTGTGGCTCAGATCATGAACTCCTGATTGCCAAATTCAGACTTAAATTGAAGAAAGTGGGCAACACCACTAGACCATTCAGGTATGACCTAAATCAAATCCCTTAATTATTCAAGCAAGTAATGCAGTATGTCTGGGGCCAGAAGTCTGCAGATCCAGGCTGCAGCCCTTCTCCACTGTGAGACCCCAGACCAGCTCTGACCTTGCTTCTCTTCCATGAGGTTCACTGCCTGTAACCTCTTCTACCACTTTTACAGAGAACGTAAACTTAAATATGGTTTCCATATCTCAATTTGCATTGCAGTTTCTTTTAGAGTTGATTTCGTTTCTTGGCCTGAGAGGCTCTCAAGAGAGCCAGCTGCAGTCTGAAGCTCATTAATGATTAGAACTGATTGAAGTTAAGGTGGTCATTAGGAAACCACAGACCAGGCTGTGTCACCTCTTTAGTAGCTGAGAGATCTTGGGTGATAGCTCCCTATTCTCCCTGCTCTTGGCTGGCCAGACCACACCTGGCAAAAACCTTCCCAAGCCAAGGAGATCTTGTGTAGCTACAGAGATAATGTGTATACAGGAATAGCCTGCCTTTTTCTCCCTCCCTCAACCTCAATCCAAGAGTGAGAGAGAGAAAGAAGATGAATAGAGGGAAAGGTTAGCATCACCCAGGCCCTTGTCCCAAATAACTCACCTGTAGCAAGTGGGCCAGCAAAACAAGGGACGGTAATTTGTTTTAGGCTTTGACTTCATCAAGTTAAATAATTTGATTATTTAACTGGGACAGAGTTTGACAACTTAACGTAATCCAAAGGCTTATTACCTAAGAGTGATCAGAAAGTCGTGAGTTTTTGTGCAGGAGCAGACGAGGAAATTTCCCAGCTGAACAAATTTTAAGGGGAAGTGGGAGACAAAGTAAATTCACTCAGTGATTATGGCCCTTGAGCCCTGGGTGTATAGCATCCAAGAATCACTTCACAGGGGTCAAGTGTAATCTATGCTCTGCTTCCAGCCCTGTGCCCTCATTGTACCCTGCCTACCCAACCATTTTGCCTGTCAGAGTTGTGTCCCTCCATGAAAGCCAGCCTTTTTTCTTGTCTATAAATGTTTGACAACCAGCGGCTGGGTATTTCTCTTATCAGTCCCCCACACCTACAGTGCAGTCTCGGATCCAGAACAAGCATCATGTCCCCCCAGTATTCATATGTTGACATCCTAATTCCCTGTATCTCCAAGTGTGACAGTGTGTGGAGACAGAGTCTTTAAAAAGGTAGTGAATTGGACTTCCCTGGTGGCCCAGTGGTTAAGAATCTGCCCTCCAGTGCAGGGGACCAGGGTTCAATCCAAGTTCTGGGAAGATTCTACACGCTGAGAGGCAGCTAAGCCCATGTGCTACAGCTCCTGAGCCTGCACTCTAGAACCCATGCTCTGAAACAAGAGAAGCCACCACGATGAGAAGCTGCACACTGCAACGAGAGAGCGGCCCCCACTTGCCAAAACTATAAGAAAGCTTCACAGAGCAGCAAAGACCCAGCACAGCCAAAAATAAACAGCAGAATAAAGAATTAATTAAATTAGAAAAGAAGTCGCTAGATTTGGCCCTAGTCCAATAGGACTCGTCCTTATAAGAGGAAATTGGGACACAGACACGCACAAAAGGAAAGCCATGTGCAGACACAGGGAGAAGACATCCACAAGCCAAGGAGAAAAGCCTCAAAAGAAACCAACTCTGCTAACGCCTTGATCTCAGACTTCCAGCCTGCAGAACTGTGAGAAAATAAATCTCTGCTCTTTGAGTCCCCTCTGCTTGTTCCAGAGCAGGTTGTGGTACTTCATATAGCAGCCCTAATACAGCACCTTCTATCTGTATTTACTGAATTGTTAATTCAGAGTTAAATAGTGCAGATTGCAATGATCATTTTTTAATTTTTTTTAATTTATTTATTTTTTGAAGGATAATTGCTTTACAGAATTTTGTTGTTTTCTGTCAAACATCAGCATGAATCAGCCATAGGTCTACAAATGTCCCCTTCCTCTTGACCCTCCCTCCCATCTCCCTCCCAATGCCACCCCTCTAGGTTGATACAGACCCTCTGTTTGAGTTTCCTAAGCCATCCAGCAAATTCCCGTTGGCTATCTATTTTATGTATGGTAATGTATGGCAACCCACTCCAGTACTCTTGCCTGGAAAATCCCATGGACAGAGGAGCCTGGTAGGCTGCAGTCCATGGGGTCGCTAAGAGTCGGACACGACTGAGCGACTTCACTTTCACTTTTCACTTTCATGCATTGGAGAAGGAAATGGCAACCCACTCCAGTGTTCTTGCCTGGAGAATCCCAGGGACAGGGGAGCCTGGTGGGCTGCTGTCTATGGGGTCGCACAGAGTCAGACACGACTGAAGTGACTTAGCAGCAGCAATGTAAGTTTCCATGTTACTCTCTCCATACAGCTCACCCACTCCTCCCTCTTCCCTCTCTCCCCGCCGTCCCCACCATGTCCATAAGTCTGTCTCTGTGTCTGTTTCAATGATCAGTTTTAATATATTCCTAACACTTCATTATCTAGATGCTTCATATTTTATTTAACCAGCTCCTACTGTTGAAATTTTGATTGCTTCCAAATGTTTTCTTCTATATAGAATGCCTCTATAAACACTATTGTTCAAAGAGCATTTGGTGTTCCATTGAGTTATTTCCTTGAAGCATAAATTTTCATGAGCTGGATTACTTGTCAAAGACATGAACATATGGCTCTCAAGGACTTCACCAATTTAGAACAATATCAGCACTGAATGAGGGCACCCATTTCCTGAAAGTCTTACCAGACTGGAATTTATGGAGCAAAGTCAATGCATTCTGAGTGAGAGGCTCTGCTTTTCTTTTCTTCTACCCCTTGGCTATTGATTCCATTCTTCAGAGGTCCTCCCTTCCCCATTGCCAACACATCGACCTGTTGAAGTTCTGGTACATTCTAGATCCTGATGAAAGTCCTCTGTTTCCAAGAAACCCACCCTGTATGATTCTTATCTTCCCTATACTTTGACTGTTCTTCACTCTAATCTCTTTGGACTGAGTCCGCCCCCAGGTTGCCAGGCAATTGTGTGCAGTGGAGTAGCAGGGAATGAGAGAGAAAAGGAAGATTCTGGAATCTCTGATGACAAAGGCACTTCAGGTTGAAATGTTGAAATGAAATAAGTAAATGAAATTTGATTGGATTGTATTAATACCTAAATTGGTCAAGCAAATCATGGGGGATGAAGAGGCTTTCAAGTATGCTGGAAGACTGGGGCTAGGAATGGGAATGAGAGCAGGCACTTTCCAACTGACTGGTATCCAGGCACTGGTGAGGAGTGAAGACAGCTGGAGCCCCCAGGGCAGGCCCTGGGGTCCTCAGCCAAGGGTGTGGTGCTGTGCTAGTAAGTTTAGATTTTCAATAGAAAGAGAGAAGGAGCATTGAAAGATTCAGAGCCAGTAAGTGATCTGATCAAATCAGGCCTCTGTAGTCCAGCAGCTGCATGGGTAGGGGCGGGGG
>SJXQ01007756.1:288391-316968 GCA_006408695.1 Aepyceros melampus
TTAGCAAGGGGAGATACTGGAGGTGAGGAAGTCTGTTAGGGGGCTGTTTAGATTCCTCCAAGGGAGAGACACCCAGGGCCCAAACCAAACATCCTCCATGTTTTCATGGTGCTGGGGCTATCTTCTCCATGAGTCCAGAGGGGAGAACTTGGTGAGCAGGAGTCCTGGGGGATGGGACTGCTTTCTCTTCCCTGTGTCTCCCTGGAGCATACAATACTGTTCACTTACACGTTTGTGAACATGCAGAGACTGGAGGTAGGAAGTATTCAAGGCAAAATGGGCCTCTATCTTCAGGTAGCTTCTAGTCTGTGTGAGGAAAACCATAGAATATTCTCATTTAGAAGGATCATATATATCACTTAGTCAAACCTCTTCAGATTACAAATGGGAAAATCGAGACTCAGAGGAAGAAAATGACCCAAGACTAGAATTCAGGTCTCCTGGCTTCTGGTCAAAGGCCAGAGCCGCTTCAAAGCATTTTGCATAGAGGGGACAAGGTCCCTGCTCTTGGGAAATTCCCAGTCAGGCTGGAAGGCTCTGGATGCAGCCCATTGCAAGGGTGGAATGGAAGGCACGGAGGCAGAGCACAGACATTAACACTCAGGCACAGCCAACAGTGCAGGGGCAAAGCTTTACTGCGAGCCAGACATCGTGGCTGCGGCCTTCAGCAAACGCACACTTGAGCCTCACTCACCTCGTCTACGTGAGTTGGTGTGGTTGTTCTTTCCCACGTGAAAGATTAGAAAACTGCTGATAGGAGTCACTCCAACCAAGGCTACTCACCTCCAAAGGTGTTCTTTCACTGGGCTCAGAGGCAACAGGTTTGGGGGTGATGGGTTGGCATGGCAGCAGGAGAAAATCATGTGGTGTGGCAGAAGGAATATGGAGCTGAAAGCACACACCTGGGTTTATATCTCAGCTCTATCCCTGACACATAGTAGCCACGGGACTTAGGGAAATTAACCTCTCTCAACTCAATTCTCTGTAAAATGAGGTAGAATCTGTCCCACTGACTTTAAAGGTAGCTGAGAGTCAGGAGTTCCCTAGTGGCGTAGTGGTTAGGATTCTAGGCTTTCGCTACTGTGAAATCCCTGTCCTTGGAACTGAGATCCCGTGTGCAGGCATGCTCATTATTTCAGTCATGTCTGACTTTTTGGGACCCTATGGACTGTAGCCCGCCAGGCTCCTCTGTCCATGGGGATTCTGCAGGCAAGAATACTGGAGAGTGTTGCCATGCCTTCCTCCAGGGGATCTTCCCTACCCAGGGATCAAACCCATGTCTCTTTATTGATGGGCAGCTTCTTTACCACAAGTGCCACCCGGGAAGCCCCGAGATCCCACAAGCTGACCAAAAAAATAAAAAGCTAATATGACAGAAATCTGTTTGTAAGCTCTAAAGAAAGTTCTGTGTCAGAGAGAGGGAGCCTGAGATTCAGAGCACCTCCCAAGGTCTGGTAGCCGCAGCTCTGAAGGGTTGGAACACCAGCTGCACTGAAGGGAACCTCTGCTGAGGGCTCTGGGCAGGACTGACACGGAGCCAGGGCTGTGCTTCCTGGTTCCATGTTTCATGCAGTTAAATAATTCCATAAACTGAAGTTTTTGCCAAAGGAGCAACTTCCAAGGGAGCATTTGCAACTCATTTTTTTGCAATAAGCCTCTTAAAGCCAGAACTGGCTTCTCCATCAGTTTCAAAGATGGTGACCTGTGTCTGGCTCTGTGATGGCAGAGCTCCCAAGAAGGAGGACCACCACATGGATTAACAGCGGAGAGTTTGGGAATCTGGAGGTGGAGTCCGGCTCTGTCAGTTGTTTTGGGGATTTGGGAAGTCGCCTTGTCTCCTTGGACCTCAGTTTTCTCATCTGTGAAATGGTTAAACACTGGAAGGCCAGTAGGACTGGGCTGGTGGAAAGTAGGTTATCTTGAAAACTCAGTTTAGGACTTCCTTGCTGGTCCAGTGGTTAAGAATCCACCTTGCAATGCAGGGGGCGTGGCTTCCATACCTAATTTGGAAACTAAGATCCCACATATCTCAGAGCGGCTGTTGAGCCTGCGCAGCCTGGACCCTACACACCATGACTAGAGAGTCCATGTGCCACAGTGAAAGGTCCCGCGTGACTCAATGAAGAGCTTGCACACTGCAACCAAGACCCGAGCCACCAAAAAAATCAAGAAAAATGTGATTGATAAAAAAGAAGTGAGTAAAGCAAGAAATCATTAAGAAACAGTATATATTTACCTTAAACATTCAGTTTCAGCTTAAAATAACTGAAAGTACGTCTGTAGATCAATATTTTGATGTACAACTAGGCCTTCTGGGCTGGTTGGTTGGATTCCCAGATGATTTTCTTGCATGAACTGTACTAGCAATGTGTATAGTGACGTCTTCAAAATGGAGTAGGAGCTGCAAAGACTCAAGAAGTATGACTAGGAAGCTATTTTAGATGTTAATGATTTCATTCCCTATACTATTCCATTTTTTGCCCGACACCTAATATAATGGCAGATTTTTAGGGGCTCACTTTTACAAGCACAGACATATCTTGTTTTATTGTATTTCACTTTCCTGCATTTTTCTTTTTTTTTTTTTTTTTTTTTTTACAAATTGAAGGTTTGTGGCAACCCCACATCAAGGAAGTCTGCTGGCACCATTTTTTCCAACAGTATTTATTCATTTTGGGTCTCTGGGGCACAATCCTTCAAAATTTCCCATTGTTGTTATATTTGTTATAGTGATCTGTGATCAGTGATTTTTTATATTACTACTACAACTTGCTGAAGGCTCACTTGATGATTAGCAATTTTTAGCAATAGTTTGTAAATTAGTGTTTTTAGCCATAATGCTATTGCACACTTAGACTACAGTAGAGTGTAAATGTCACTTTTATATGCCTGGAAAACCAAAAACATTCATGTAACTCACTTTATGGGGCTGATCCACAGCTTAACCATCAATATCTCCAAGGCATGCCTGTATTTCCAGTATCCCCTGTATAACTCACTTATATTAGTTAAGAAAACAAAATTTGCTCTAACAACAAGCCTGCAAATGCATAATGGTTCAAGAAAACTAGATTTTTTGTTATTACTCACATAAAAGACAAACAGTTACTTCTAGCTGGTGAGTGACTCTCCTCCAGTTCAGTTCAGTTCAGTCGCTCAGTCGCATCCGACTCTTGCGACCCCATGAACCACAGCACATCAGGCCTCTCTGTTCATCACCAACTCCCTGAGTTCACTCAGACTCACATCCATACAGTCAGTGATGCCATCCAGCCATCTCATCCTCGGTCATCCCCTTCTCCTCCTGCCCCCAATCCCTCCCAGCATCAGAGTCTTTTTCAGTGAATCAACTCTTTGCATGAGGTGGCCAAAGTACTGTAGTTTCAGCTTTAGCATCATTCCTTCCAAAGAAATCCCAGGGCTGATCTCCTTCAGAATGATCTGGTTGGATCTCCTTGCAGTCCAAGGAGCTCTCAAGAGTCTTCTCCAACACCACACTTCAAAAGCTTCAATTCTTTGGTGCTGAGCTTTCTTCACAGTCCAACTCTCATACCCATACATGACCACTGGAAAAACCATAGCCTTGACTAGATGGACCTTTGTTGGCAAAGTAATGTCTCTGCTTTTGAATATGCTATCTAGGTTGCTCATAGCTTTTCTTCCAAGGAGTAAGCGTCTTTTAATTTCATGGCTGCAGTGATTTTGGAGCTCAAAAAAATAAAGTCTGACAGTGTTACCACTGTTTCCCCATCTATTTCCCATGAAGTGATGGGACCAGATGCCATGATCTTCGTTTTCTGAATGTTGAGCTTTAAGCCAACTTTTTCACTCTCCTCTTTCACTTTCATCAAGAGGCTTCTTAGTTCCTCTTCACTTTCTGCCATAAGGGTGGTATCATCTGCATATCTGAAGTTATTGATATTTCTCCCGCCAATCTTGATTCCAGCTTGTGCTTCCTCCAGCTCAGCATTTCTCATGATGTACTCTGCATATAAGTTAAATAAGCAAGGTGACAATACACAGCCTTCATGTACTCCTTTCCCAATTTGGAACCAGTTTGTTGTTCCATGTCCAGTTCTAACTGTTGCTTCCTGACCTGAATATAGGTTTCTCAAAAGGCAGGTCAGGTGGTCTGGTATTCCCATCTCTCTCAGAATTTTCCACAGTTTGTTGTGATCCACACAGTCAAAGGCTTTGCATAGCCAATAAAGCAGAAATAGATGTTTTCCTAGAACTTTCTTGCTTTTTCGATGATCCAGCAGATGTTGGCAATTTGATCTCTGGTTCCTCTGCCTTTTCTAAAACCACCTTGAACATCTGGAAGTTCACGGTTCACGTACTGCTGAAGTCTGGCTTGGAGAATTTTGAGCATTACTTTACTAGAATGTGAGATGAGTGCAATTGTGCGGTAGTTTGAGCATTCTTTGGCATTCTTTGGATTGGAATGAAAACTGACCTTTTCCAGTCCTGTGGCCACTGCTGAGTTTTCCAAATTTGGTGGCATATTGAGTGCAGCACTTTCACAGCATCATCTTTTAGGATTTGAAATAGCTCAACTGGAATGCCAGCACCTCCACTAGCTTTGTGATGCTTTCTAAGGCCCACTTGACTTCACATTCTAGGATGTCTGGCTCTAGGTGAGTGATCACACCTTCGTGATTATCTTGGTCTTGACGATCTTTTTTGTACAGTTCGTCTGTGTATTCTTGCCACTCTTCTTAATATCTTCTGCTTCTGTTGGGTCCATACCATTTCTGTCCTTTATCAAGCATGGTTCAAAGGTGCAAAGTCCTTCAGTTTTGGCTATGCAATATTCAATATATAGCTTCCAAAAACTGTTTTGAGTGTGTCAGATGAGAAGCAGGGGAAAGAGGAGAGAGGATTGTGATGACATACCAATTGCTTAAGTCCCTCAGCCCAGAAGAGGTGCATATCTCCTCTGTTCACGTTCCCTTGGTGAGAGGTAGAAATATGGTTCCATCCAAAGCAAAAGGGTCTGGAAATGTGGTCCAATTGTGTATCCAGGAATTAGAGGGGACAGGTTAGTGAGGGCTAGCCAGCCTCTGTCATTTCAGTCATCATAGAAACAGCTCCTTTCATATTTGCACTCATATTAATGATATGATTGATTTATATCTGTGCCAAGATTGAAAAATTCTAATTCATGTGATATACTATTAAATTAGAGAAGGAAACGGCAACCCACTCCAGTGTTCTTCCTGGAGAATCCCAGGGACGGAGGAGCCTGGTGGGCTGCTGTCTGAGAGGTCACACAGAGTTGGACACAACTGATGCGACTTAGCAGCAGCAGCAGTAGCTATTAAATTACATAATTACAATCATAAGAAAATTAGAAGACACGGGTGACAAAAGCAACTTGGTAAGCACGGCTTAGTGATGAAGGAGACGTGCACGAGCATTCTAGCCAGCGGCCACACTTGCGCATTGCGTGTGTCAGTCGTCGCTCATTGTGTTTTATGGAGGAAAGCGAGAATGTCAGTTAACTGAGTTAGTGGGCGGATTTAGTGCAAGTCTACCAAGAAACGTTATACTGTTCCAGTGTCAGGGCTGTAGGGAATTTTAATGAGGTGTGCATGTCAGACGCTCTATAGCACCTTATAGCAATCGTATCAATCGACATCTGGGGCTGGATCATCCTTGCTGCAGGGACCTGACCGTAAGCAGCACACTTGGTCTCTGCCCACTGGATGCCAGGAACAGCCTCCTAGTCGTGACAATTAAAAACATCCCCAGACGGGACCAAATATCTGCCACAGAGTGAAATCACTCAGGGTTGCGACTCACTGCTTTCTATGGCACCAGGCACTTCCTAACAGTTTACTACCTTTTGATCCCCTTCTCCTTTGCAGCCCCTACCACCAGACTCCACAGGCCAGGATCTCTCTACCTCAGCAGCATGGTGATCAGTCCACAGAGCAATGGCCCTCTTGACTCAAAGATGGGAAAGGAAAATTAATAATATATTGAATTCATGCAGCATTTCACCCTCCAATCAAAGTGAATTTAATAATTCACTTTGTAATTTCACTTGGTAATTACACTTAGGTGTAATTTCAGAAAGACAAAATTATAATTTGTTGAGGGTAAACTTAATCAGTTGTGTTGTGTTCAGAGAAAGCCTATGTAACAGAAATAGGGTATTAGTTTATCTTGGTTTTTTATGCTTGTCAACTGTTAAATAAAACATCCTTTTACCCATATATTTCTTATGATTGTACAGTTTAAGTATTTCTATAGGATAAATTCCTAGAAAATGAATTTAAATGGAATAGATATTACACATTGGTTTCCAAAAACTTGGTATGAATTTAGATTTCTAACTCCCACCAATGATGCATGTGATTGCTCATTTTCCAAAAGCATGAATTATGTATTATTTTTGCTTTTTAACTTCAGCCATTGTGATGGGTAGAAAATAGCAAATCAGTCTTTATTTTAGTTTGCTGGTGAGATAAATTGTTTGTATTCTTTTAAAAATCATCTTTTTAAATAATTGAATTGTTTTCTTATTAATTTTTAGAAATTTTTAATATATAATAGTAACTTGTTCTCTGCTCTGTATGTTGCAAATATTTTCTTCCTCTCTGCTGCTTGTCTTTGGATTTTATTTATGATATCTTTTTTCAAAACAAAATGTTCATATTTTTAAATCTGACAAAAATTTTTATGGCTTCTGGTATTTATGGCTTACTTTTAAAAATTTTCCTTGTTACAATGTTATTTTCTTCTACTATTTTTTATAATTAGGTAGTTATTTTCCCTTATATTTAGATCTTTAATTCACCTGGAATCTTGTCATTGGATATCATGTCAGTTGTAAATCTAATTTTATTTTATTTCCAAATTAAATCTAAATAACCCCAACACTTTATCCCCAGTGATTTGAAATGTCACTGTGATCATTTACTGAATTCCCAATTATAAGGAATGCCTGGATAAGCTATTCTATTGTACTGGTTTATTTATTTCTATGTTCATACATACTGTTTTAATTACTGAAGCTTTGTGGTATGTTTTGAGATCCTTTGTCATTTTCTTTTTAACTGTTTCTTGGCACATTTCCTTCCCAGATAAGCATTAGAATGTGGCATTATGCTTCCCATTATAAATATACAATGCTGTGCTTCGAGGGTGTGGGTGTTGCTTCTATCAGGCACCTGGCAACTGTGGGCAGATTAAGACTCCCTGCCTATGTGTTTGAATCAAGCATAGACATGTGCTTGTTCCCAGAAATCCAATGGCTGCCTCTTCTAAGGAATGCTATTGATGACAAGCCAGTGACAAATTTTGTTGGGTCAGACTGCTTCCTTGATGCTTGGCCTACCAGGTTGTTTAGGAACTGGGCTGGGCTGACTTCTTTAGGCATTCTATTGCTTAGTAACAACAAGGCTACATTCAACTCTACCTTTGCTTCTTACCCTTTCTCAGAGGGAAAAAAAATGCACCAGTTCTTCTTTCTCGTATTTGCTCTTGCGCTCAACACCCAGACCTCACTACACTTGGCCTAGTCACAGGATGCATTTTCCAGCTCAGTGCAGCGCGCCATTGGTTTATGGGGTGTATGCAGCAGGGAGCTTTCCGGAGGGGCCCTGCTGCCCCACTTCTCAGTTACGCACATTCTCAGCTATCGGGACCCCTTTCTAATCAAGGCGTTAACTTGAATCACAAAAAGGGATAGCAGAGGATTCAACTGTTATAATTTGGCAAGAAGAATTAATAAATTTCTTGATATGGCCCCCATCAGCTCAGAAAGGACATCCCACAAAGAGTTTAACTATATAATGGTCCTATGTACTTTCAATGGGGCAACCTAGATTGGAGTTTGTCCCTTTCTTGCCATATCTGAAGCAAGGTTTCAAGAAAGGACCAGCACAGTCATTCTCATGCTCTACAACTGGACAGTCCCCCAAACTCTGACCTCAGTGAGCTAGACTATGCTAGGTTTCAAGAGGTTGAGTGTACTAAAGGCCACTGGTCACTTGCTTACTCCTTGGAAGAAAAGTTATGACCAACTTAGAGAGCATACTCAAAAGCAGAGACATTACTTTGCCAACTAAGGTCCACCTAGTCAAGGCTATGATGTTTCCTGTGGTCATGTATGGATGTGAGAGTTGGACTGTGAAGAAGGCTGAGCGCCGAAGAAGAATTGATGCTTTTGAACTGTGGTGTTGGAGAAGACTCTTGAGAGTCCCTTGGACTGCAAGGAGATCCAACCAGTCCATTCTGAAGGAGATCAACCCTGGGATTTCTTTGGAGGGAATGAGCTAAAGCTGAAACTCCAGTACTTTGGCCACCTCATGCGAAAAGCTGACTCATTGGAAAAGACCCTGATGCTGGAAGGGATTGGGGGCAGGAGGAGAAGGGGACGACCGAGGATGAGATGGCTGGATGGCATCACAGACTCAATGGACGTGAGTCTGAGTGAACTCCGGGAGTTGGTGATGGACAGGGAGGCCTGGCGTACTGCAATTCATGGGGTCGCAAAGAGTCAGACACGACTGAGCGACTAAACTGAACTGAACTCACTTGCTCTGAAAGGATGAGACTTTCACACCTCATTCCACTTCAGCACAAATTCATATCCCATCTCAACTCCACAGCCTATTCTATATTTTCTCTGTCAGTCTACCAATTACAAAACTCCTTCTTCATACTATTTTATGTCTTAGCAAATCAAAGCTCCCCAGATGGTGATACAAGTGGCCCAAGATTGTTCTCTGCAAGTACTAGTGTTTTCTGTCTGTAATGGAAAGTTTTGGAAAGCATGGTTGTAAAGGATCACTTGATTGGAAAAAGTAGAATTTGTTCAAACTTGCTTTAGCCAAAAAAAAAGAAAGAAAGAAAGAAAGAAGAGAGAGAGGGAGTTATTGAAAGATCATGGAGGTGTTTCATAAAACAAGCAACACAGGGTGGGAAAAAAAAACCTGGAACTCAGCAAGAATGAGAACTAGAAAATTCATAAAATTCTCTCCCTCTCCCCAATAGATCTTCTCTATTCCACTTGCTTATTAAACCAAACATAGCCACCTCGATTAAAATTTATATAATTTCCCACTTCCAGAAATATTAGGGTTTCTGAGCCGCATCCCATCGTAATTTCAAAACCCTGAGACAATTTAATTGACTGAGTGTTATTTTAGTGGTCACTCTAGCCATCTGCTGTTGGTGCTCAGTCACCAAGTCATGTCAGACTCTTTGCAACTTCATGGACTGCAGCACGCCAGGCCTCCCTGTCCCTCACCATCTTTGGGAGTTTCCTCAACTTCATGTCCATTGAATCGGTGAGCCACCCAACCACCTCATCCTCTGTCACCCTCTTCTCTTTCCACCCTCAATTTTTCCCAGCATTAGGGTCTTTTCCAATGAGTTGGCCCTTTGCATCAGGTGGCCAAAGTATTGGAGCTTCAGTATCCGTCCTTTCAATGAGTATTCAGAGTTGATTTCCATTAGGATTGATTGGTTTGATCCTCTTGCTGTCCAGAAGACTCTCAAAAGTCTTCTCCAGCAACACAGTTCGAAAGTATCAATTCTTTGGCCCTCTGCCTTTTTTACAACTCTCACATAGACACATGATTACTTTAACTACATGGATTTTTGTCCTCAAACTGATGTCTTTGCTTTTTGGGTATGTCATAAACCTAAAACACTGTTTAGGTTTGTCATAACTTTCCTTCCAACAAGCGATCGTCTTCTAATTTCATGATTGCAGTCACCATTCACAGTGATTTTAGAGCCCAAAGAGAGGAAATCTGTCACCACTTCCACCTTTCCCTTCTATTTGCCATGAAGTGATGGGACTGGATGCCATGATCTTAGTTTTTTTTAATACTGAGTTTTAAGCCAGCTTTTTCACTCTCCCTTTCACCCTCATCAAAAGGCTCTTTAGTCCTCTTTGCTTTCTGCCATTAGAGTGGTATCATCTGCATATCTGTGGTATTTCTCCCAGCAGTCTTGATTCCAGCTTGCAATTCATCCAGCTCAACATTTCACGTGATATGCTCTGCCTATAAGCTAAATAAACAGGGTGACAATATACAGCCTTGTCATACTCCTTCCTCAATTTTGAACCAGTCAGTTTTTCCATATAAGGTTCTAACTGTTGCTTTTTTACCCATATTCAAGTTTCCCAGGAGACAGGTAAGATGGTCTGATATTCCTGTCTCTTTAAGAGTTTTTCACAGTTTGTTATGATCTACACAATCAAAGGCTTTAGCGTAGTCAATGAGACAGAAATAGATGTTTTTCTGGAATCCCCCTTGCTTTCTTTATGATCCAGCAAATGTTGGACTTTTTGATCTCTGGTTCCTTGCCTTTTCTAAACCTAGTTTGTACACCTGGAAGTTCTTGACCCAAGTACTGCTGAAGCCTAGCTTGAAGGATTTGAGCATAACCTTACTAGAGTGGCAAGTGAGCACAGTTGTTCCAGGAGTTTATACATTCTTTAGTACTATCTGTGTTGGGAACTGGAGTGAAGATCGACCTTTTCCAGTCCTGTGGCCACTGCTGAGTTTTCCAAACTCGCTGACATATTGATTGCAGCACTTTAATAGAATCATCTTTTAGGATCTGAACTAGCTTTGCTGGAGTTCTACCACCGCCACTAGCTTTATTGGCAGCAATGCTTCCTAAGGCCCACTTGATTTCAGACTTGCCGGGAGCCAGCACGGGAGATCCCACCCATGGCAAAGGCCATGAGGAAGAGCCCTGATGGGCAAAGGTGGGTCAGGACCCAAGGGACTCCCCGACCCCACCCATGACAAGGTCATGCAGGCAAGGACTCAAGGGGTCCCTTAGATCTGCTCGAGCGCCTACCCCTGAAACCAGAATCTGTCTGTTATACTACACTCTTCTGACATTAACAAGGGCTATCCCCGACCACCTTTCTCTGGAAAATTAGCTTAGAGCTCCAGTTAATAGTCTCCTGCATATAAAAGGGGTGTCTCAGGTCAAACCTCTCTGCTGGAAGACTAGCTTGTGTGACAGGATTATCCACATTCTTGCTGCTACATACATGATTGTTTACAACCTCTCAACCATAAACAACACAGAGAATTTGGAGTATTTTGAAAGTCTTAGTTAGCATAGGGATTTTCTAAAGATGAAAATCATGTTGGTGAAGGGTTTCATTGCTAAGTTAATGATTGCCGCCAGGCCTCCATATCCTTATGAAAGGCTGTTGTTGAATTACCACGCCAGGATTTTTGGCCCCTGGAGGAGAAGAATTCAATCTGGGGCCAAAGACGAAGCTGGATCACTCAGAGCTTTTGTGTAATAAAGTTTTATTAAAGTATAAAGGAGATAGAGAAAGCTTCTGACATAGGCATCAGAAAGGGCAGAAAGAGTACCCTCCTGCTAGTCTTCAGCTCAATGTTATATAGTCACCAGCAGTCTGTTAATGAAAGAAAAGAATGTCTCAAAACTTAGAATGGCACCAGGCCCCTCACCCATAAGATGTATTTTGGGATAATCTTGGCTCCAAATTGTTCATCTTGGGCCATAAAAGGATTAACTTGAATCTTGAAGAAGGGCAGAGCACCATACAAATAGTGTCATTTACATAGATTAGAGGGACAATATCAGAGTATAACATAGTGGTTTATCAAGCAGGTTCTGAACCCAAAAGGCAAACCAACTTGAAGACAGAGTTTGAGGTAAATGCATTAGCATAACTTAAGATAAACATTTTCATAAGAAAAAAGGCATTGGTTAACTTCAGGTGAAACCAGGTGTCATGGCAACACAGAATTTTAAGAGAAACCTCCTTTTAAATTTGTATAGAGAAGGAAAAAAATATATCGCTAGTTTGTTTCCTGCTGCTTAAGAGAGATAAAAATGTCTGACACTTGCAGGCTATTTCCTCCTTTTGGAGACCCCTGGCCTTCCTGCCTATTACCCTCTCACTTAGGCACCTGGGAGTACGTTAATCAACGTAATTGGAAAGTAGAAAAAGAAATACAGTAGTTTTGATGTTAGCAATACTAGACTTTTGAGTTAGTTAATGAATTTTCTCTTTGTTATAAATCACTGTACTCCTCTTTCTTTGTTATAAATCACTGTGTCCTTGCTATGTAAGAATGTAACTTCATCACTATCTTAAGACTAAGTAGATCTTAAGGGAAAACAAGTTTTCTGATTGACTAACCTTTATCAATGGAGAAGGCAGTGGCACCCCACTCCAGGACTCTTGCCTGGAAACTCCCATGGACGGAGGAGCCTGATGGGCTGCAATCCATGGGGTCGCTGAGGGTCGGGGACGACTGAGCGACTTTCACTTTCACTTTTCACTCTCATTCATTGGAGAAGGAAATGGCAACCCACTCCAGTGTTCTTGCCTGGAGAATCCCAGGGACGAGGAGCCTGATAGGCTGCCGTCTATGGGGTCGCACAGAGTCGGCCACGACTGAAGCGACTTAGCAGCAGCAGCAGCAACCTTTATCAATAGAAAGAAAGATGGGACCATAAAATGTTAATCGGTCTCCAGACCAGAAGATATTGTAAACAAACATAAGACTCTTGTAAGAACAAAGATAGGCAAAGAACACTGTCTTTAGATAAGGATCAGAGCAGCTGACCCTGCGTGACTATGTTTCTCACATTTATCTCTATGTACAACTAAAAGTATAAAAGCGGACCTGGAAAATAAAGAAACGGACCAGTTCCTGGAAAGACTGGTTTCCCCTGTGTCGTTCTTTCTCGCTCTCCTTTTCTGGCTGAATTCTCATCTGGAGCGCGGAGGCTCACCAGGCCTGCTAATTTTGCCTGGGCTTCTAAGATCTGAACGGGGAGGCACTCAGTGTCTCCGCTCCTTCGGGAGACTGGGAAGATGCCTGTGGCCTGCGTAGGTGGTGCACACCCCTTGTCTCGGGGTTTTATTAGTTCTCCGCGTAAACCAAGTTATTCAGCCTCTTTTCTCCACTAATTTTCCTACTACACTATTCTTTTCTAATCTCTCTCCATATCTTTAATTAAACAATTTTCCTCTAGATGCCTACTTTGTCCCCACTTCGAATTACCCTGGATCCACCAGGGCTGGACCCTGGCACAGACTCAAGGATGTCTGGCTCTAGGTGGGTGACCACACCATGTTGGTTATTAAGACCTTTTTTGTACAGTTCTTCCGAGTATTCTTACCATCTCTTCTTGATCTCTTCTGCTTCTATTAGGTCTTTACCATTTCTGTCCTTTATTGTGCCCATCTTTGCAAGAAATGTTCCTTTAATATCTCCAGTATTCTTGAAGCGATCTCTAGTCTTTCCCTTTCTGTTGTTTTCCTCTATTTCTTTGCATTCTCCATTGAAGAAGGCCTTCTTATCTCTTCTTGCTATTCTCTGGAACTTTGCATTCAGTTGGGTATACCTTTAACTTTCTCCCTTCTTTTCACTTCTCTTCTTTCCTCAGCTATTTGTAAGCCCTCCTCAGACAACCACTTTGCCTCCTTGTATTCCTTTTTCTTTAGGATGGTTTTGATCAGTGCCTCCTGTACAATATTATGAACTTCTGTCCATAGTTCCTCAGGCACTCTGTCCACCTGATCTAATCCCTTGAATCAACTCTAGCCATGCCTGGTGCAAAATGCAATGACAAGGGTCATAGAGTTTCATATCCCACTAACCTCCTATTGGGGTGATGAAAGGAGACCAAAGAGGTTAGATAGGCCTGGGTAGGGCAGATAAGGGCTTCTCTGGTAGCAGCTTATCTAGTAAAGAATCCGCCTGCAATGCAGAAGACTCCGGTTCAATTCCTGGGTCAGGAAGATCCCCTGGAGAAGAGATAGGCTAACCACTCCAGTATTCTTGGGTTTCCCTGGTAGCTCAGATGGTAAAGAATCAGCCTGTCATGTGGGAGACCTGGGTTCAATCCCTGGGTTTGGGAAGATCCCCTGGAGGAGGGTATGGCAACCCACTCTAGTATTCTTGCCTGGAGAATCCCCACAGACAGAGGAGCCTGGTGGGCTGCAGCCCATGTGGTCACAAGGAGTCAGATGCTACTGAGTGAGTAAGCAGCAACAGGCCAGATAAACTGACCCACTGGTCTGCCACGAACATGCAGGAGCATACAAGATAAGGCCCCTCCTGGGCCTCAGGAAACTCACCAGGGCAAAAGCTCCCATATGAAGTATGTAGGGAGAGAACCACTGGCCTTCCCAAGGAACTCCTCCATGATTGCCCAAGAGATGCATTCAGTTTTTAAGACCCCAGCCATCCCACTTGTGTCAATGGAGAGTGAAAAGGGGACAATGACATTTGTCTTAGAAACCTTCTGCTGGAGGTAGGGAAGGATTAAGATTGACATTTTGATGGCATCAGTACTAGAGTATCCAACAACATGAGTATTTCCATGTGGGAGAATGTGTTGAAATTCTTTTTGATTTGTCTTGATCCTCTGAATCTCCTCTTGATTGGAGCACAACCCTGACATTCACAGGCAGGGTCAAGCATCTTTTGTGGGAGGAGTGGGAAATGCCTCGATTTGTTTTTTTTTATTATTTATTTATTTGGCTGTGCTGGGTCTTAGTTGCAGCACGTGGGATCTAGTTCCCTGACCAGGGATTGAACCTGGGCCTCCTGCCTTGGGAACACAGAGTCTTAACCACTGGGCCACTAGGAAAGTCCCAATGCCTGTATTCTTTCCGAAGAGTTTGCTGCAACAATGTCACAGGGGTAACTGAAATATCTAAGTTCACCAGGAAATGAGTGGAAACTACAGAGAAATTCATCAAAGGAAATAATCTCCCTGTGAAGTATGTATCCCAGATACTTGGCATCACAATCAGCTGAGGTGTTTGTTAAAATATAGATTCTCTAACATAATATTATAAATCAACTATATACTAATGTAAATACCAATTAAGTTCTTTTTAAAAAGTAGATTCCTGGTCTGGCCACAGATCTGACTCCTATGAAACCAAGCAGGACAATGGGGCTGCTGGGTACAGAAGCCCTTCTGTATCCCTGCTTTCTTGTTTGTAAGAAATAGGCTTCAGCCTCCTTGACCATCCCTGAGTATTCAAACAGTTTCTAAGCAGCGAAAGGAGGGGCTGCAGAGACAAGGGAGGAGAAGCCACGAAGCAATAGTGTGGCCTTGGGGCACAGTCCTGGTTCTACCTCAGGGAGTACACAAAACAACTGTCTTTGACCTCTTCTACAGAACTAAATGGCACCCCACTCCAGTATTCTTGCCTGGAGAATCCCATGGACGGAGGAGCCTGGTGGGCTACAGTCCACAGGGTCGCAAAGAGTCCGACATGACTGAGCAACTTCACTTCGCAGAACTAAAAGTCCCAAGTTTGGAAGATGTTAACTTCTTGACGAAGCTTTCTTCATTTCAGAGAGAAGGTCACAGTTTGATAACCTCAGGAACCACAGAAGCTCATAAAGGGAGCTGAGGCCAGATTAAAGAAATGCAGGCCCTGCACAACCCTGATCCTCATCTGCTAACACACCCTTGAACCATGGGTATAAAACTTCTCATCAAATGCCCCTTCGGTTGGGAGACACAGCTTTGAAGGCATTATTCACCATGTTCTCCTTTGCCTGGCAAAGCAATAAAGTTATTCTTTTCTTCAGTTCAGTTCAGTCACTCAGTTGTATCTAACTCTTTGTGACCCTATCGACTGCAGCATGCCAGGCCTCCCTGTCCATCACCAACTCCCAGAGCTTACTCAAATTCATGTCCATCGAGTTGGTGATGCCATCCAACCATCTCATCCTCTCTCCTTCTTCTCCTCTCCGCTTCTTCTCCTGCCTTCAATCTTACCCGGCATCAGAGTCTCTTCCAATGAGTCAGTTTTTCTCATCAGGCGGCCAAAGTATTGGAGTTTCAGCTTCAACATCAGTCCTTCCAATGAAAATCTAGGACTGATTTCCTTTAGGGTAGACTAGTTGGATCTCCCTGCAGTCCAAGGGGCTCTCAAGTCTTCTCCAGCAACACAGTTCAAAAGCATCAATTCTTCAGCACTCAGCTTGCTTTATGGTCCAACTCTCACATCCATAGATGACTACTGGAAAAACCATAGCTTTGACTAGATAGACCTTTGTTGGCAAAGTAATGTCTCTGCTTTTTAATATTCTGTCAGGGTTGGTCATGGCTTTTCTTCCAAGGAGCAAGCGTCTTTAAATTTCATGGCTGCAGTCACTATCTGTGGTGATTTTGGAGCCCCAAAAAATAAAGTCTGTCACTGTTTCCACTGTTTCCCCATCTAGCCTGACATTTTGCATGATGTACTGTGCATATAAAGTAAATAAGCAAGAAGACAAGATACAGCCTTGATGCACTTCTTTCCCAGTTTGGAACCAGTCTGTTGTCATGTCTGATTCTTACTGTTGCTTCCTAACCTGCATACAGATCTCTCAGGAGGCAGGTAAAGTGGTCTGGTATTCCCTTCTCTTTCAGAATTTTCCAGTTTGTTGTGATCCACACAGTCAAAGGCTTCGGCGTAGCAATAAAGCAGAAGTAGGTGTTTTTCTGGAACTCTCTTGCTTTTTCCAATGATCCAACAGATATTGGCAATTTGATCTCTGATTCCTCTGGCTTTTCTAAATCCAGCTTGAACATCTGGAAGTTCATGGTTCACGCACTGTTGAAGCCTGGCTTGGAGAATTTTGAGCATTACTTTACTAGTGTAATTTGAGCATTACTTTGCTAAAGATGAGTGCAATTGTGTGGTAGTTTGAGCATTGTTTGGCATTGCCTTTCTTTGAGATTGGAATGAAAACTGACCTTTTCCAGTCCTGTGGCCACTGCTGAGATTTCCCAATTTGCCGGCATATTGAGGCAGTACTTTCACAGCATCATTTTTAGGATTTAAAATAGCCAACTGGAATTCCACCACCTCTACTAGCTTTGTTTGTAGTGATGCTTCCTAAGGCCCACTTGACTTCACATTCTACTTCACCCAAAACTCTATCTCTGAAATTTAACTTGGCTTCAGGACACAGAGGCCAAGTTTCAGCATCACCTTAAGTAGGGCAGGGCATCTGGATATTAACAACCTCCTTGAGTGAGACTGATGTTCACTAACGCTTAGGAACCTCCTAGAATTTGACAGTAGAGCTCCTTGGAATGAGCCACCTGGCACCAACACTCAAGGTCTCATACCCATTCAAGAAGGTGATGAAAGCAACGGTATCTCTTCCCAGAAACATGCATATGAGTATCTACACACAAAAGATGTGTGCCTTTCAAAGGCTTCATGAAAACTCTTCTGAAAACCCAGATTAAGACCCCCTGCACTGGAGAATATAAAGGCCTGAAACGTCTTAAAGAGACAAGGAAAAGAGTAACGAACAGCTTAAGGAAGCGGATCAATGAAGGGAGCTAGTTACACAAATTCATTAAGATTCTGAAGTCAGGAAGGTTTGGGCCCAACCCTAGCTTGGTCATTTACCAACTATGCGACATCAGTCAAATTAATCTCACTAGGACTCAGTTTCTTCATCTGTTCAATGGGAAGACAGTATCTTTAACAAGATTGAGAAGAATTTTAAATGAGATGATATATCTGAAACATTTAGCATAATAACTGCTGTGTAGTTGGTGATAAAGAAGATATATCAATGGGTAGATAGGTCAATAGGTCAGTAAATGATCAGGTTTTCTCCTACAAATTCCCAGCAGGACTACACTTACAGAGATAAGATGACTGTGAGGACACCTCCTCAAATCTCAATTGTTTGTCCTCTGTTTTGTAGGGGCAACATTTTCATTGGAAAGACTTTCCTCACCATTGATATGAAAATTAGCTTGCAAATGTGATGAGCACAGAGGAAACAAAAACTGTAGATAAGAAAATGCGATGAAAGCACAGAACCAGAGAAAACAGAACAAACAGAAGAAAGAATTTAAGTCTTTATAACTTCAGAGCTGAAGAAGACCCCAGGGATCAGCGGACAAGTTCATCATTAATAAGACCTTCTGATCAACCTTTTCTCTACATCTCTGTACCTTTTGCCAAAGATGATATTCACTTTGATGTTGCAAAGCCTTAGTTTGCTTTTTGTGTTTTCTCTCTTTATAAATGAATGTTCAGTTCAGTTCAGTCACTCAGTCATGTCCAACTCTTTGCGACTCCATGAATCGCAGCACACCAGGCCTCCCTGTCCGTCACCAACTCCCGGAGTTCACTCAGACTCACGTCCATCAAATCGGTGATGCCATCCAGCCATCTCATCCTCTGTAAATGAATGTTAGGTCATCTTTTTGTATAGGCAAATTATTCTGACAAAAAGAGCATTATAAATAATGAAAATATAAACAAATTCTCCCAACTCTAAAATTGTCCTTCTACTCAAACGTTTGATACAAGTAATTTAAGGACAATGGAATTCCTCAAGGGCAGAGGAGAACAGAGTTCATTCTTCCACCGGCAGAGAGAAAGAACTGTCTCCCTGCTCAGCGTGGAGGACAGGAGTCACCACGCTCTAGTGAGGGCAAGGCACTCATTGTCCCTCTTTCGAGACAGCTTGGCACTGAAGCCGAAAGCTGCTCCTCTTTCCTGAAAGTCTTGTTAGGAAACATGGGGGTTGTGCTTCCAGCTGCCCCACCATCTCCTGAGACCTTTGAGCCTCTAGCAACTAAATTCCAGGCTTTTGAGGGGACTGAGCCAGGGGGATGGGCTGAAGGGCCAGAGTCCAGGCTGGACACTCTGCAACAATGACAGTGGGTGAGGGGTCATGTCCCACGTGACTGCTTCTGCTGGTGCCACCTGGGCACGCCTTGCAGGCGTTACCCGAAAACTGGGTTCACCTCCTGATGGGTGTCAAGCTGAAAGACACAACCAAACCAAAGACTGGGAGAAGGAAAGATTCATTATTTGCAGCAAGTAAGGAGAACACCACTTCCCAGGTGGCACTAGAGGTAAAAAACTGCCTGCCCATGCAGCAGATGTGAGAGACGTGGGTTTAATCCCTGGGTTGGGAAGATCCCCTGCAGGAGGGCATGGCAACCCATTCCCGTGTTCTTGCCTGGAGAATCCATGCACATAGGAACCTGGCGGGCTATACTCCATAGAGCTGCAAAGAGTTGGACACAACTGAAGTGACTGAACACACACATAGGGAGAACACAGTCTCTTTCCCAAAGCAATGTCTCCCTAGTAGCAAAATTGTGGAACTTTTCAGCTAAGAGTACATGCATATTCATGAAGGGGTTCGAGTGAGAATGGAAGTATAATTGGGGCAAGGCTACAAGTGCCCAAGCCCCAGTTGATTGAAGTTATGAGAGTCTGCAGCAGCAGCATCTTTTGGTTGTCATTCAGTTGCTCAGACATGTCCAACTCTTCGTGACCCCATGGGCTACAGCACGCCAGGCTATCCTGTCCTTCCCTATCTCCTGGAGTTTGCTCAAACATGGACATGAGTCCATTGAGTCATTGATGCCATCCAACCATCTCATCCTCTGTCACCCCCTTCTTTTGCCTTCAGTCTTTCCCAGCATCAGGATCTTTTCCAATATGTCAACTCTTCGCATCAGGTGGCCAAAGTATTAGAGCTTTAGATTCAGCATCATCCTTCCAGTGAATATTCACAGTTGATTTCCCTTGGGATTTACTGGTTTACTCTCCTTGCTGTCCAAGGGACTCTCAAGAGTCTTCTCCAGCACCACAGTTTAAAAATCAATTCTCTGGCACTCAGCCTTCTTTATGGTCTAACTCTTAAATCAATATTCAACTACTGGAAAAAATTTGACTATACTACTTTGACTATATGGACCTTTATTGGCAAAGTAATGTCTCTGCTTTTTAATACGCTGTTTGGGTTTGGCATAGCTTTTCTTCCAAAGAGCAAGCGTCTTTTAATCTCATGACTGCAGTCACCATCCACTGTGATTCTGGAGCCCAAGAAAATAAAGTCTGTCACTGTTTCCATCATTTCCACATCTATTTGCCATGAAGTGATGGGACCGGATGCCATGATCTTAGTTTTTTGAATGTTGACTTTTAAGCCAGCTTTTTCACTCTCCTCTTTCACCTTCACCACGCAACTCCTCAGTTCCTCTTTGGCTTCTGCCATAAGGGTGGTGTCGTCTGCATATCTGAGGTCATTGATATTTCTCCCGGCAATCTTGATTCCAGCTTGAGCTTCAATCAGCCTAGCATTTCACATGGTGAACTCTACTGATAAGTTAAATAAGCAGGGTGACAATATACAGCCTTGATGTACTCCTTTCCCAATGTGGAACCAGTCTGCCGTGTCTGATTCTAACTGTTCCTTCTTGATCTGCATACAGATTTCTCAGGAGGCAGGGGAGGTGGTCTGATATTCCCATCTCTTGAAGAATTTTCCACAGTTTGTTGTGATCTACATAGTCAAAGGCTTTAGCATAGACAATGAAGCAGAAGTAAATGTTTTCCTATCGTCTTTTAGGTTCCAGTTGATCTGGTGGTTGAGTACTTGAGGCAGGTTTAAATTCTCCAAAAGAGTTCAAGAAAATGTTTTGGGCTAATTTTTAAAATTGAAACAGAACTAGGAGTCTTTACAAATGATTTATTATCTTTGCTATTGTTACTTTAGGCTTCCCTGGTGGCTCATAGTAAAGAGTCAGCTTGCCAATGCAGGAGATGCAAGAGACGTGAGTTTGATCCCTGGGTTGGAAAGATCCCCTGGAGAAGGAAATGAAACTCATTCTATTATTCTTGCTTAGGAAATCCCATGAACAGAGGAGCTTGGCAGGCTGCAGTCCACAGGGTCACAAAAGAGTTGGAGAGGATTTAACAACTAAGCAACAACAAAAAATTGTTACATATTTTGCCTGATAACATTCATTTGTTCTTTTCTGCCCTTGCTGTTGTTGTTTTAGTGATAAATTGACTTCCACTAAACCTTGCGCCTCAGTATAGGCTCATTGTAACACATCAGCAAGCTAAATGTAACACAAAGACACCAAGACAGTTCCAAGGCAGACCATAAAGTTCAACAAGTGGGCAATGGCTCAATTCCTAGAAATCGAAATCCCCTTCCCCAAAATAGCTGGAATACTCCTCCTACTCATTAGGCATGAAATTACCCACCCCTATTAAAACTGAGAACCTCATACCCTAGGACCAGTCTCACCTTCTGAGCTGACCCATACTCTGTCTGTGGAGTGTTTCTCTCTAAATAAATCCACTTCTTACCTGTCACTGTGTCTTTCACTGAATTCTTTCTGCAACAATACATCAAGAACCTGAGCTTCATTAAGTCCTAAGATCATCTGTGTGATCTCAGTTAAAAGAAACTGGAGCCGATTATACAGAGTGAAGTAAGCCAGAAAGAAAAACACCAATACAGTATACTAACACATATATATATATGGAATTTAGAAACACAGCAATGATAACCCTGTATGCGAGACAGCAAAAGAGACACAGATGTATAAAATGGACTTTTAGACTCTGAGGGAGAGGGAGAGGGTGGGATGATTTGGGAGAATGGCATTGAAACATGTATACTATCATGTAAGAAACGAATCGCCAGTCTATGTTCGATACAGGATACAGGATGCTTGGGGCTGGTGCACGGGGATGATCCAGAGAGTTGATATGGGGTGGGAGGTGGGAGGGGGTTCAGGATTGGAACTCATGTACACACGTGGCTGATTCATGTCAATGTATGGCAAAACCAATACAGTATTGTAAAGTAAAATAAAGTAAAAATAAAAATTAAAAAAATTTTTAAAAAACCTTTTGAAATTCAAAAAAAAAAAAAAAACACGGATTCAAGCCCCAGTCCAAACAGGTCAGCAGTGGGTGGTAGATGCTCTAAGTTTCAGGGCTTTTCAGCGAGCTGCTGAGAAATGTTCCTGGTGTCAATATTTTTCAAGAAGAAAAGTCAGTCAAATATGTAGTACGCTGCTGACTGCCAAGCCTAGGGGGTAATTTATTAACTTATTTAAAACATGTGGGGTCATTTATTAACTTATTTAAATATAATGATCTCATTGTTCATGCCAGGTGCTGGGTTAGATGCTGCAGGGGCCAAGATGATTAAGATATGGCTTCTACTCCCATCTTGGGAAGATGGAAACTTAAGAGCTTTACTTCAAGACAATTTGAAGTGTAAAACAGTCAAAACAGTGATGGATACACAGAAAGATCGCAGTCAAGCTTGGCTGTGTTATTTACATACATAGGATACAAATTCAGCTGCTGTAACAAAGGTCATGATAATAGTGACTTCACCAAAAGAGA
Organism: Aepyceros melampus; assembly: GCA_006408695.1. NCBI lineage: Eukaryota > Metazoa > Chordata > Mammalia > Artiodactyla > Bovidae > Aepyceros > Aepyceros melampus. The sequence goes on from SJXQ01007756.1 coordinate 310,578, forward strand.
GCTCTAGAATAAGCAGTCCAGGACTAAGTTTGGCAGTTTCACAGAGCAGGACAGACTCATCCTACTTTGTCACTCTGCCATCCTCAACATGTGGCTTCCATCTCAAGATCTAAGCCAATTCCTCCAGCTCTTGCCATCACAGCTACATTCTGGTCAGAGTGAAGTGGGGAAAGGAATGTGAAGTATATGCCTTTCCCTTCAGGATACTACCCTGAAGTGGCACACGTTCCTTCTACTCACATTCCACTGGCTAAAACTTAATCCTAAAGCCACAGCTCGGAGCAAGGGAAGCTGGAAGATGTGATCTGGAGCTGACAAACCAGGTACCCCATGAGTTGGCATAAGAACTCCTGAAATTCTGAGTTTAATTACTACAAGAAGGGATAGATACATTTTTAGGGACAGTAGCAAAAACAAGACTGGGAGCTGACTGTGGCTCAGATCATGAACTCCTGACTACAAAATTCAGACTTAAATTGTAGACAGTAGTGGAAACCATTAGGTCATTCAGGTATGACCTAAATCAGATCCCTAGGATTATGCAGTAGAAGTGAGAAATAGATTCAAGGGATTATATCTGATAGACAGAGTGCATGAAGAACTATGGATGGAGGTTCGTGACATTGTACAAGGAGGCAGTGATCAAGACCATCCCCAAGAAAAAGAAATGCAAAAGGCAAAATGGTTGTCTGAGGAGGCTTTACAAATAGCTAAGAAAAGAAGAGAAGTTAAAGGCAAAGGAGAAAAAAAAGACATATACCCATATGAATGCAGAGTTCCAAAGAATAGCAAGGGTAAATAATAAAGCCTTCCTCACTGATCATTTCAAAGAAATAGAGGAAAACAATAGAGTGGGAAATACTAGAGATCGCTTCAAGAAAATTCAAGATACCAAGGGAACACTTCATGCAAAGATGAGCACAATAAAGGACAGAATGGTACGGACCCAACAGAAGCAGAAGATATTAAGAAGAAGAGGTAAGAATACACTGAAGAGCTATACAAAACAGATCTTTATGATCCAGATAACAACAATGGTGTGATCACTCACCTAGAGCCAGACATCCTGAAATGCAAATTCAAGTGGGCCTTAGGAAGCATCACTACAAACAAAGGTCATCGAGGTGATGGAATTCCAATTGAACTATTTCAAATGCTTAAGGATGCTGTGAAAGTGCTACACTCAGTATGCCAGCAAATCTGGAAAAGGTCAGTTTTAATTCCAATCCCCAAAAAAGGCAATGCCAAAGGATGTTCAAACTACCACACAATTGTACTCATCTCACATGCTAGCAAAGTAATGCTCGAAATTCTCCAAACCAGGATTCAACAGTATGTGAACCATGAATTTCCAGATGTTTAAGCTGGATTTAGAAAAGGCAGAGGAACCAGACATCAAATTGCCAATATCTGTTGGATCATTGAAAAAGCAAGAGAGTTCCAGAAAAACATCTACTTCTGCTTTATTGACTAAACTCATCTCACATGCTAGCAAAGTAATGCTCGAAATTCTCCAAACCAGGATTCAACAGTATGTGAACCATGAATTTCCAGATGTTTAAGCTGGATTTAGAAAAGGCAGAGGAACCAGACATCAAATTGCCAATATCTGTTGGATCATTGAAAAAGCAAGAGAGTTCCAGAAAAACATCTACTTCAGCTTTATTGACTATGCCAAAGCCGTCAACTGTGTGGATCACAACAAACTATGGAAAATTCTAAAAGAGATGGGAATACCAGACCACTTTACCTGCCTCCTGAGAAATCTGTATGCAGGTCAGGAAGCAACAGTTAGAACCAGACATGACAACAGACTGGTTCCAAACTGGGAAAGAAGTGCGTCAAGGCTGTATATTTTCTTCTTGCTTATTTACTTTATATGCACAGTACATCATGCAAAATGCTGGGCTAGATGAAGCACAAGCTGGAATCAAGATTGCCAGGAGAAATATCAATAACCTCAGATATGCAGGTGACGCCACCCTTATGGCAGAAAGCGAAGAGGGACTGAAGAGCCTCTTGATGAAGTAAAAGAGGAGAGTGAAAAAGCTGGCTTAAAACTCAACATTCAGAAAACGAAGATCATGGTATCTGGTCCCATCACTTCATGACAAATAGATGAGGAAACAACAGAAACAGTGACAGACTTTATTTTTCAGGGCTCCAAAGTGACTGCAGATGTGACTGCAGCCATAAAATTAAGATGCTTGCTCCTTGGAAGAAAAGTTATGACCAATCTAGACAGCATATTATAAAGACAGACATTACTTTACTGACAAGGGTCCGTCTAGTCAAAGCATGGTTTTTCCAGTAGTCATGTATGGATGTGAGAGTTGGACCATAAAGAAAGCTGAGTGCTTGGAGAATTGATGCTTTTCAACTGTGGTGTTGGAGAAGATTCTTGAGAGTCCCTTGGACTGCAAGGACATCCAACCAGACCATCCTAAAGGAAATCAGTCCTGACTGCAGCCATAAAATTAAGATGCTTGCTCCTTGGAAGAAAAGTTATGACCAATCTAGACAGCATATTATAAAGACAGACATTACTTTACTGACAAGGGTCCGTCTAGTCAAAGCATGGTTTTTCCAGTAGTCATGTATGGATGTGAGAGTTGGACCATAAAGAAAGCTGAGTGCTTAGAGAATTGATGCTTTTCAACTGTGGTGTTGGAGAAGACTCTTGAGAGTCCCTTGGACTGCAAGGACATCCAACCAGACCATCCTAAAGGAAATCAGTCCTGAATATTCAACAGAAGGACTGATGCTGAAGCTGAAACTCCAATAGTTTGGCCACCTGATGCAAAGAACTGACTCACTGGAAAAAACCCTGATGCTGGGAAAGATTTAAGTCGAAGGAGAAGAGGACAACAGCGGATAAGATGGTTGGATAGCATCATGTCGATGGACATGAGTTTGAGTAAACTCCAGAAGTTGGTGATGGACAGGGAAGCCTGGTGTGCTACAGTCCGTGGGATTGCAAAGAGTCAGACGTGACTGAGCGACTGAACTGAACTCACGGACCGTAATCATGCCTTGATATGCAATTGTTTCTTCTGTTGCATTTCACAGAGCCAGAACTTCCCAGAGTTAGTTCCTGCAAATTCTCTCATCTCTAAAGGTAAAATAGAACTGCAGGAGAGCTTGGGGGTAGTTCTACAGGGACAGAACACTGTGCTGGGGGGTGGGGGAGGCTGCAGTATTCCCTCCCCGCCCTCTATGCTCTTCTTGTCTCAGCCTTTGACCACTGAGCTTCTGAATATGCCTCCTTTCCCACACACCCCCCACCCTCTTTCGTTCCCCAATTCAGCTGGCTCATGTCCAGACTTCCTTCTCTCTCTCTCTTTTTTTTTTTTGAATTTCATTTTTTCTTTTTCTTCCAGTTTTGTTGGGATATAGATGACATACAGCACTATGTACGTTTAAGGTATACAGCATACTAATCTAACTTACATACATTATGAAATGATTATCACAATAACTTTAGTGAACATCCTTCATCTCGAATAGACACGAGATTAAAGAAATAGAAAAAAACATATTTTTCCTTGTAATGAAAATGCTTAGGATTTCCTCTTTTAACTTTCATGTATAGCATACAACAGTGTTAATCATATCTATCATGCTGTACATTACATCACTATTATGTATTTATTTCTCTCTCTTTTTAACTAATTTATTTTTTAATTGAAGGATAATTGCTTTACAAAATTTTGCTGTTTTCTGTCAAACCTCAACATGAATCAGCCATAGGTATACATATGTCCCCTCCCTTTTGAACCTCCCTCCCATCACCCTCCCCTTCCCACCCCTCTAGGTTGATACAGAGCCCCTGTTTGAGTTTCCTGAGACATACAGCAAATTCCGGTTGGCTATTATCTTTATCTATATGGTAAGTGAAAGAGGAGAGTGAAAAAGTTGGCTTGAAAAAAAAACTAAGTTCATGGCATCCAGTCCCATCATTTCAAGGCAAATAGATGGAGAAACAGTGGAAACAGTGGTAGACTTTATTCTTTTGGGCTCCAAAATCACTGCAGATGGTCACTACAGCCAGGAAATTAAAAGACACTTCCTTCTTGGAAGGAAAGTTATGACCAACCTAGACAGCATATTAAAAAGCAGAGACATTACTTTGCCAACAAAGGTCCGTCTAGTCAAGGCTATGGTTTTTCCAGTATTCATGTATGGATGTGAGAGTTGGACTATGAAGCAAGCTGAGCACCAAAGAATTGATGCTTTTGAACTGTGGTGTTGGAGTCCCTTGAACTGCAAGGAGATCCAACCAGTCCATCCTAAAGGAAATCAGTCCTGAATTTTCTTTGGAAGGACTGATGTTGAAGCTGAAACTCCAAACTTTGGCCACCTGATGCAAAGAACTGACTCATTGGAAAAGACCCTGATGCTGGGAAAGACTGAAGGCGGGAGGAGAAGAGAAGAACAGAGGATGGGATGGTTGGATGGCATTACCTACTCAGTGGACATGAGTTTGAGCGAACTCCAGGAGTTGGTGATGGACAGGGAGGCAGAGCGTGCTGCAGTCTATGGGGTCACAAAGAGTCAGACACGACTGAACTGAACTAAACTGAATATATGTTTCCATGTTACTCTCTCCGTACATCTCACCCTCTCCTCCCCTCTCCCCATGTCCATAAGTCTGTTCTCTATGTCTGTTTCTCCATTGCTGCCCTGTAAATAAATTCTTCAGTTCCATTTTTCTAGATTGCATACATATGCGTTAGTATACCATATTTATCTTTCTCTTTCTGACTCACTTCACTCTGTATAATAGGCTCTAGGTTCATCCACCTCATTAGAACTGACTCAAATGGGTTCCTTTTGAGTCACTAGCTGAGTGATATTCCATTGTGTATATGTACCACAACTTCTTTATCCATTCACTGTCAATGGATATCTAGGTTGCTTCCAGGTCCTAGCTATTGTAAATGATACTGCAATGAACAATGGGATACATGTGTCTTTTTTAACCTCGGTTTCCTCAGAGTATGTACCTAAGAGTGGGATTGCTGAGTCATATGGTGGCTTTATTCCTAGATTTTTAAGGAATCTCCATACCATCTTCCATAGTGGCTGTATCAATTTACATTCCCACCAACAGTGCAAGAGTGTTCCCTTTTCTCCACAGCCTCTCCAGCATTTGTTGTTTGTAGACTTTTGGATGAGGGCCATTCTGACCAGTGTGAGGTGATATCTCATTGCAGTTTTGATTTGCGTTTTTCTGATAATGAATGATGTTGAGCATCTTTTCATGTGTTTGTCAGTCATCAGTATGTCTTCTTTGGAGAAATGTCTGTTTAGGTCTTTTACCCACTTTTTGATTGGGTTGTTTGTTTTTCTGGTGTTGAGTTTTATGAGCTGCTTATATATTTTGGAAATTAGTCCTTTGTCTGTTGTTTCATTTGCTATTATCTCCCTCCATTCTGAGGGTTGTCTTTTCACCTTGCTTATAGAGGCCCCACTTGTTTACTTTTATTTTTATTTCCATTACTCTAGGAGGTGGGTCATAGAGGATCTTGCTTTGATTTAAGTCATCGAGTGTTCTGCCTGTTTTCCTCTAAGAGTTTTAAAGTTTCTGGTCTTAACTTTAGGTCTTTAATCCATTTTGAGTCTATCTTTGTGTATGGTGTTAGGAAGTGTCCTAATTTCATTCTTTTACAGGTAGCTGCCTGGTTTTCCCAGCACCATTCATTGAAGAGACTGCTTTTGCCCCATTGTATATTCTTGCCTCCTTTGTCAAAGATAAGGTACCCATAGGTGCATGGGTTTCTTTCTGGGTTTTCTATCTTTTTCCATTGTATCTTGTTCCATCTATAGTTCTATTTCTGTGCCAGTACCATACTGTCTTGATGACTCTAGCTTTGTAGTATAACCTGAAGTCAGGAAGGTTGATTCCTCCAGCTCCATTCTTCTTTCTCAAGATTACTTTGGCTATTCGGGGTCTTTTGTGTTTCCATATGAATTGTGAAATCTTTTGTTCTAGTTCTGTGAAAAATGCCATTGGTAATTTGATAGGGATCGCATTGAATCTGTAGATAGCATTTGGTAGCATAGTCATTTTCACAATATTGATTCTTCCGTCACCCTGCTTATTTAACTTCTATGCAGGGTACATCATGAGAAGCGCTGGGCTGGAAGAAACACAAGCTGGAATCAAGATTGCTGGGAGAAATATCAATAACCTCAGATATGCAGATGACACCACCCTTATGGCAGAAAGTGAAGAGGAGCTAAAAAGCCTCTTGATGAAAGTGAAAGAGGAGAGTGAAAAAGTTGGCTTGAAGCTCAACATTCAGAAAACGAAGATCACGGCATCCAGTCCCATCACTTCATGGGAAATAGATGGAGAAACAGTAGAAACAGTGTCAGACTTTATTTT
>SJXQ01007756.1:317446-332234 GCA_006408695.1 Aepyceros melampus
ACAGGGAGGCCTGGCATGCTGCGATTCATGGGGTCGAAAAGAGTCGGACACAACTGAGCGACTGAACTGAACTGAACTGAGGAACATGGAATATCCCTTCATCTATTAATGTCATCTTTGATTTCTTTCATCAGTGTCATATAATTTTCTGTGCACAGTTCTTTTGTCTCCTCAGGTAAATTTATTTCTAGATATTTTATTCTTTTTGTTGCTATGGTGAAAGGGATTGATTCCTTAATTTCTCTTTCTGATTTTTCATTGTTAGTATATAGGAATGCAAGTGATTTCTGTGTATCAATTTTGTATCCTGTGACTTTGCTAAATTCACTGATTAGCTCTAGTGATTTTCTGATACTTTCTTTCAGTTCAGTTCAGTCGCTCAGTCGTGTCCAACTCTTTGAGACCCCATGAATCGCAGCACTCCAGGCCTCTCTGTCCATCACCAACTCCCGGAGTTCACTCAGACTCATGTCCATCGAGTCCGTGATGCCATCCAGCCATCTCATCCTCGGTCGTCCCCTTCTCCTCCTGCCCACAGTCCCTCCCAGCATCAGGGTCTTTTCCAATGAGTCAGCTCTTCGCATGAGGTGGCCAAAGTACTGGAGCTTCAGTTTTAGCATCATTCCTTCCAAAGAACACCCAGGGCCGATCTCCTTCAGAATGGACTGGTTGGATCTTGCAGTCCAAGGGACTCTCAAGAGTCTTCTCCAACACCACAGTTCAAAAGCATCAATTCTTCGGTGTTCAGCCTTCTTCACAGTCCAACTCTCACATCCATACATGACTGCTGGAAAAACCATAGCCTTAACTAGACGGACCTTAGTCGGCAAAGTAATGTCTCTGCTTTTGAATATACTATCTAGGTTAGTCATAACTTTTCTTCCAAGGAGTAAGCGTCTTTTAATTTCATGGCTGCAGTCACCATCTGCAGTGATTTTGGAGCCCAAAAAAATAAAGTCTGACACTGTTTCTACTGTTTCCCCATCTATTTCCCATGATACTATCTTTAGGGTTTTCTATGTATGGTATCATGTCATCTGCAAACAGTGAAAGCTTTACTTCTTTTCTGACCTGTATTCCTTTTATTTCTTTTTCTTCTCTGATTACTGTAGCAAGGACTTCCAAAACTACATTGAGCAATAGAGGTGAAAATGGACACCCTTGTCTTGTTTCTGATCTTAAGGGGAATGCTTTCAGTTTTTCACCATTGAGAATAATGTTTGCTGTTAAATTGATCATATATGGCCTTTACTGTGTTGAGGTAAGTTCCTTCTATGCCCGTTTTTTGAGGAGTTTTAATCATAAATGGGTGTTGATCTTTGTCAAAGGCTTTTTCTACATGTATTGAGATTATCATGTGGTTTATATCCTTCAATTTATTAATATGTGTATCACATTGATTGATTTGTGTACAGTGAAGAATCCTTGCATCCCTGGAATAAACCCAACTTGATCATGGTGTATGAGCTTTTTAGCTGTTTGCTAAAATTTTGTTAAGGATTTTTGTACCCACATTCAACAGTGATATTGGACTGTAGCTTTCATTTTGTGTGTTGTCTTTGTCTGGTTTTGGTATCAGGGTGATGGTGACCTCGTAGAATGAGTTCAGAAGTGTTCCTTCCTCTGCAATTTTTTGAAAGCATTTTAGAAGGATGGACATAGATCTTCTCTAAATGTTTGATAGAATTCTCTTGTGAAGCCATGTGGTTCTGGGCTTTTGTTTTGGGGGAAATTTTTTTATCACAGTTTTAATTTCAGTGCTTGTAATTGGATTGTTCATAATTTCTATTTCTTCCTGGTTCAGTCTTGGAATATTGAACTTTTCTAAGAATCTGTCCATTTCTTCCAGGTTATCCATTTTCTTGTCATAGTTGTTCGTAATAGTCTCTTATAATCCTTTGTATTTCTGCATTGTCTGTTGTAACCCCTCCTTTTTCATTTCTAATTTTGGTGATCTGATTCTTCTCTCTTTTTTTCTAGATGAGTCTGGCTAAAGGCTTGTCAATTTTGTTTATCTTCTCAAGGAACCAGCTTTTTTTTTTTTTAATTAATCTTTGCTATTGTTTCTTTCATTTCTTTTTCATTTCTTTCCTTCTGCTAACTTTTAGGGGTTTTTGGTTCTTCTTTTTCCAGTTGTTTTAGGTGTAAAGTCAGGTTGTCTATTCTATATTTTTCTTAATTCCTGTGGAAGGATTGGATTGCTATAAACTTCCCTCTTGGAACTGCTTTTGCTGCATCCCATAGGTTTTGAGTTGTCATATTTTCATTGTCATTTGTTTCTAGAAATTTTTTGATTTCCCTTTTGATTTCTTCAGTAACCTGTTGGTTATTTAGAAACATACTGTTTAATCTCCATGTTTTTGTGTTTTTTACAGTTCTTTTCTTGTAATTGATATTTAGTCTCACAGCTTGTGGTTGGGAAACATGCTTGATATGATTCAAGTTTTCTTAAATTTACTGAGGTTTGATTTGTGACCCAAGATGTCCTCTTTCCTGAAGAATGTTCCTTGTGCACTTGAAAAGAAGGTGGATTCTTCTCCATTCGGATGGAATGTCCTGAAGATATCAGGGAAATCCATCTCATCTAACGTATCATTTAAGATTGTGTTTCCTGTTCTCTGTTTTGATGACGTGCCCATTGGTGTGAGCGGGGTGTTAAAGTCTCCTACTAATACTGTGTTACCATCAGTTTCTCCTTTTCTGTCTGTTAGTGTTTGTCTTATGTATTGAGGTGCCCCTATGTTGGGTGCATAGTTATTTACAATTGTCATTTCTTCCTTTTGGATTGATCCCTTGGTCGTTATGCAGTGCCCTTCCTTATCTCTTGTAATCTTTATTTTAAGGTCTACTTTGTCTGATATGAGGATTGCTACTCCAGCTTTCTCTTGCTTTCCATTTTCATGGAATGTATTTTTCCATCCTTTCACTTTCAGTCTATATGAGTCTTTAGGTCTGAAGTGGGTTTTTTGTAGACAGTATTATATATGGGTCTTGTTTTTGTATCCATTCAGCCAGCCTGTGTCTTTTGGTTGGAGCATTTAATCCATTTACACTTAAAGTAATTATTGATGTATATGTTCCTATTGCCACTTTCTTAATTGTTTGGGGTTTGATTCTGTAGATCCTTTTCTTCTCTTGTATTTCTTGACTATGTAAGTCCCTTTAACATTTGTCATAAAGCTGGTTTGGTGGTACTGAATTCTCTGAACTTCTCTTATCTGAAAAGCTTTTGATTTCTCCATCAATTTTGAATGAGATCCTTGCCAGGTAGAGTAATCTTGGTTGTAGTTTTTCCCTTTCAGTACTTTAAATATACCTTGCCATTCCCTGCTGGCCTGCAGAGTTTCTGCTGAAAAATCAGCTGTTAAACATATGGGGTTTCCCTTGTATGTTACTTTTTGCTTTTCCCTTGCTGCTTTTAATATTCTTCTTGTGTTTAGTCTTTGTTAGTTTGATTACTGTGTGTCTTGGCGTGTTTCTCCTTGGGATAAACCCAAGGGTTTATCCTGTATGGGACTCTTTGCACCTCTTGGACTTGATTGACTGGAGAAAATTTCCCATGCTGGAGAAATTTTCAACTATAATCTCTTCAAAATTTTTCTCATACCCTTTCTTTTTCTCCTCTTCTTCTGGTCCCCCTATTCGAATGGTGGTGCATTTGATTTTGTCCCAGAGGTCTCTGAGATGATCCTCAGTTCTTTTCATTCTTTTTACTTTATTCTGCTCTTCAGAAGTTATTTCCACCATTTTATCATCCAGCTCATTGATTCATTCTTCTGCTTCAGATAGTCTGCTGTTGATTCCTTCTAGAGTATTTTTAATTTCAGTAGTTGTTTTGTTTGTCTCTGTATGTTTATTCTTTAATTCTTCTAGGTCTTTGTTAATTGACTCTTGCATTTTCTCCATTCTATTTTCAAGGTTTTTTTTAATCATCTTTACTATCATTATTCTGAGTTCTTTTTCAGGTAGTTTGTCTGTTTCTTCTTCATTTATTTCAACTTCTGTATTTCTAGCTTACTCCTTCATTTGTGCAGTATTTCTCTGCCTTTTCAGTGTGTGTGTGTTTGTGTGTGTGTGTTTCTTTTTTTCAACTTACTGTGTTTGAAGTATCCTTTTCCCAGGCTTCAAGGTTGAATTTTTTTCTTTCTTTTGGTTTCTGCCCTCATAAAGTTGGTGCAGTGGTTTGTGTAAGCTTCATAGAGGGTGAGATTTGTGCTGAGTTATTTTTTGTTTTGTTTTCCTCTGATGGGCAAGGCTGCATAAGGTGGTACTCCTGTCTACTGATGACGGGGTTTGTATTTTTGTCTTGTTTGTTGTTTAGATGAGGCGTCCTGCACAGGGTGCTACTGGTGGTTGGGTGATGCTGGGTCTTGTATTCCAGAGGGTTCCTCTGTGTGAGTTCTCACTATTTGATACTCCCTACGGTTAGTTCTCTGGTCTAGGGTCTTGGAGTAGTGCTCCCACTCCAAAGGCTCAGGGCTTGGTCTCTGGTCAGGAACGAAGATTCTGCAAGTAGTTTGTTATGGCATTAAGTGAGATTAAAACAAGTATGCAAAAATGAGAAACCAAAGATGAACCCCAGACAAATGGCAGTTACAAAATCAGGCAAATAATAGTTAAAATAATGGAATATACACATATACATATACACACTAAAATCAAAACAGTCCAGCAAAAATAAAGTACAATAGATTGACCAGGTGAACAAAGGAAACCAAAGATTATATCTACCAGTTAAGACCGAAACTAACTAAAGCACAAAGTTGAAAACAAAGCTAAAGCAAGGTGTCAAGTGGGGAATAGAGCAATGAAAGCAAAACTAATACATATGCTGAGAGAAAAGAAAAGAAAGAATAGATATGCCAAGTTAAGCAGAGGTAGATAAAGAAGACTTATATACATTAAAGATTAACTGCAAGGACATAAGAACAGTAGGAAAAACAAAGGAATAAATGTAGAAAATAATAATACGTTTTTTTAAAAATAAAATTAAAAAAGAGAAAAGAAAAAAAAAAGGAAAACTCCATAGAACTGCAAAAGCCCAATGCAGAGGTTTATAACAACACTAAAAAATGTGATTGAAAAAAAAAAAAACTCCAAACCCGAATTAGATTTCATGGTGCCAGTAAAATCAACAACTACAACAGAGGGGGATAAACAGAAAAGAAAAATCCAAAAGAAACTACAGAACAAGTCAAAACATAAGAATAATAAATGTTTCTCTTGAGTCACTGCTGTCAGGGTCCTTTCCTGCGCTGGGAGTCACAGTCCACCTCACCTCCCTAGGATGCCCTCCAGCACTGTGCTGGTCTCCGGACCGGCTGTGAGGGGCAGTGAAGACTTTAAGCTGGTCCTACTCCTGTGTATTCTTGCCTCCAGTGTCCACAGCTATCAGAACTAGTGTGTTTTCTTTTGTGGGAGCTCTCAATGGCCTTTTATATATTCCATAGATAGAGAGTCTGCCTAGTCGATTGTTGGATTTAATGGGCAGCTTGTACAGCTGGTGGGAAGGTTTTGGGTCTTCTTTCTTGGCCACATCACCCCTGGGTTTCAATTGTGGTTTTCTTTCCACCTGTCTGTGGGTCGTCCACTGGGGTTTGCTCCGGGGGCTGCCCTGGAGGACTTGGGTCTGCCCCTGTGAGGGCCAGGTGTGCAGGTGGTGCAGCTGCTTGGGTCGCAGGGGTTGTGGCAGCACCAGGTACTCAGGGGAGTTGGCAGCTAGGACAGCAGGAAATATAGCGCTCTAGGCGGGCATGGCAACCAGTAGTGGACAATACGCTCCAGTGTTCTTGCCTGGAGAACGCCCTCCCTGACAGAGACGCCTGGCAGGCCACAGTCTACAGGGTCGTGAAGGGCTGGACATGACCAAAGCGATCCTGTGCACATGGACGCAAGACTTTTGCCTGTGGCAGCTCTGCCCCAGTGAGAGGTGAGCGTGAAGGTGGTGCAGCTGCTTGGCTTGTGGGGACCCTGGCGGTGCCAAGTGTGCAGGGATGCAGACTGCCTCAGCTGCAGGAGTTATGGCCCTCTCAGAGTCTTGTTTCGAGCCTCTTGTAGCTGGCGGTCAGAAGGCCTCTGTGGCCAGTCCTTCTCCATAGCTCCACCCACTCAGACACTTAGAGGGCTCTCTTGCCTGGGGTCCTCCTCTGGTGTTGGTGTGTCAGGCACATAGAGGGCCCCCTGGCTGGGGTCCTACTCTGTAGATCAGTGCATCAGGCACTTAACGCGGCACCCTGGGTGGGGTCCTCTCTGTAGTTCAGTGTGTCCGCGTTTGATGGGCCAACCTCTCTACTGTTCAGCTGCCGATGCTGGCGTGTGGGGAGAGAGGCTATGGTGATGGCTCCACACCCTGTGGGTGACTCAGCAGTATCACCTTGATTCCGTGGCTGCCTGACTTTCCTCCACAGGCATTTCCCACCACAATCTCCTCTCTCACATCCCTTCAGTCCATCTCTCCACAGACAACAGCAGCCCTCGCCCTGGGACTGCTCAACAATCCTAAACTCCAGCTCCCAGCCCCTGGGTTTTTCAGGGCACCAGCGTTCCTGTCCAGGGTGTGTAGGGCTGCTGCAAGGACTGTCTGATTCTCATTCCATGTAGGCTGCCACAGATCAGCTGTTTCACTCTCAGACTTACATGTTTCTCTTCTCACCCAGACAATTGCCCCAATGTGGGGACTGGACCCCTGCCTCAGTTCCCCCACCCACTGAGGGCAGGTCCAGTCCTACTAACCCTCATGCTTTTCCCCCTGGTTCCTTCATCCTACCGAGCTTTGCGTGGGTCTATGTATTCTTTTCCACTGGTCAGGTCCTCCTGTCCACTCTCAGCTGGTGTTCTGCATGCACGTCTGTGTCTGAAGGTGTATTCCTGATGTATCCACAGAGAGAGATGTACTCCACGTCCACCTACTCCTCCACCATCTTGTTCTCCTCTCTCTCTCTCTCTTTGTTTTTTTTTTTTTTTTTTTGACCATACTACAAAGTTTGTGGGATCTTAGGTCCCAACCAGGGATCAAAGCTGGGCCCTGACTATAGAAGTGTGGAGTCCTAACCACCGAGAAATTCCCTGAATTTATCTTATATCTGGGAGTTTATACCTTTTGACTGCCTTCAATCAATTCTCCTCTCTCCACCCCTGGTAACCACAAATCTGATCTCTTTTTCTATAAGTTTGCTCATTTTTGAAGTGTAATTGACCTACAATTACACTTTGTTCCTGGTACATGACATAAGAAGTCAGTATTTCTATACATTTCAAAATGATTACCGTGTAAATCTCCTTCTTTCTTTTCCCACACTAGGCGTTCCCAGTCCCACCATAGTGCTAGAGAATCCAGGACTCCAAAGTGGCAACGCAGATATTCCAAAGGCAATATTGCAACTGCCCCTTGGGAAGAGACCGTTTCCTCAGTTAATGAGACATGAAAACTGGAATCCCCAGCAGTTGGCCCCAGAGGATCCCCCAGAGACAGAGCGCCTTCCTCATCACAGTCACACACACTTCCTTCCTCTTACCCAGGTGAAGGAAGACAGAAGGAGGGGGCATTGAGCTGGGCCCCCACATGTTTTGAGAGACAGCTGGCCTTACATGGAGCAAGTCACTCCCTTTTGGCCTCCCCTCCTGGCCCAGGACAGTGACCACTTTATCACACACATTTCCCTTCCATAATCACCCCCTCCCAATACCTCAGCACCAGCTAATAAAGTCTTCCCTGCCCCTAGCAGGCCCTCTCCCTGCTGAAGTATACCCTACCTTTCTGGCTGGAGCCAGCCAGGGCTGAGTGACCCTTCTTCCCAAGCCATGCCTTCTTAATATCCCTCTGAAAGAAGAAAGCTAACAACCCTTGTTCTGCTTTGGTGAGCTGGCCCTGCTTTTTCCAGTCACAAGGGCAGTCTGAGACTAAATTTTCCATCCAGGGAGAAAGGCGGGAGTCACGGCAAGCTAGGGAGAAGGGAGGGAGCAAGGGGTGGCCACATGGCTAGTCCCACCTCCTGCTTTCCATGGTTTGAATTAGTAGGTGCCTTAAGCAACGGAAGATGCAGCCTAGTTCTGAGAGGCCAGGCACAGCCTGGGGAGAAAGGCAGAAAGAGAACACAATTCTGTTTAATGGAAAACAGATTTGAGAGGTGGGAAATGAGAATTACAGAGGAATGAAATCCCAGCAGACCACCTGGCAGCCTGCCCAGCAGGACCTCCCACAACGGCCTGCCCGCCATCCCACCCAGTTCCTCTGCCACAGGGTTGCTCTCCTGATGCACAAGCCCTCTCTGCATTTTCCATCCAGTTCTCTCCAGGGCCCTGTCACGCAGGCTGATAGGAATCACCAGCCTGCTAGGTCAAGGAGAATCTCAAGATTCTGACAGATTATATGGTTGTTCAAGGTCAGCAGCAAAAGGGAGAAAGAGCATTGAGGGTTTGAGATGTATCTATAATAATGGCATTACCCGGTCCCTCCAGCCTGCAAGGGATTTGCAAGTATTTTCTGAAGTTATGCATCAGTACAAAGTCTTTGCCTATATTTCAGTTCAGTCACTCAGTTGTTACAACTCTGTGACCCCATGGACTGCAGCACACCAGGCTTCCCTGTCCATCACCAACTCATGCAGCTTACTCAAACTCGTGTCCGTCACATTGGTGATGCCATCCACCCATCTCATCCTCTGTTGTCCCCTTCTCCTCCCACCTTCAATCTTTCCCAGCATCAGGGTCTTTTCCAATGAGTCAGCTCTTCACATCAAGTAGCAAAAGTATTGGAGTTTCAGCTTCAGCATCAGTTCTTCCAATGAATATTTAGGACTGATTTCCTTTAGGATTGACTGGTTGGATATCTTTGCTATCCAAGGGACTCTCAAGAGTCTTCTCCCACACCACAGTTCAAAAGCATCAATTCTTCAGTGCTCAGCTTTCTTTATAGTCCAACTCTCACATCCATACATGACCACGGGAAAAACCATAGCTTTGACTAGATGGACCTTTGTTGGTAAGGTAATGTCTCTGCTTTTTAATATGCTGTCCAGGTTGGTCACAGCTTTTCTTCCAAGGAGCAAGCGTCTTTTAATTTCAGGGCTGCAATCACCATCTGCAGTGATTTTGGAGCCCAGAAAAATAAAGTCTGTCATTGTTCCCATTGTTTCCCCCATCTATTTCCCATGAAGTGATTGGACCAGATGCCATGATCTTAGTTTTCTGAATGTTGAATTTTAAGCCAACTTTTTCACTCTCCTCTTTCACTTTCATCAAGAGGCTCTTTAGTTCTTCTTTGCTTTCTGCCATAAGGGTGGTGTCATCTGCATATCTGAAGTTATTGATATTTCTCCCAGCAATCTTGATTCCAGCTTGTGCTTCATCCAGCCTGGCATTTCGCATGATGTACTCTGCCTATAAGTTAAATAAGCAGGGTGACAATATACAGCCTTGACGTACTCCTTTCCCGATTTGGAACTAGTATGTTGTTCCATGTCCAGTTCTAACTGTTGCTTCTTGACCTGCATATAGATTTCTCAGGAGGAAGGTCAGGTGCAAACACCCTCTTCCAACAACACAAGAGAAGACTCTACACATAGCATCACCAGATGGTCAATACCTAAATCAAATTGATTACATTCTTTGAAGCCAAAGCTGGAGAAGCTCTATACAGTCAGCACAAACAAGACTGGGAGTTGACTGTGGCTCAGATCATGAACACCTTATTGCTAAATTCAGACTTAAATTGAAGAAAGTAGGGGAAACCATTAAATCATTTAGATATGACCTAAATCAAATCCCTTACGATTATACAGTGGAAGTGAGAAATAGATTCAAGGGATTAGATCTGATAGACAGAGTGCCTGAAGAACTACGGATGGAGGTTTGTGACATTGTACAGGAGGCAGTGATCAAGACCATCCCCAAGAAAAAGAAATGCAAAAAGGCAAAATGGTTGTCTGAGGAGATCTTACAAATAGCTGAGAAAAGAAGATAAGTGAAAGGTGAAGGAAAAGAGGAAAGATATACCCATTTGAATGCAGAGTTCCAAAGAATACCAAGGAGAGACAAGAAAGCCTTCCTCAATGATCAATGCAAAGAAATAGAGGAAAACAATAGAATGGGAAAGACTAGAGATCTCTTCAAGAAAATTAAAGATAACAAGGGAACATTTCATGCAAAGATGAGCACAATAAAGGACAGAAATGGTGGGGACCTAACAGAAGCAGAAGATATTAAGAAGAGGTGGCAAGAATACAGAGAAGAACTGCACAAAAAAGATCTTTATGACCCAGATAACCATGATGGTGTGATCACTCTCCTAGAGCCAGACATCCTGGAATTTAAAGTCAAGTGGACCTTAAGAGGCATCACTACAAAGAAAGGTCGTGGAGGTGATGGAATTCCAGTTGAGCTGTTTCAAATCCTGAAAGATGATGCTGTGAAAGTGCTGCACTCAATATGCCAGCAAATTTGGAAGACTCAGCAGTGGCCACAGGACTGGAAAAGGTCAGTTTTCCTTCCAATCCCAAAGAAGGCAATTTCAAAGGATTTTCAAACTACTGCACAATTGCACTCATCTCACATTCTAGCAAAGTAATGCTCAAAATTCTCCAAGCCAGATTCAACAGTACGTGAACCATGAACTTCCAGATGTTCAAGCTGGATTTAGAAAAGGCAGAGGAACCAGAGATCAAATTGCCAACATCCGCTGGATCATTGAAAAAGCAATAGAGTTCCAGAAAAACATCTACTTTTGCTTTATTGCCTATATTTAGATGTAATGAAATAACTTTGTCTTTTTTTAAACTGAGATGGTTTTTGGTTTTTTTTTTTTAAGGTCGCTGAAGGTTACCTATTCATGTATCATGCATGTACAGCTGTATGGAGAATTACACAATTACACAAACTATCCTACAACTGCACAGGAGCCCAGAGAAAATTCATCTTTCTTTTTTTAACCCCTAGTGGAGAAAGTATCCCTTCCTCAGTTTAGAAGATGAGTAAACCTCTCCCTCTTCCCCAGACAATCATACTCTATGTGTTGTATTTGCTACTAAGAGAAGCATTGGTGGACTCCCTTGATGGTACAGTGGATAAGTATCCACCTGCCAATGCAGGGACATCGGTTCAATCTGTGGCCCAGGAAAATTCCACATAGCATGGAGCAGCTAAGCCCACACACCACAACCACTGAGCTTGTGTGCTGCAGCTACTGAAGCCCGCACACCTAGAGGCCGTGCTCCCTGATGAGAGAAGCCAGCGCGTGAGAAGCCTGCGCACTGCGACGGAGCATAGCCCTGCTCCCCACAACTGGAGGCAGCAAGGACCCAGCGCTGCCAAGAGTAAACGAACAAACGTTTCCTTAAAAAAGAGAGAGAAGCACTGCTCCTAATATAGCAATCAAGGAAACCAACCAGGCATATTAGGAAAACGCAAACCGGGATTTTCATCTGCAAGACATGTAATAGCTCCTTTTCTTTTTAGCCCCTTTGCATTTGCTTTCAGTGTCTGCATGTGGGGGCCAACTGGGAGCCAGGCACTGTACTGGGTGCAAGGGCTGAAAACTTGAATAAGACTTGCTCCTGACCACAAAGAGATGAGACGGAGAAAGTGATCGTATCTGTATAAAAAAGTAGAATTTGTACCAACGATGTGGAAACCCAGAGGAGAGGCACTTGGCCCGGGAACTGGACTGAGAGTTCATGGAAGATTTGCAGGAGAAAAAAAATAAACAACTGAGCAGAGTCTTAAAGGATGAGTGAGAACTTGGGGAGGGGATTGCAGGAGGTGGGGTGCAGAGTCTACCAGAATCAGGAACAGCATAAAGATGGCATGGAGGCATGAAATAGCAGGCAGGAGATGAGCATGGAGATTTGGGTAGGGATGAAGTTGAGGAGGGACTGCTAAGAGTTTGCCTGCTACCTTGTCGGCAATGGTGTTTTTAAGGTGAAGAGTGGCTTGGTCACCTTGAACATGGATGTTCCTGGTTGCACCCAGGGCCTGGCAGGCTGGAGGGAGGAGGGAGGCTGTGAGGAGGTTGAGGGAAATATCCAGAAAAAGATGAAGGGCGCTGTCAATTGGAGTAAAAGTGAGAGAGCAGGTCTGAGAAACATCTGCATGTGTGTGTGTGTGTGTGTGTGTGTGTATGCACACACACGCACGCACTCAGTCACTCAGTCATGTCCAACTCTGCAACCTCATGGACTGTAGCCTGCCAGGCTCCTCTGTCCTAAAAGTTAATTAATCAATACCATATGGATAGGAGGGCAACTGTAAGGAGAAGCAAAAGTGCCGCCTACAAACAAGGCTCAGCGGGCTTCCCTGGCGGTCCAGTGGCTTAGACTCCACTCTCACAATGCGGGGGACCCAGCTTTGATCCCTGGTCAAGGAACAGATCCCACATGCTTCAACTAAGAGTTCGAGTGCTGAAACTAAAAGATTCTGCATGCTGCAACTATAAGACCCCACGTGCCACAGCTAAAGATTCCTCATGCCTCACATAACTAGACCTGCCACAGCCAAGTAAGTATTAAAAAAACAAAAACTGGGCTGGCCTCTTGGTTGAACCAAAAAATAAAACCGAGCCAAAGACGGAGAAGGAAGGATTTATCACTTGCAGCAAGTAAGGGGAACACTGGGGATCCTTCCCAAAGTAATGTCTCCAGAACTGCAAAATGAGGGAAATTTTAAGCGAAGAGTACCTGCGTATTCATGAAGGGGTTTCAGCAGAGAACTGAATAAATGTTGACGGAAACCAAGCTTTAGCTGACTGAAGTCAGAAAAGGTCAACGTCGTCATTCCTTCCTTCACCTGGGTGGGGCATTAGTCCCTGCCGAGCTCAAACTTGCATACCTGCTTGTTAGGTACTTCCCTTGAAGAGGAAGTAAGACTAGGTTTAGCACTGAACTATTGTTTCTTTTTAAAAAACTTTTTAAGTCAGATGATCTTCTTGTATATTCTGTTTCTTTCTTTCTTTTTAATTGAAGTGAAGAGGAAAAGTTAAAATTTTACATCACCTCCTTCTTCCGCCTCTAACTCAGCTTGCCCCTTGCAAAGTCTAGATCACGCAGGTCGCGTAGTCTCAGAAAGTGGGGACCTGCAATACTAGGAACTGGAGCTATCTCACTCACCTTTGTCCTGCTCTTTGCAGTCTCCCAGCCACTGCAAACCTGCTTAATCATGCCTGTCCAGGCCAGGCATCCCCCTCACCATCTTGACTGCTGTTCCCACGCACGTGAAACCCCTTAGTTTAAAGCAATCTATTAACAGCTAGTGTTGCCCACTACAGTCTGTCTATATAAACTCTGTAATCCCTTTGTTTGGGGCTCAGAACTTGGAGTGTTAACTCCTCTAGGTCCCGCTGGCGTAATAAACCTGAGTTCTCCAACTCTCCGAGTGTGGTGCTTGGTTTCTCAAGTACTGGTTTCTGCGGCAGAAGTACAGTTGGTTCATAATCCTGTGCTAGTCTCTGGTGTACAGCAAAGTGATTCAGTTATATATATATATGTGTGTGTGTGTGTATTCTTTTTCATATTCTTTTTAAAGTTATTCAGTTCAGTTCAGTCGCTCAGTCGTGTCCGACTCTTTGCGACCCCATGAATCGCAGCACACCAGGCCTCCCTGTCCATCACCATCTCCTGGAGTTCACTCAGACTCACTCCTATCGAGTCAGTGACGCCATCCACCATCTCATCCTCGGTCGTCCCCTTCTCCTCCTGCCCCCAATCCCTCCCAGCATCAGTCTTTTCCAATGAGTCAACTCTTCCCATGAGGTGGCCAAAGTACTGGAGTTTCAGCTTTAGCATCATTCCTTCCAAAGAAATCCCAGGGCTGATCTCCTTCAGAATGGACTGGTTGGATCTCCTTGCAGTCCAAGGGACTCTCAAGAGTCTTCTACAATCACACGATATTAAATATAGTTCCTATGCTACATGGCAGGAACTTGCTGTTTATCTGAACTATTGTTTCTTGACTGCTTTTCCTTTGTTTCTGCACCCCCTTACTTCCCTTAGTAGTAGTGATGCAATTAAGGGGGACCCCATGGACTGTAGCCCTCCAGGCTCCTCTATCCATGGAATTCTCCAGGCAAGAACACTGAAATGGGTAGCCATTCCCTTCTCCAGAGGATCTTCCTGGCCCAGGCATCGAAGCCGGGTCTCCTGCATTGCATGCAGATTCTTTACCATCTGAGCCACCAGGGAAGCCTATTGAGATCATTAATTACTAAGACCTGTTCAAAGACAAGCATTGTGGCCAGGCTTAGATTACAAAATGCCTTAGGCCAAAAATGGCTTCTCTTTCATTAAGAAAGCCTTGTCTGGTTCCCTTTCTCAAAGGACCACCTCCCTATCTGCTTATAAAAGAGGACACAGAGGGGCCAGGGCACCTCTGAAGTGACTGTAGATGTTCTCCTTAGGTTGGAACGATCTGCGAGCAGAGAGGATAAGACTGAGATGGAGACCAAGTTCAGTTCAGTTCAGTCGCTCAGTCGTGTCCGACTCTGCGACCCCATGAATCACAGCACGCCAGGCCTCCCTGTCCATCACCAACTCCCGGAGTTCACTCAGACTCACGTCCATTGAGTCCGTGATGCCATCCAGCCATCTCATCCTCGGTCGTCCCCTTCTCCTCCTGCCCCCAATCCCTCCCAGCATCAGGGTCTTTTCCAGTGAGTCAACTCTTCGCATGAGGTGGCCCAAGTACTGAAGCTTCAGTTTTAGCATCATTCCTTCCAAAGAAATCCCAGGGTTGATCTCCTTCAGAATGGACTGGTTGATCTCCTTCAGATGGAGACCAAAGCAGGGCAGAATCCTCCTGCTTG
>SJXQ01007756.1:332292-357714 GCA_006408695.1 Aepyceros melampus
CCTCCTCCCCCCCCTCCTCCCCCTCCTCCTCCTCCCCCACCCCCTCCTCCTCCTCCCCCACTCCCTCCTCCTCCTTTCCCACCCCCTCCTCCTCCGTCTTTTGAATGGCTAAATAGAGTTGTTAGGGGGCCCCTCAGGCTGGGGAGCTTCCTCTGATTAGAAACTCTGGAACTCCAGCTGCATTCAAGCTCAGGAAACATCCTGCAGTCGCTGAAGGATTTAATTCAATTCAACAAATGCTTATTGAACAACTACTCCTCATAAGGGAAGGGGGAAGAAAGGAGATCTAACAATTATCGAGTACTTATATTGTGTTAGGAGAGTGTTAAGTGTATTTACAAGTAATCTAATCTCCAGTCACAGTCCCCTCAGCCCTGAGAGTCTGGGTCATTTAGCTCCAGGGCCCTGAGAGGTCGCGCAATTTGTCCAAGTGTTGAGGGGTAGTGCCTGGATGCAAACCCGGAAGTATTGCTCTAAGATAGTTCCTCTGTGAACCCAGGAGATTGCAAGTGACTGATACATAAACTATTTTAAGCAAAAAGGGAATGCACTGGCTTATTTAACTAAAAAGCACATGAGTCAGCTGGCTCCAGGCACAAAGGATGCTGTCAGCTCTCCTTTGCACTTGCTCATAAATGAATAAATCTGTCTCCCATTTCTGTTTGTCCTGGCTCATACGTAATAGCATAGCATGAAGGTTTAGGGGTCCCACAGACTGGATTCAAATCCTGGCCCCACTATCTAACTAGCTGGTAGACTGAAAACAAGTTGCTGAACTTCTCACTACCCTTGTTTCCTCGTCTGTAAAATGGAGGTAATAATAGTATCTGCCTCATGGTTCTTGTGAAAAGCAAATGAGATCATCCACACAAATGTGCTTGGAATAGTGTCTGGTGTAAATGCAGCTCCAAGCATGCCGGCTATTACTGTTCCTGCCTCTACTTCTCTTGAGGCAGGCATCATTCTGTCCCGTAGTTTCCTCCATGTAGGCCAGAGAGATGCCACAGAAAGACCAATCTGCATCTTCCCCACAGCTTCTGGTCTTAGAAGAAGAAAGGCCTTTCTCCACACACACACATATGTAGTAAATCTCAAGGGAGGCTCTTTGGTTCTTAGGTCATGTGCCATCTCTAATGCTGCTGCTGCTGCTGCTGCTGTAAGTCGCTTCAGTCGTGTCCGACTCTGTGCAACCCCATAGACGGCAGCCCACCAGGCTCCCCCGTCCCTGGGATTCTCCAGGCAAGAACACTGGAGTGGGTTACCATTTCCTTCTCCAATGCATGAAAGTGAAAAGTGAAAGTGAAGTCGCTCAGTCGTGTCTGACTCTTAGCGACCCCATGGACTGCAGCCCACCAGGCTCCTCCGTCCATGGGATTTTCCAGGCAAGAGTGCTGGAGTGGGGTGCCATTGCCTTCTCCATCTCTAATGCTAGAGATGGAGTTTTTTCATTGGTTAGCCTGTATCTTCCGCCCAACTTTGTGGAGCACCATAATTAACAGTCCCACTTGGATCACATAGACACAGAAGGAGGATCCCTTAAAAGATGGGATACTGTGAAGACAAAATAACATCTGTCTGCTATTCTTTGCTGGGTGCTGTTATGAACGGACAAGAAGATGGGTGAGGTACAGCCTCCTCTCCATGAAAACTTACATCAAACTAGGGAAGATGAGGCAGAGACATGCATAACAATACTAGAAGGCCAGAGGTTATGGACCAAATGAGATTAGTGCCCTCATAGAAGAGACCCAAGAAAGCTCCCATGCCCGCCTTCGGTTATGTGAGGTTTACAGCTAAATAGCTCCACCTGTGAATCAGGAAGTAGACTCTTACCACACACAAAATCTGCCAGCACCGTGATTTTGGACTTCCCAGTCTCCAGACCTGTGAGAAATAAATTTAGTTATTTAAGTCATCCACACTATGGAATTTCTGTTGTAGCAACCTGAACGGACTAAAATAGCAGACTGTGAGAAACTCCATAAGAGAAGGACAACCGAGACTCTCTGCAAGTTTCAGGAAAGAGGAGATCACATCTGGTTGGGTGAATCAGCACAAGTCCTATAAAAGAGACAGTGTTTAAGCTTGCCTGTGAAGTATGGGTGGAACGCTGATACGTGGGAATGGCGCCCATTCAACATAGACAGTCTTTTGGGGGGACATGGCCCCTAGGCTGACATATAAGGTATAAAAAGTAATCTTGAAAGGTAAGGCTGGAAAGCTGAGCTGGCAACCAAAACAAAAAATGGACCGATGTCAAGAATTATTAGATCAGAGGGCTAGAAAAGAAACAACTCTACACAGACGTTGAATTGCTGAGATTGTGAGCAGAGGGCGTAGAGAGCGGAAGAGGACTGTGAGTCAGATACTAAGGTCATTTGGAAAGTCCTGGAGTCGTGATCATCATCGGTCAAGATGGGGAGAAGCCAGGATAAGCAGGTGGCCGGATGGCAAAAAATTTAAAGAAGAGTCTTAATTCTTGATCCTCCAGAGACTTCTACATGACTCAGGTGAGTTCCAGTTAATCCAAGAGAGACTGGCTTTCTAGAGGTAATGCTATATCCATAAGCATGAAATGATTCGTTTGCTAATGCATGTACTCACTAATGCGCTTATATTTGGTGGGCTCTGAGTTGGGATCCAAGCCATGAATAAATGAGACTTGATCCCTGACCTCAAGGAGCTTACCTCCACTTTGTTTATGCCCGCTGGTCACACACTGTAAGCTGATTACCCACTAAATTGTTGGTTCCCCACTGGACTGGGCATTCCAGTCAGTAAATGTTTTTGACTGATTAATGGTATCTGTAGCCTCAGCTTCCACTTGGACTGAGAGACTTTAACGATATAATTTCATTTCCATTATGCACTGGCTTGTGCAGAGTCTGGAAGTCATGATAGGAAGCAAGGGACCTGAGCCCTCTTCATGAGAGAAACAGCAGCTGTCATTGAAAACTGCCTGTAAAGATTTGGTTCTGTCTGAGGAAGAGTTCAATTTCACGTGGGAAGAGGAAGGGAAAGGATTACCCAAGGTGAAGTTCACAGCAGAAGAGAATCCAGATGGCCCCGTGAAAGAGTTAGTAGCGAAGCTGAGATGGGAGACAGGGAAAGGGGAGTAGCCCTGGAGGGTGCTAACTACCATGAAGAGACAGAGGCCAGAGAGAACGGTCTGTGCTCAAGGCAGGTGAGAGGAATTCAGGAGCAACAGGTTAGGAGCAGACAAGAGAGGAGAGGGAGAGGGAGGGGCTGAGCGGGAGGTACCTGCAGGAGAATAAAAACGACCAAGAGCTTTTTGGACTTTACACCCAGGAAGAAGTGGGCCTATTTCTATTCCAATTGCATCTGGGCCGGCCTGTGAATGTGCTGCACATCTGAATTGCAGAAGTGATGCTATGCCAGTGCAGGCTTAGACTTTAAGGAGGCTGGGGTCTTCCTCCATGGTCTCCTAGAGCCCTGAAAAGACCTCCCTTTAACCCTGATCATCCATAGTCCAAATGGCAACCCACTCCAGTATTCTTGCCTGGAGAATCCCACGGACAGAGGAACCTGGCGGGCTGCAGTCCACAGGGTCGCAAAGAGTCAGACATGACTGAGCGAGTTCACTATCCATAGTCCTAACCAGCCTGTCACCATGGAGATCTCACCATCTGTCAGTGCTGAGCCAAACAGGCTACCATAGACCCCCAAACTGGTATATTCTTCTCCCACTTTCCCCCCGCCCCCAGTTACCCAGAACTGCTGACCTTTCCTGAGAGTAATTTTTAAATACTTTGGAAACACCTTGCAGAAGTTTTTCTTGCATCCTAGTTGGAAACCCATTCACTTCTCCACTTGCCCCTGGTGTCCCATTGAATTTCCTCAGTGTAGCCTGAATCCGTTTGTCTTTCCTGCCTTAGACCTTAACCTATCCCTGAACAGGTGTCTGCATGGTAGGATCTCCGGATCAGTCCTGGCGCCCGCATTTCCGAGGTGGCTGACCACGGGCTACACTTGTGCCCTATTTATTCTGCACTCCAGCCTGGTTGCCATGGATGCTGGCTCCCTTAAGTTCCAGTTGGTGCCCAGTTACTGTTGCAGGCCTTTAGTCTTCGTTTATCTCCTCTTTCTCGGTTCATTCACGGTCTGGATCTTCCCAAGGGAGCCCTAATCCCTCTCAGGGACCCTATGTCTTCAGTGACAAATATTCTAGAAATGGGTAAATTGAGACTGCATGGGCAGACGGGAATAGAGGAGGGGCCGAAGGGGACAGGTATGCCCCAGGCTTGCCCTCCCCGTCTCTCCTCCGCTAGCAGCTTCCTCAAATGGGAGGTGGAGAGGTAACATCACCAGCAACACGGCTCATCATTCCAGACCCAAGGCTGAGAGAAAGACGCCACTAAGCCCCTCCAAACGTGCAGGGAAACAGAGGCTCCGAGGAGAAATGTATCTATTCAAGGTCATAAAACTCATCAAATGGCACTCAAGTCTCCTAATTCCTAACTCAATTAATTCACTCTTAACTGTGTGATTTTTCCACAGTCAAAATGTCATGCATCAGATCTAAGACAGCTTACAAAGAGACAGATAGTGAACTTGGTTGAGATGAATGAAACACTGTTAACCTTGCTCTCAAGAAAGTCATGCCCCAGTGGGAAAGACGGTGTTCATTCAGTCTATTTTAATGCTTTCAATTTAATGTTTTAAATGTTTTATTAAGTACCGACTACACATAAAATGTATATTGCTATGCTTAGTTACTCAGTTGTGGCTGACTTTTTGCAAACCCATGGGCTGTAACCTGCCAGGTCCTCTGTCCATGGGGATTCTTCAGGCAAAAATACTGGAGTGGGTAGCCTATCCCTTCTCCAGGGGATCTTCCCAACCCAGAAATCAAACCGAGGTCCCCTGCATTGTAGGCAGATTCTTTAGCAGCTGAACTACCAAGGAAGAATACAAAAATGAAAATGAAATACAAAATGAAAAGAATACAAAAATGAAACGTGATCTCTAACCTCAAGAAATGATTTCACTAAAGAAACAAGACATGTACAAGTGAGGATACAACTAGCAATTGACAAATAGAACATAATTAAGGTTATGGGTTACAGGGAGGTGGTGCAAGGAGAGATTGTGGTGACTGGGGGTCTATCAACCCTGTGGCCTAGCCTCCCCATTCCCACTGTGGGGAACAGCACCGCCCCAAACTGACAGAGATGCGCAGAGATTGCAGCCCTGCTGTTAGCGCTTGGGAGTTGGATAGCAACCGGGTATGTACATGTGATGAACTACTATGCCATAAGTACATACGTAACATGCATAGCTTTTAAATCCCTACTATTGAGTGAACAAAGCAATGTGAGATTACAGCAGAAAATAATGATGCAAATTAAGAACACACACAATAAAATCATGAATCTTTTTTGCAAGAACACATATATCTCTATCAGCGTATGAAAGGCAGACTGGAAAGATACATACACACTGAGGTGAAGGTCTGTGGTAAAGAAGTTAACAGGAGTGAGGGTAGAAAATAACAAAATAGAATAAAGTGCAGGCTTAGAACAGGCCAGTGACTTAAGGGACATAATTAACTGTGCTTCTCAAGGGTAAAAATAAAGTTATTTAAGAAAAGTAAAAAGTCCTGTCTGGGGAGTCTGGGCAGAAAGTTCCATGAATGAGACAGACCTTGAGCCAGTCCATCACCACCTGTTATTTTCTTGATAAAACCTACATTTCTGGGACCTGCCAGTTTCTCATTCTGGTGACTCAGCCAGGCCTCTCACCCATGGTACCCAGGACCAGTCACCGGGAGCTGCCTCTACTGCATCAGCACACTCGCTGCCTGTTGCAGTGACGCCTGTGTGCCACTTGCAGAGTCTCCTCTCTTTCTCCCTCACAGTTCCAAAGTTCCTCAGCTTGCTCCTTAAACAAAGAAAAAAGGCTGCAAGGTGCTGGTGAGGACTTACTGACTTTAGAGGTGAGACAAACGTGAGTTCAAATTCAGACGCTAGGAACTTCACCTCTCCGAGCTTCATTTCTCCAATCAGTAAAATATTCATCCCTACAGTTACCTCACGGTGGGGCTTAGGGATTGACTCAGATAGTGTATAAAGCACAAAACAATAGTAGTTCCTTTGCTTATTTGTAGGTAAAATTCGTAGTTCTGGAAAGGGCAGCTGGGTGCTAGGTCCTCACGCAGCCTGCACACTGGTCTGCGGTGCAGCACGCGGCCCCTCACTCTTCCTTTTCCCAGGCCCTGCTCCCGTCTCTTCTGTTTTCACCCACCCTGGCTCTGCCTGAGCAGGGTCTGATCTTATCACCAGACTCCCAAGCTCTCTGGAGTTTGTAAGATTAACAAGAAGACTGCAGTGAGAGCTGCTTAATGCCCGGGCTACAGTTTACCCTTCCCCTGACCTCAATAGAAGGCGCCCTCGTGCCATAGAAGAAAGCCTAATACTGTGATGCTGGCCTTTTTTTTCTCCTTAAAATGCTGAACGGAGATGAACGCATCAGGGCCTCGTGTCTGGATATGAATTTTCCTTTGTGCAGCACTAGTCATGATGGGAATTCCAAAGCAATTTATCACAGTAATGACTACAGATTCTAGCGCATCAGGGTGACTGATGGCCGTTCCACCTCACACTTGTCTTCCCAGCTTTCTCTTTCACTAGAGAGCAATTGTGTGGAGTGGTGGTGGGTGGGGGTGGCTAATTGGTTTGAAGCAAATAGTCACAGCTCAGCTTGTTGCCAAGGTTTGGTTACTAACCCTGGGGTGGGAGGGACAAAAGGAAGCGTGCAAAAATCACAGTCAGCTGAGATGGCTCACAGAGAAAACTCAAAATCTGTGCGTTTAGGTGGGTTGTTTCATCGGAATGCCTCTGATGCATCCTCTCCAGGTGAAAATATCCTCCGCCGAAACAGGGAAAGACGTGATAAATGCTACCTGAGCATGAGCAGAGTTGTTGTTCTACACCAACCTCAAGGACAAACCAAGGGGAGACATGGCTAAGCTGCTGCAATACAGATTAAGGAAGGCTTGAGAGAGATGCTAGTCTAGTTAACAAGAGGCAGTTCAAGGTACAATTTTGTTTTCTAAGGAAATATTCTGGACATTTATCTTTCTTTTGGATGCAGGAAGAATATTCCTGCACAAGATGGGGATGGGGTTCAACAGCTTTTACTTTGCAACTTGCTGGGAGGCTCAGGATGACAAGGAGGTGGGGAAGGTGGGTCTCAGCTTCGGGCCCCAGTGTCCTCTGACCACCCTGACCTGGGACAGCCCGACAAGCAGCTGGAGACCAAACCTGTGGCGTCCTCTCGGGTCCTCCTGGGTCCTCCCGGGCTCTGGTGTAAGGGTGCAAATAAGGCGTGCTGAGGGTTGAAGAGTGTCTCCCCAACATTCCTGACCACTCGGAAACCTTAGACTGTGACTTTATTTGGAATAAGGTCTCTGTAGGTATAATTAGTCAAGAATCTCAAGGTGAAGTCATCTTGGATTCAGGGTAGGCTCTCCGTCCAGTGATAGATATCTCTATGAGATGGAGAGAAGACACATAGAGAACACCACGTGGAGATGAAGGCAGAGACTCGGCTGGTATACCTACAAGCCCCAAAACATCAGAGGTTGCCAGCAGCAACCAGAAGGCAGGAGAGAGGCATAGAACGGGGCTCCTCCAGCCTCCGGAAGGAGCCCACCCTGCGGGCACCCTGATGTCTGACTTTTGTCCCCCAGAACTGGGGAAGAGTAAGCCTGTTCTTTTAAGCTTCAAGCATGTGGTCAGCCAGCCCTGGGAAACCGATACAGGGGAGCTGGGCGGAAGGGCTCCAAGGTGCCCCAAGGGAGCCAAAGTACCCTGGAGAATCACCTAGAACGGCCTAAATGTTAGAGTCTGCAGTATCTCTCAGTAGAGCGTCTTCAGAAATTAGAGATCCTGTTAATAGTCCCCCAGTTTCTCCTCCCTCAGCCACTCCGAGCACACACAGGGAGCCCGCCTTGAGCTGCCTCTGCACCACTTGGTGTGGGCTTCAGGTCAGGCCTGAGGACTCCATCTGCTCACAGCTGCTGACCTCAGTTTGCTCAGCCTTCCCCCAGACAGACTCTGCAGAGGCTCCAAACGGGAGAGGAGGCTAGACTGTCCACCATGCTCTTCTACCTGCCTGGTCTCTGAGCAGCTCACTTCCTGCTCTCAGTCAGCACCGTCGGTCACAAAGGCCTCTCTGGCCTGAGGGAAGCAGGGAATCCATGTGTGTAAAACAAGGGAGGTCAAATCCAGCAGAAACCAAGACCCCAGCATCCAAAGCAGAAACTTCAAAGAGCCGCTGAAAGAAGGCATCTTTTATCCATTGCTCCTGGTTCCTGCCATAACGATCCCTGAGAATGAGTCTTTCCTCTACGGGATGTGTAGGTGCATATATGATGTTTGGGCAGAACATACAGCAACCTGCCTGATCACACTACTGCTTAGGACTGAGCCTGGTCTCCTGAGTCAGCTCCCTCTCTCATACTGTGCTTCTTCTTGTGAGACACTGCCCTCCTCACAAGCAGCTCTCAGCCTCCTACTGGAGTGTCCTAAAATTATCACAGTCTCAGAGCTCCCTTGCTAAGCTGCGGGGGGTGGCAACTCCCCAGACTCAGTCTTCTCTGCTTTCCTGGGTGGGCTTCCAGCTCTGCTGTCACCCAAGAGCCAGAAGGAAGAGGTGGGCGCCGTCTCCTCTTCCCGGGGGCCTAGCCCGGGTGGGGAGGTGGAGGGCCTGGGCCCTGATGCCTCGCTGAGGGCCAAGACACCGAGAGGGAAGGGGCTGCCGACAGGAAGGGGGCGGAGGGCTCGGGCCCTGGAACCCTGGACTCCCTGGAGGCAGAAAGCCAGGCAGATCTTGACAAACACGTCCTGGGAGTGACGGGCCCTGCAGGCATGGAGAGACACACAAAGTTCGGACTCGGAGAGTGGAGGGATCGTGGTTGTGGCAACCATCTGTTCATTGCCAGTCTTACGTTTCATCGCCCTGGCCCACCTCCACGTGTGTCAGCCTGTGTCCCAGGGTGGTGTTCGGGACTGCGGCCCCCAGAGTGTGCCTGCCTTCCTCTCACCAGAGCTGGTGGGCCTGGGCCAGGCTGGAGCTCTGAGCCCGTCACCCCCACCCAGCGCCCCTGCCCCACTCACGCCCCAGCCCGGCCCAGCAGGGGAGGCCGTGCGTGCATAGCCCAGGGGCTGGCTGTGGGGCACTCTTCTGCTGCCTTCTGCCTGCTTGCTCAGTATCAATGCACCGACATCTCCACGGGGCAGGGCTACTCTGAGTGCCCAGAGGAGTCTCTGTGCCTGAAGTTGGGGCCACGTGGGGCGGCCAGCACTAAAGTTAACTGCAGGACAAGGGTGGCATCAGGCTTGCTGGATTTTAACATTTTATGCAAAAATGCCTTCAGAGCCTCCACAATTCTCAAGGAACTACAGTGCCTAAGACAAGGGACCAGGGGTCAAGGACAGAAGCCCCCATGCTGGGGAGACAGGAGGGCTGTCAAGAATTGCCAGGTGCAGGTCTTCCTGGTCAACCCCAGAGAACCAAGTCTGCGAGATGCCATGACCACATTCACTTGGGAGGGGCCAGGGCGGGAGGGGAGGCGGCTTCAGTAGCTACTAATAAATGCCTTCTGTTCTTAGTGAGCAATCTCAGCTCTCCACCTCCTGCTTCCTAAATGCAGTGGCCCTGGGTTTCGGTGGGTGGGGTCCTCCGTGCCTCCCTCACCGCCCACCCCTTTCCTCCCAGGTAGAGGGAGTCTGGGGTTCTGGTGTCCCTGGGTCAGCCTGTGGAGGCAGGGGGCTCTTAGAGCTGCCAGGATACAAGGGGGAGGGACGTGGATGGAGGAGGGAGAGAAGGCGCCTCTGTGAGATGGAGAGCCCCAGGTGCCAGGTTCCTGCCGAAGGTGGTCCTGGAGCCCGGCACTGCTGCCCGTCTCTGAGGGGCACCTCTGCTCCCTGTCTGCTGTCTGTCTCCCCTCCCTGTTTCCCAGGAGAACATGGGACCAGCTCAACATCTTATCCTGAGCTATTTTCGGGGGGGGGGTGTTGAAGCCGGTGATGGAGCCAACTGACTCTCTTCCCTCGGGCTCCCACCGTCCCCTCTCCCATCCGTGTTTTGGGGTTGCTAAGGAAACCGCACAGCCTATCTGCAGCTCCTGTTCCTGTCAAAACCAGGAAAGTTTCTAAGGCCAATTCAGTGGGAACACTGTCAGAGCCCGAGTCGGTTGGCAAGGAGAGGCCTCTCCCTCTTGAAGCCTCCTGCATGGATGTCCTCCCACACAACTGTGCGTGTGTGCGTGCACACACACACACAGGCTTGTGCTGCCCACACACACCCCGCAGCTCCAATCACCCAGCCGAGCTAATGGGAGGAGAGAAAATGAAAAACAAACAGGAAAAATATCGCCCTGCCCGGCTCCTGGTGGAGCTGCATGCCTCAGCTGCCTCCACCCCTCCCCTCTGAGGCTGAGGAGCTGGCAAGGTCTGGGGGCTCCAGGCAGCCCACCCGCCCCAACATCCCCCCTGACCTCAGGCTGATCAGTCCAGAGAAAGCTCCCAAGTTTGGATTGCTGAGGGGCTGAGTCCTTAGGAATAGGAAGAGGCACCAAGCAGGAAAGGGGTGTGCAGGAATGACCCAGAAGCTCCACAGTGGGAGTCGGAGTGGAGTGTGACCTTGAGAAGGTCATCCAAATACATTACTGACAGCCTCTCTGGAGCTGAGGCTGTGAACTGAGATACTGCGAGGCGAGGAGATTGGCTAAAAAGCATGGTAAAAGGCAACTGGTTGTAAAGCAGACCATGTTTAGCATCTTTCTGCTGCTGCTGCTGCTAAGTCGCTTCAGTCGTGTCTGACTCTGTGAGACTCCATAGACAGCAGCACATCAGGCTCCCCCGTCCCTGGGATTCTCCAGGCAAGAACACTGGAGTGGGTTGCCATTTCCTTCTCCAGTGCATGAAAGTGAGAAGTGAAAGTGAAGTCATTCAGTCGTGTCCGACTCTCAGCAACCCCATGGACTGCAGCCCACCAGGCTCCTCCATCCATGGGACTCTCCAGGCAAGAGTACTGGAGTGGGGGAGCCACTGCCTTCTCTGTTAGCATCTTCCTACAGCTCTTGAATTCCAGAACTCAGACCAAGGTCACTATCAAAGAACCTTTCCTCCAGAGATGTAACCTGTCCAGACAGGATATAAGCTTCCACATTGAACACTGAGCTTTTCATCACAGGAGCTATACAAGCAGAAGGTGAGTCCCCATTGACGAGGCTGCTATAGAGAAGACTCCGACTCTGAGTGGCAGTTCTGGTGGCAGGAAGAGTCCAGCGCCCACGGTTCAGAGTCTCTGCAGGCAGCAAGCCCTCTCAGTGCGTGGTGGCTGAGGGTAGGGCCAACCCCTGCTTCCACGTGCTGGCATGCACAGTGCAGCTGACCTTTCCCCTGATCAGCCAAGTGGCCTGTTCACTGTTGTTTTTTTCTGGACTTGAAAGAGACTGAAGGAAAGATGCCTAAGGAAACACCTAATGAAAGATTTCTGGCTGTAGGAATTAGAGCACCACAGCCACACGGTGGGGGAAGCCTTGACTATGGAGTCCTTTTCTGCTTGAAATGGAGGGTTGGGCCTTCACAGCCAGCTAGGGAGGTGGCTTAGCTTTGGGGAGATTTTTCTGGTTGTTTGTTTTGTTTTATTTTATTTTATTTTTAATTTCGGCCATGCCAATGGCTGGCAGGATCTCAGTTCCCTGACCAGAGATTGAACCTGGACCATGGCAGTGAAAGCATCAAATCCTAACTGCTAGCCAACTAGGGAATATATGTACAGTGGAATATTAGCCATTCAAAAGAACAAAATAAAGTCATTTGCAACTACATGAATAGACCTAGAGACTGTCAAACTGAGTGAAGTAAGTCAGACAGAGAAGGACAACTATCATAGGATATTGCTTACATATGAAGTCTCAGAAAACGGTACAAATGAACCTATTTACAAAATAGAAATAGACTCACATGAAGAACACAGTCTTATAGTCAGTGGGGGGAGGGATAAATTGAGAGATTGGGGTTGACATACACACACTGCTATATGTGAAAGATGACTAAGGATCTGCCGTACAGCACACGGAACTCTGCTCAATACTCTGTAATGATCGATACGGGAAAAGACTCTATAAAGAGCGAATGTGCGTATAAGTGATTCACTTTACTGTACAGCAGAAATAATACAGTATTGTAAATCAACTCTACTCCAAGAAAAGAAATTAAGTGGCTTTGTTTCCTCAAAAATCAGGGACAGAAAGGAAGTCCCTCTGGTGAAAATGGAAGGAGGCTTGTGTCAGAAGAAAGCAACGTCGAGGTGATACTGTAAGCTCCTTAGGGTCAAGGGTGGTGTCAGGGCCTCGATTCCAGGCTGTGAGAACTGCTGTACCACCTGGGCTCTGCACAACAGAGAAGTGGATTGGGGTTGAAGTCCAGCCCCGTTTTGCTAGCCAAGCAATACAATGTACAGGATGGAGACTGCCGGGAAGAGACAGCTGACTCTCCCCCAGAGGCAGCAGCTGCGGAGAGCAGAGCGGGCAGCAGCTCCAGGCCAGCCCTGGACTGATCTCCTGGGGTCCTCCCAAAGTCCGAGTTCCACCACGAAGCCCCTCGCTGCACTCTTCGTGGCTGCTCTTCTCCATGCGGAGAAAGGCCCTTCCCCGGGAGCCTCGGCCCCTCCTCCCAGGCTTGTGAGTCATGTTTCTTTCCAGTCCCCTGCAGTCCAGCGATGTCACCCTGCTTGTCTGTCCCTAAACACTGCGCTCCGTACTTCTTAGCCTTCTCGAGGCTCTTCCCAGCCCGGACCAGACAGGAAACTTGGCTGCAAATGATGAAAGCCAACTCTCATTAGATTAAGCAGACAAGAAATATTCTGAAGAGAGAAAGTCTAGTGCCTCAGGAGTTGATGAGTGGGCTGGAGCTGCAGCTCCCACCAAGCAAGGACAAAGAATGGCTCGGTGGCCGAGAACCCTCCAAGGTCAACAACAAGGGCGTCTGACCAGGGCATCTGACAAGGGCATGCTGGTTCTGCCCCTCTCCCATCTACCTTCAACCAATAAACTCCTCCCCCAGGCTTATGTGTGTGTTAGTCGCTCCATCATGCTCAACTCTTTGAGACCCCACAGACTATAGCCCACCAGGCTCCTCTGTCCATGGGATTCTCCAGGCAAGAATACTGCAATGGATAGCCATTCCCTTCTCCAGAAGATCTTCCTGACCCAGGGATCAAACCCCTGGTCTCCTGCATTGCAGGGAGATTCTTTACTGTTGAGCTACAGGGAAGTCATCTGCTGCTATTCCCAATTGTTCCTGCTCTTCTGTCAAAGTCCCAAAGACTCTGTAGGGGCAGCAGATTGGCTGAGCTCAGGTTCTAGGGCTCACCCTCCCTCTCCCCTTCTCTGCCCACATCCATGCTGTGAGGGAAGCAGGGAGGGAAAAAAATCTGCACCTCCCCCTGCCCCTACCACCATGTGGAACAGAAGGTAAAATCCTGCCTGCACTGAAACTCGTGTGATAGCGAATTCCCTCTGATATAGGACGGGTGCTCAGACATCGGGCAGCACCATGACAAATGTCCACTTCACTGACTCCCATTCATTCCTCAAATGTCATTTCTCTAAAACCTTCCTCCAGCCCAGCTGTGCTCAAGCGCTCCTTCCACGTTCCCATAGCACCTGGTGCCTTCACATCCTTCTTGTTTTATTAAAGTTGTTTGCAGATTTGTCTTTTTCTCTAGACCATGAGTTCCTTTGGATCTTTGAGCAGGGCATCTTCATCCATGAGCCCTTGTCTGGATCCAGTGGGTGGTGTAAAGTTTACAAGTGGGTGATGGACTGAACGTGTGCCCCCGAGACAACCCACATGGAAGCAGATCAGCTCAGAGCACGGCAAATGCCTGGGTGCTTGTGATGAACCCTTACTACAGAGACGGGGTGCCAAGGAGAGCTCAGGAGCAAAGGTAGGTTCTTAAGCTTACAAATATTAGCAAGAAAAGCCTGTAAGTGACCCTCTTCCCTAAAGGGCTGTGAAGGTATCTTTTCCAAAACATGCTCCAGAGAGGGGCCTAGTACGATGTGTGTTCCGTTGTAAGCATGAAATCTTGGTTGCTGTAAATCTGAAATTGTGTGGGTCAAGATGAAAATGCTTTACAGTCATTAAGCAACAATGTCAAGGTAATTATATAAAGTCCTACACCAGACACCTGGGCCAGGAGTGGGATGAAACTGCCCTATGTGCCCCCCACAGGGGAGAATAGAGGGAGAGAAGCATCTGGAAAGATATGAGAGGTTAGCAAGAGCTGCTGAAAATACAGGGAAGAAGCAGAAGAGAGGGTGAGGGAGGAGAGCAGCAGGCGAAGGAACGCAGGAGCAAAGCGACGGGGCAGAGGCAAGGATGGGGCAGGGCTGAGCCAAGGACCGAAGACAGACACTGACGCAGAAAGAGGGGGCCCGTGGCCAAGCGTGCGCGGCCAGGAGAAGCGGCGAGGGACGCGGGAAAGGCCAGAGCGGACACCCACCTCTGGAGAAGGCGATGGCAGCCCGCTGCAGCACTCTCGCCTGGAAAATCCCAGGGACGGAGGGGCCTGGTGGGCTGCAGTCCACGGCGTCGCACAGAGTCGGACACGACTGAGCAGCTTCACGGTCACTTTTCACTTTCATTCACTGGAGAAGGAAATGGCAGCCCACTCCAGTGTTCTTGCCTGGAGAATCCCAGGGACAGGGGAGCCTGGTGGGCTGCCGTCTATGGGGTCACACAGAATCAGACACGACTGAAGCAACTTAGCAGCAGCAGCAACGCCCACCCCAGTTGAGCAAATACTTATTAGTGCCTACTACACACCAGGCACTGTGCTAAGGCACTAAGGAATGGAAAGGTATATAAGTAAGGAAGCAAAGTCGCTCAGTCGTGTCCGACTCTGTGACCCCATGGACTGCAGCCCTTCAGGCTCCTCAGTCCATGAGATTCTCCAAGCAAGAATACTGGAGTGGGTTGCCATTTCCTTCTCCAGGGGATCTTCCCGACCCAGGGATCAAACCCCGGTCTCCCGCATTGTATATAGCTGTATACAAAGATACACAAACTGCTTACCTTCCAGGGTTTTCAGAGCAGTGGGGAAAGACAAACAAAAATCGAGCTGGAGGCAGACGCTTTAACCTCTGAGCCACGAGGGAGGTCCTTACCTTGTCCAGGGGACTATGAAAAAAGGAAAGGCTCTGGAGGCACATTTTAGAATTAGTCTTATCAGTAACATTATGACTTCTGTGATAATAAGGGTTAGGTTACTGGGGAAGGTGATGCTTCCCAGGTGGCCTGGTGGTAAACAATCTGTCTGTCAAGGACAGACTCTACAGGAGACGCAGGAGACATGGATTCGATCCCTGAGTCAGAAGGATCCCCTAGAGAAGGAAGTGGCAACCCACTCCAGTGTTCTTGCCTGGAAATTGCATGGGCAGAGGAGCCTGGCAGGCTACAGTTCATGGGGTCACAAAGAGTTGGACACAACTGAATGACTGAACACAAACACTGGGGAAGGCGACAGAGGTAGAAAAAAATGACCGAATCTCACAAAGAGGACGTGGGATCACTTTTCCCATGTTGGGCGCCACGCACAGACTCCCTTCTGGTTACGCCACTGTCAGCAGCCAGCCCTGACTGGGCAGGGAAGGTGCTGCACCCGGGCCTGGTGTGGCCAGGGTCTTCTCTTCCAGTTCTAATTCTGTTACCCAATGTCTGAACCTCAAACAAATATTTAGATATTAATTGTGTGTGTCATTTGCCCAGAGCGAAAAGATCATTTGGTAGATAGATGCAAGAAAGAAAAGGATTGCAATTACACCGTAAAGAGACACTTTTCCTAGTCTATAGGAGACGCCATTGCGCTCAGTGTTGAAGGATGGGTTAGCCAAGGAAAGAAAGAGGGGAGGAGGTCCCTGCCAGGAAAACAACGTGAGCAGACGCACGGAGGCTCACCATGCAGGCAAGGATATAAGATGCGCTGGAGACGCTGGGCGGAGTCACACGGGCCAGGGTTAAGGAGCTTGAACCTGCCCGCGGTGAAAACCATTGACAAGCTTTCTCAGGGCAAGACACAGAAAGATTTGCATTTAAGGGCTGTCACTTTGACAGAGGGGGGTTATCTGGAGGAAGACTGTAGTCTGGGAGACCAATTAGGAGTTGATTACACTTGTCAAAGTGAAAGATGGTGGCGCTATTACCTGAGTCGGAGGACACACAGAGGAGAATGTTGCGTTTGGAGTGTTGCTTTCAGAATGCTTGCAGACCATCTAAGGGTATATGCGTGTAACAGGTATTTGAATATGGGCCTCTGAACCTAAACGGAGAGATGATGGTTGCAGATATGGGGTGGGCTTCATCAGATTAGAGACCGTCATTTTAGTAAATAAAAGTGGGTGAGTTCTCCCAAAGAGAAAATACACTCAGCACGTTGTGGGTGTAGGCTGGACTCGGAAAAACTCGAGTGTTTAAGGGGTGCTGGAAAGGAGGGCACTGTGCTGCAATTCATGGGGTCACAAAGAGTCGGACATGACTGAGCGACTGAGCTGAACTGAACTGAACTGAAGAAGGAGAACATAAGAGGAAAAGTGGAGAACGAGGAGGAGCAGAGGAGATTCGGGCCGAGGGGCTGCAGGCCTGGCAGCAAGGGATGGGGACACAGCCTCAGAAGCAGGAGAGAGGGCTAGACAGTTAGGGCCGAAAAGGAGCCGTCGGGGAAAAAGTAGCCATTGGAGTTTGCATAATGGAAGCAATCTTTCCGCAGATATGTGTTGTGTGCGACAAGATGGAAGCCAGCAACAAGTCTGGGCAAGAAGTATAATGAATTCCTTACCATTCTTTTTTTTTTTTTTAACTGAAGTGTAGTTGAATTCCTTTACTATTCTGTGTGTGTGTGTGTGTGTATGTGTGTGTGCGCGCAGCAGAGTTTTATGAAACTGTGAAAAGGGACAGAGAACGCTTCTGACATAGATGTCAGAAGGGGCACAGAGCGTGCCCCCCTCGCTAGTCTAAGCAAGGGAGTTATATACTTTTTTAATTGGTTATTACAATAAATCAAAAGAATGTCTGAAGGTTGTAAAAATTTTCCAGGCCCACTCCCACCATTTACATTTTAAGATAACAGGATTAGTCAGAAGGTTTTCAAGAAGGAGAAACTGTTCTCAAGCAGGATACATTGTTGTCATATAATCTCTAGTACAGAGTTTAAACTGAGTTGTCTGTTGTGTAATCATAAATTCCAGGCTTAAAGAAAAAATACGCTTTATGTGACTAAGACTAAGGAATGCAGAGGGAAAAAAAAAAGGCGTCTGTCCTTTCCTCCTCCTTAATCCTTCACTATTCTTGCAACTTGTCTCTGGGTTTGAAATTGCATCAAAATGAAAAGGTAGCAATTTAAAAAGGAGGTTTTTGTTTGAAAATAATGCAGTCTCATTGTAAAGATCAAGCTACTCTAAAAGGCATAAAACAGAAATGAAAATTCTGTATCCAAATCCCACTCCCCACAGGTGACATCACCATTGTTTAGAGTTTGATAGTTTCCTTCCGGACCCACTTTGTTTATTTATTTCTTGCTGTAGTTCTTACAAAAGTTGCTGCTGCAGCTGCTAAGTCGCTTCAGTCGTGTCCGACTCTGTGCGACCCCATAGACGGTAGCCCACCAGGCTCCCCCGTCCCTGAGATTCTCCAGGCAAGAACACTGGAGTGGGTTGCCATTTCCTTCTCCAATGCATGAAAGTGAGAAGTAAAAGTGAAGTCGCTCAGTCGTGTCCGACTCTTAGCGACCCCATGGACTGCAGCCTAGCAGGCTCCTCCACCCATGGGATTTTCCAGGCAAGAGTACTGGAGTGGGGTGCCATTGCCTTCTCCGTCTTACAAAAGTAGAGTCAAGGAATTCCCTGGTGGTCTAGTGGTTGAGACTCCAGCTCTCATTCCTGTGAGCGTGGGTTTGCTCCCTGGTCATGGAACCAAGATCCCACAGGCCATGTGGCAAAAAAAAGAAAAGAAAAGAAAAAAGTGTTTACATTAACTAAAACAACTTCATTTTTAAAAACTGAACTCATACTATTCTCATCCTGTTTTGCAGCTTAAAAGCATGTCAGATATTTTGTCATGACAGCATACACATTTCACTTTCACTCTCCAGTACTGCACACATTCTGTCATGTGCTGGGCTGTGCTTAGTCCCTTAGTCCTGTCTGTCTCCTTGTGACCCCATGGACTGTATGTAGCCCCCTAGGCTCCTCTGTCCATGGGAATGCTCCAGGCAAGCACACTGGAGTGGGTTGCCATGCTCTCCTCCAGGGAGTCTTTCCCAACCAAGGAATCGAACCCAGGTCTCCCACATTGCAGGCAAACTCTATAGCAGGGAAGCCCAAGAATACTGGAATGGGTAGCCTATCCCTTCTCCAGAGGATCTTCCTGACCCAGGAATCAAACCAGGGTCTCCTTCATTGTAGGTGGATTCTTTACCAGTTGAGCTACCAGGGAAGCCATTCTGTCATAAGAATACACAAAAAGTCATTATTAATTTTGAAAATGTTAAATTCAAAGAAGGGACTTCCTTGGTGATCCAGTTAAGAGTCCATCTTCCAATGCAGAGGCTTGGGTTCGATCCCTGGTCGGAGAACTAAGATCCTACATCCCACACCCCATAGAGCAACTAAACTTACACTGTAACTAGAGATGCCCACACACAGCAACGAAGACCCCGTCTGGTCAAAAACAACCTCAAAGAAAAGTACAGAAAATAAAGTAACATATACTCATGTACCCACTGCCCTTCTCAGTAAATGCTAACATACATGCATGACACGTGTGTTAGTTTGACATATGTGTTTCAGATTCTTTTTTAGAACATAATGGGCTTGGATGAGAAAAGATTGAAAAAACCCAGGGTGGCTGGAAGCCACCTGAAAGTGCAAACCTGGCCTCGGCACATACCTGATTGAACCCTTTCCGTGACTCAGGCCAGCCCAGGCTCCACGGCGCGGCCTTCCCAGACTCAAGCCCAAGCTCCCCGCCTCCCCACCTCCCCACACTGTGCCCTGGTTAGAGCGTTCACATTCCAGTGCTTTTTAAACAGGCTTTTAGACATGGACCTTCCTGAAGCTCGTCTCTCTAGCTAGATTAATTCCTCACTCCATCTTGCTGTCCACACCCCCCCCCACCCATAGCAGTCCACCTGGAGAACGCTCAGCCATCTGAGGATGCAGCTAGAGTCACCTGGTGCCTCTCCTGACTTTGCCCACCCACCAGATAAGACGGGCATCTCCCCACTTCGGGCCCCACAAAGCCCTCCATTTGTCTCCACCACGGTGCTTTTCTCTGTTGACCTGCTGAACGCCCGCCCGCCCCTGGACTATAAATTCCTTGAGGACAAGATCCATGCCTTATTAATCTCCAGCTCTTCAATGCCTGGCACACTTAGCAAAGGCTCTTTAAATAGCCTTGTGGATTCCTGAAGCACTGATGACGAAGCAGAGGGTTAGGTGGCCCCAGCCTGACCGTTTCCAGGGTCTCCAATAATCACGCTGCCCAGGACCTCTAGACCCTCCCAGGCCCCCACAGAGGCACTGCCCACTCTGCCCTGTGTCCTGACTGAGCTGTGCAACCTCAGGCAGGCCCTGCTCAGTCTTGGGCTCCCCCGCCCGCCTTGCCATCCAGACCCCCTCTGTACTGAGTCCTCAGGGAACACTCAGTGGAGCTCATTACTTAACGGTCAATGGCTCAGACTCCCATCTCTCCTCAGGGCCCTCAGAGTCTGTTTGGAGCCCAGCCCCAATTCCAGTAAATGGAAAGCGAATGGCACTTATTCCCAAGATGAATCATTTTGTTCTAATCACCCGTCCTTTTGCAGGCATGGCCGCCTGCTCTGCCTTTCACTGTCTGTTGGCAGGATGGCCTTCCAGGCCCTGCAGATCACCGAGAAGAGGAGGAGTGGGGAGGGAGCCCCCAAAAGGAGCAGTGTGCAGCAACGAGCCAAAACTAATGAAAATGACACCATCATCCTTCTGGAACCCAAGGAAAGATTCCAAACAGGCAGAGAGTGGCTCCCAACTTGCAGCACCCTTGGGGGCTGCTCCAGCGGCTAACATGGTGGAAGCACCCAGCCCTCACCTCCAGCTTCTGAGAAGAGCCTCCGGACCTGGAATTCCTCTGAGCTGGATGAGTTGGGGGACCTGGGAGACCACGGATGGAGGAGGCTAACAGGGAAATTGTAAGACCCGGAATTAGTTCCCTGAACCCTGGTGTGAAATGGGCAACATGTCGGGAGAAGCAAATCCACACTTATTTTCCTTCCTAGGTGACAGTGCCCACAGATCGTGTAGAATGGCAGCCACATCTTCCTTCCTGCCTACGGGAGGGCTCGCTCTAGGTCTGCCGAGGAAGAGGAGAGCTTGCTGTCAGCGAGAAGCTGCCAGGGTTCCAGCCTCTGCCGTGGTGCGGGCTCTGAGCCCCAAGGGCTGTTGATGCTGCAGCCTGGGGCCCAGACCGCAGGTCCTCCTCTCGGAGTGAGAAGCCCGTGGCCACCTGGACCGCAGGGTGTGCTCACCCCTCCACGGTGGGGGTGGGCCTGCAACCTTGCTCAAGTGCTGAGTTGGCTGGAAAGGGGTGATGTGGGGAGAGGAAGTGTTTGCAAGGGAAGCAGAAAGATTCGATGACCCAGGGGACACTGACCTCCCTTTCTGACCACTTGGCCAGTCAGGAGGCACCCAGGGTGTCTGCAGCAGAGGGATGCCTTAGATGACCTCTGGAGGACTCTTCCTGCCCACGGTGCTCACAAAGCACTTGGCAAAGATGACCTGGGCAGGAAACAATGGTCGCTCTCCAACTGGTAACTGAGCCTCTGGGAGAGGGTTCCTCCACCCCAGCCCAGCCGTCCCTGAAGGGTTTGTGGGGTTAGAGGACACCTGTTGGTGACAACTTGAAACTCCCACTCAGTGTGCCAGGCCTCCTTCAGGCCCTTTCAGCCTTCTCTCTTGCCTCCCTGCTTCCTCACCCAGGCCGCCTGCCGCCCTCTCCCCACACCGTAGCCTCCTGTGACTATGGTGTACTCTGCAGGGCAAAGCCGCGCGTGGCCACGAGCGGAGTTTGCCAAGAGGCACCTCTCCTTCCCTGCGCTCTTCTCCGCCGAGGTGCCAGCTGCTGTTTCCCCGGCAGGTTGCTGAGCCCGGGAGGCCCGCACGCCAGGACGCTGTGCAGGAACAGCCGGACCTGTGCTCTGCCTGTGCTCCCCCAGGACCAGCCCAAGGGCTTCCTGGGAAAGGAAGGATAGGAGGCTTAGGCGACAACCATTTTTTGAGTGTCTGCTATGCAGCAGCTCTGACACAACTGTGTCTGAGCCAGCAGAGTCCCTGCTTCATGGATCTCACATTCTACTGCAAAGTCAACTCTGGAAGGTCAGCGTTGTTAGAGACCTTGAGAAATAGCTCCTGAGCGCCCACCAAGGAGGACCTGAAGCCTGAAGAGGAAAAGCAGGTGAGGAATAAGCCCGAACCAGCCCAGGACCCCCGAAGTCCCATCAGCAGCAGGAGAGGAGAGAGTGCACACAAGCTGTCCTCTAGCCCAGGGTCCTCCCCAGAGGGCCTGCCAAGGGCAAAGGTCACCGTGCTGCTGGGAGAAGGTGAAGAGGA
This sequence comes from Aepyceros melampus, assembly GCA_006408695.1. NCBI lineage: Eukaryota > Metazoa > Chordata > Mammalia > Artiodactyla > Bovidae > Aepyceros > Aepyceros melampus. The sequence continues at coordinate 353,966 of SJXQ01007756.1, forward strand.
GAAGCTGGTCCCCCACCCTTCCCTCTCCCCTTCCAAGCCTGTTCCACGAGTCTCCAGGGGACTGCGGGCTCCCCTGGCTTGCAGTGCTGAGGTAATGATGGTGCACTGTTCCCTTGATACAGCAGCTCCAAGACAGCCCCTGGGGATGAGGATGAAACTCAGAGGGAACGTGGACCTGAGACAGGAGAAAGCTCTAGACGGCAAGGAGTTAACTTTAGATTGCAGCCGTGTGTGTGTGTGTGTGTGTGTGTGTGAGTCTTTGTGACCCAGTGAACTGTAGCCCACCAGGCTCCTCTGTCCATGGGACTCTCCAGGCAAGAATCCTGGAGTGGGTTGCCGTTTATCCCTTCTCCAGGGGCTCTTCCCCACCCAGAGATTGAACCCACGTCTCCTGCATTGCAGGCAGATTCCTTACTATCTGAACTACCAGGGACTGCAGCTGCCTAGGTTAAACTACAGAGATAAGGTGTGTGAAAGCTCCAAGCGGAATGTCTGACACACCAGCACTCAATAAATATTCATTTTTCCCTCCCTCATCTCCACTGAACAATGCCTCCAATTCAAATGCCTTATTAATCATTTATAATATCACGGATAGTAATAAGATTCATAAAAATTCAAACTGTAGGCGCTTTGCCCCACCCTTCTAGCTTCAGAGCATGAAACTGCACATCCCACTCTGTAGGGAGACAAGGAGCACTACCCCTTGGAATTCTCCCATCCACACTGAGGCCTTCCATTCAGATTGTCTCACTCTGGTACATGTCCTCAGGAAATACACGTGTCTCGTGCACCCAGATGTGGCTGAGACGCAGATGAGCAAGGGGACCACATCAGCCCCCTGAACGCCCTCCTTCCTCCGGCTGCACGTCCAAGGTCCCACTTGGCAGGCGTCAGACTAGATACCTCTCTCTGTGCCCATCTGAGTCCCAGCACTGATCTTGGGCCTGATCTCCTCTCTGCCCTTTTCTGCTCTCCAGGGCCTGCTAATGGGCCTCTCTCACATGAATTCTTAGCACCCAAAGATATATCTGTTAATTTTGATTAAGCTTTTATGTACTGCCATCGATTTTAAAGATATCAACAGTGGCAAGCTTAAACTCTTTTTTTTTTTTAATGTGATATAACAATAAGTTCAGCTCACAAAACACATCAGCCTCCCAGAGGAATTATGAGCACTTAACAAGTTCTCTGTCGCCTCCAATCCAAGGAAAGTAAAACAAAGTGAAGCCAACTTTTGTTTTAGGAAGTGGGGTGACAAGAGGATGGGATGCGCTGTGCTTATCTGAGAGGGTGGGAGAGAGGAGGTAACAGCTGGAGGTGATCAGCTGGTTTTTCCCCTTTTCCTCTTGGGCAGGCAGGCACACCGCGAGGAGAGGAAAGTAGGGCTGCCCCCCACCCCCCCAGGGGAGCCTTGGCTGCATCAGACCTGGGGGGTGCCCAGGAGAGGGGCGCACACCTCTTGCAGCTGCCCTGCACCCGCCAGGCATCCTGGCTCTCCTCCCTGCCTCTGTCTCTCCCCACCACCTGTCCCCATTCTCCTCAGTAACAATTTACTTCCCCCCTTCTCAGCAACACTCGTAAAAGCTTCCCTCTCAGAAGCTGGAGAAAGGGTGACCAGGGACAGCTTGGCCCCTTCCCTCCCAGCCCTCCGCGCCCTCTTCAGCAGCCCTGGCTTCCGCCCGAGGTCGGCCCCTCGGTCTCCCCGCGCTGGGCCCCCTCTGTCGGCCTGCCGCCTGGTCGGACTCGGGCTCAGCAGGAAGTGATCGGTCCCTGCTCCGGCCCAGGAGCCTCCCCCTGCAGCCCACCCTTCGCCCTTGCAGACAGGCCCTTGCACAGCATTTCTTGACTGCCCCTCACTCCCATCTTCTTTTACCCTATTTCTTTATTTCCTTTTGAAGTGTTTGGCAACTTACTTTCAGTCAGACCAGAGGTCTTTTCTGTATGCATGAAGCCCCGTGTCTGGCGGTCTCCTTCAAGAGCCAGACAGAATGATCCATTAGCAAGAGCAGAGTGAACTGACTGCATAAAACCACCAAGGGCTGGTAAGCTCTTTCAGTAGCTCTTACTGATGCCAACGAGCTACTTTTTTGACCTGTTAAAATCCCACCTAGTAGGAGCAAGGGGGTCAAGCTGAGGATTGGAGACAAAAGGGTCCTGCCTTTGAACTCTGACTTTGTTACTTCCAGATGTACGGGTCTGACTAACATGCTTGGTTTCTTTAAGGGTTTCCTACTCTGATAGAGGAAAAGAGTGATTTTGCCCTCTGGTTTCCCAGACATTACAGGAGGACCTAGAGATCTTCTTCATAAAGTGCTTTGGAGGTTTCCTTGGAGGTTTTTGGAGGAAGAAGCTGATGAATTGGCTCCAGGCTCTCTCCATCTTCCTGTCAGCCCAGGATTCCCAGCAGGAGGCAAGTTTCCTAATCAGTCAAAGCCGTGCTTAATCCCCATCCCCACCCACACCCTCCATGCCCATTAGGCGGGATATAGGAGAAGGCAATGGCACCCCACTCCAGCACTCTTGCCTGGAAAATCCCATGGGCGGAGGAGCCTGGTGGGCTGCAGTCCATGGGGTCGCGAAGAATCGGACACGACTGAGCAGCTTCACTTTCACTTTTCACTTTCATGCATTGGAGAAGGAAATGGCAGCCCACTCCAGTGTTCTTGCCTGGAGAATCCCAGGGACGGGGGAGCCTGATGGGCTGCCCTCTATGGGGTCGCACAGAGTCGGACACGACTGGAGCGACTTAGCAGCAGCAGCAGCAGCAGGGGAAAAGTAAGGAGGCCTTAGCGGGCTCCAAACTGAGGACATGTGGCCCATGCCCTGGAACTCTCCAGTCTGAGAAGGCGGAAAAGTACAAAGGAGGCCACACGCTCCAAGCACCAATGACATGAAGACCCAGAATCAAAAAGTAGACTGTAGTAACACGTCTTCTTCCAGGGAGAGCGCACAGGGTGGTGATGCAGACAGACGAGGATGGGGCGGCCTGCATGCCCAGCCCCGCCCACTCGCACGGCCGGGCGCCGGCCCCCACCTGTCTGGCATAGATAAGAGCCCCCAGGCAACACTGACCTGGACCACACCGTCCCCTTTCCCAAGGGGAACATCCAGGACAGCAGCCTCAGGTCTCTGATCCCTGCTTTCTGAGACTGCAACCTGAGAAAACCAAGGGCCGCCTGAGGGCAAAGGGCCAGAAGCTCGTCCAGACTACTCTTCTCATGGGGCAACCAAGGCTTCTGACGTCAGAGGCGGAGACCTGGATGCTGCTGTTTGCTGGTCCAGCTTGCTGTGGGCTGGCCCCTCTGCTCCCACTCCCAGGGGCTTCAAGGGGCCGAGGACCACTCCGTCTGCCCTGCCCTGTGGGGTGCCGCAGGAGGAGCGGGGAGGGAAGCAGAGAGAAGAACGGCAAGACAGTGGGGAGATGCCAACTGGTGGGGCCAGTCTCCCTGGAAAAGGAGAAATTCAGGAGAAAGCCAGGGAAAGTCTGGTTGTAAAGAATCTTCTGCTCTGTAATAACTCTCCCCACAGCACACAGCATCTTTAATGAGAACCTCAGGCCGGGTGAGCTTCGGTGAGTCGGTTCCTAAACATCCTCTGTCCCACCTGCCTGCAGGCTGACAGTCACCAGCCTGTCAGACGTTCCCCGCCCCCGCCCCAGTTCGATTCCGCTGGGGCCGGGGCCTCTCCACAGCCAATGTGAGGCGTCAGAGGGCAAAACAATGCAACTGGGCTCGGCCAATGCCGAG
>SJXQ01007756.1:364818-377267 GCA_006408695.1 Aepyceros melampus
GAGGAGAAAGATGGGGCTATCGTGTGGTGTTTCCTGGCCCCAAACCTTAGAAAAATGTGACTTCCATCCTCCTGTTGTCCTGAGGCCTCTACCCGTTGCCCAGACTCCCAACCTCTAGTCTTTGGTTTGCGCCCGTTGGTCCAGTGAACGTCCGTCCATCCCGCAGGCTGTGTTTGGGGCCAACACTGGCAGTGCCTGATGAGCTCTTCGCCTCGGGGTGCCGGTGTGGAAACCCCAAGGCCCCTTCCGTCACGCACGGGAGTGTTTCTTACCCTCTGCCCGTGGCGGGGCCTCCGTGCACCCGGCTCAGCTGCAGCTCTCTGCTTTAACTGGAAGCTGCCCCGCTTCCGGTCTGGCCTGGACCCTGGCTTCCAGCGAGGGTCTCCTGTGCCTTTAAGAAGGCAGACGCCGGTGGGCCCCCCAGCTCCTCCGCCCCCCAGCTTGGAGCAAGAATGGATGTCCCCATGGTGCCCCCTTCAGAGGGGCTCATAAATAATGGCTGATCTTCCCACAGGGGACGGGAACGGTTCTGCTCTTGTAGAGCCTGGGGAAAGCGTGACAAGGCTAATTCATCTCTCTCCTCCTGTGCTCACACAGCAGTGGGGACACGCCACGTTTCCTCTCTCTCCTTGCCCAGCCTCTCCTCCCAGGATCTGTGCGGGAAAGGGCAGGGGTGAGAAAGGAGAGCTCCGGGCTTCTGGGTCCCTGAGGTGGATGCCCGCCCTCCACCACCGCCCCAAACAAACTACAGAGCAGCTTCAGAGCCAACAGCCGCCCTTCCCAGACCCCACCCACCTCTCACCCCGAGGAGCCCCGGCCCACCCCACAGCCCTGGGGCGGGAGCACTCGGGAAAGCAAGTGTGGTTGCACGTGATGTTCACGTGGTGCAGCTTTTACAGCCGAGAGCAGTGGACTCCCCAGACCTCCGAGATCATCCCTTCTCCGTGCTTCAGCAGCCCCTCTGGCCCTGCAGGACTCCCCACGTGGGCCCTCCTCGTCCCACCAGCCTAGCCGCTCACAGGAGCTTCAGCCCAGCTGGCCTGCCCCGGACTCATGCTACATCGGGGCTTCCAGGCCGCTGCTTCGATCCACCTCTTACATCCATGGCCTTGGCCGGTGAGGGGCTTGAAGCTGTGGAAGCAGATTTCTCCTCTGTGTCTCTGAGGCTGCTCTCTTTCACTGTGTTATGCCACAGTCCCAGCCATCTAGATGGCACACACCGCCACCATCACCAAGAAGCGCTGCCCTCCCCCCAGCCAAGGCCGAAGGCAGGCTGGCTGGGAGGCTAGTGCTGCCTTGGGGTTAGGGTAACACCAGGCCTGGCTCCCAGTGAAGACGTGGGGAGGGAGTCTGTGGTCTGGAGTGGTTGCTCGCTGTGCTGGTCATCACTGCAGCAGATAATCAGTTAGCAAGGGCTTTGAGCAGGTGGCAAGGCCCCACACTGGGCCTCGTCCGCACCCCAGGCAACCTCTGTCGTCCCCCAGCGCTGCCTCCACCAAGCCGGCACACGTTCCCAGCATCGGAACGCTGCGGAGTTATCTTGCCATTCCCAGAGACTGAAGGATCTGTCTCTCCAGCTCTCCCTTTCTCATCTGTCTCCCTGCAGCTCTTTTCTGAGTCTCTTCATATTACCCCCATCTCTCCATTTCCTTTCTGCCTCTCCCTCTCCGTCTCTCAGACTCTGCTGCCTCTTTTCTTCCTCCCCCCTTCCTTCCCTCCTCCCATTCTCCTCCAGGCTTCATCCCTCCCGCTCCTTAGCTTCCCCCACCCCAAATCCCTGCCACCTTCCCTCTAGTGACTATGTTCAGCTCAAAGGTAGGGGTCTCCTAAAGGCGCCTTCAGCGCTGGCGGTTAGTCTTGAAGGCTCGTCAGTGTCTCCGAAAGAGGCTCAGCTGGGGTGAGTTTATAGGCGAGCTTCTTCCTCTCCTTCCCACACTGGGTCCCGGACCGAGAGGGCAGCAAAGAGGCCTCCAAGCACACTGAAGCATCCTCCCAGAGGCAGAACCCCTAAAGGTAAGCTCTTTAGGGGAGAAGGAAACTACAGTTAATTCAGAGAGACTCTGCTGTGGGTCAGGTCTTCCAGGAGCCTGAGGATAGAGCTGCTCCTAACCACCAAGCCAGCAGTAACATGACCTGACCTGAGGTGGGGAGGCTCAGACGTCAATCACTGATGTGCACCCAGACACTACTGTGCATGAACATCTGGCCGTCCATGTCCCGAGCTTCAGGGGGTGACTTGGAGTGATAGGCAGTGACAGCATTATCATGCCCCTTTTGCAGATGTGGAAATCAAGGTCACAGCTAACTACTTCATTCATTCCTCGCTCCATCAGTTCTTTACTGAGAGCCTACTACCTAGAGATGCTGTGTTAAATACTAGGCATCATCAGTGATAGCTAGAACTGGAGCCCAGCGTCAGGAGACACAGGCCCAGGGCTTCTCTGTGATGAGACCGCAGTGCAGCCTTCAGGCCAGAGTTACTGGTTCAGCTTGGTAAGTGGTGGTTGAGCCTGAGCAGGGTCAGGAGACACGGGCCCGGGGCTTCTCTGTGATGAGACCTCAGTGCAGCCTTCAGGCTAGAGTTACTGGTTCAGCTTGGTAAGTGGTGGGTTGAGCCTGAGCGGTGAGCAAAGGCCCAGCCCTGTATGGATCATGTGCAGCCCTTTGGCCTTTCCCCTGCCTGGCCTGAGAGGCCCCCACTGCAGTGTTTCTCTGACAGGAGCGCAAAGAACAAGACCCTGCACCAGCAGAGCTCTTGGCTCCTTGGACCCTTGCAGGTTCCTTACCTTTCTGAGCCCAACCACAAACGCTGCATGGATCACCTCACGGGAAACTGGGTAGGAAGCAATCCTAACTTAGTCCAGAGCAGGGCTTCAGCAAATGAGAGGAGGTGGGGAGATTCCATTCCATCTATTCTTCCACTCTTCTGGACAAAGCAAATTACTTCTCAGCTTCTCTCTTAATGCTACCCCTATTTTCCTCCTTGGCTGGAAGAGTTGCTGTCATTTATAGCATGGTATTACGTAGATGGGTTAAAGGACAGAGGAGCAGGGAGAGCTGTTCAGACTTGTGAGGAGGACTGTGTGGTGTGTTGCTCAGCAGATGTACAGCTTTCCTAAGTCTCATCCACCCATCCATCCACTCAGCCTAATTCACTGGGAACCTAACAGAAGAATGCTGACATGTCCATTTTTGCTCTTTCTCTGGCTTCTTTCTCTTCACAAGATCTCTGGATAGGAAGGGGGAGACTTTTCAGAGGTCTTTTCTTCCACTCATCAGCCTCTAGGAAGAGCCAGGCTCACTCCTCAAGCGGATAGACTGATTTCCCCTGGGGAATCACTGAAAGTGCCCAGCAGGAAATCAAGAGGCTACAGGAGTGTTTTAGGAAGGTTAATCCGACAGCAGTGAGTGGGGTGGATGGGAGAGAAGTGAGGCCGGAGCTGTGAGGACAGGTTAGGAGGCTTCTGCCACAGAGTCGCCTTGAGATACCTCCAGAGGGACAGCAGAAGCAGACAGGATACTGAGAAGGAGAGGAGCAGCTACAATGAACAGTCTTTTCTGCCCAGAAGCGTTTTATTATGTTGAACCTGAAGGCCTCCAGAACCATCTACACTGTGTTCACTGCCCTGCCTCCTCTGAGTCTTCTGTTTTTCCTCTTTGATGCCCTGTTTTTCTTTTTTTGTCCCCTTATTCTCATGGCTCTGGGACAGAGCTGTGGACTTCAAGTCAGAAAACCTCATTTTGAATTCCAGCTCTGTCATTCACAGTGGAATGAGCAAAGCCCTCAATTCTCTGAGCTTCAGTTTCTTCCTCTGTGAAATGAGTATAATAATACCTCGTTGCTGTGAGGATCAAATGAGATAATGAATGGGAAGCAGGTTTGTAAACCATAAACCGCCATACTGGAAGGCTTACCATTAATTTCACCTGTTTGTTCAACACCACGGAGAGAAGAGGTGGGGAGCCAGCAAGAGTTCAGGTCAAAGCTGAGTACCGCACACCTGAATCATAACTCTGCCTCTGGCTCCACAGGTGACCGTGGGAAAGTCACATAAGCTCTGAGCCTTGGCTTCCCCAACAGTAAAGGACAGTCATTGGGCCCATTTGCCTCCCCTAGCTGAGGAGGTGAGTTGCTCATAAACAGTGTTGTTCATTCTCTATGTCAGAGACACTTCTGAGCTCACCACTCCAATTGCGATTTACTGAGTGTACATGATGCCGTCTCCTGGGCTAGATAATAGAAGTTTCAAAGGTCTAGGCCTTGCCCAGGAAGAGCAGCCAACCTGGCCCAGCCCTGCCAAGGAGCAGACCAAGGTGCCTTCTCAGCTCACATGTGCCTCTGCTCCTGGATGAACCGACCTGAGCAGAAGTGACCACCGAGTCTCACCCCCAGCAGTGGCCACCAAGAGCTAGCGAGACCCTAGCTGCTCAGAATGAAGGAAAGGTTTCCCCATCATATCGGGGTCCTCTCAGCTGTGCAGAGCTGCTCCTCTCCTTCTCAGTATCCTGTCTGCTTCTGCTGTCCCTCTGGAGGTATCTCAAGGTGACTCTGTGGCAGAAGCCTCCTAACCTGTCCTCACAGCTTTGGCCTCACTTCTCTCCCATCCATCCCACTCACTGCTGTCAGATTAACCTTCCTAAAATACTCCTGTAGCCTCTTGATTTCCTGCTGGGCACCTTCAGTGATTCCCCATTGCCTACAGGATAAAATTCCAGCTGGATGAGGTCTGACACTAAGGATAAATAGCTTCAGAATCAAAAGAAACCTAGTTCGACCTTTGGTGGACTTCTCTGCAGCTTCCTTGAGCATCAGTTTTCTCAACTGCAAAACGAAGCCAATAGTACTGACAATCTACCACTGTTATTCAGCTTTAAAATACATAGAAGGCACAGTGCCTAGCCCACGGAATTCACTTAGCTTGCATCAGCCCCCTCTGACTGCCTCCCTATTACTTCCCTCCACATCCTGCTACAAGAAGCACCTTCCCTGGTGGCTCGGATGGTAAAGAATCCGCCTGCAGTGCAGGAGACCTGGGCTTCATCCTTAGGTTGGGAAGATCCCCTGGAGGAGGGCATGGCAACCCACTCCAGTATTCTTGCCTGGAAAGTCCCATGGACAGAGGAGCCTGGCGGGCTACAGTCTATGGGGTCACAAAGAGTCGGACACAACTGAGCGACCAAACACAGAACACCCTGGACGTCCTGGGAGACAGACACTGACAACCAATATATCATGTTTACAAGATCCAGGAGGGGAGCCCTGGGAAGGTAAAGGCTTTGGCGTAATGAGCAGGCTTCTGGCACATCGGGCTTAAGTCTTCAAGTGAAAAGGGAGGACAGAGTCTGCTCCAAGTGCTGTCAGCATGGGGAGCTCACCTGAGACGAGAACGCCTGTTCTTGATTTAAAAAAAAAAAAAAAAAAAAGCTTCTTTATGTAACTGAGCCTATTACTTAAATGGCTTTGGTTCAGCCCTTGGGAAATCTGGTCCTTGTTCTTTCAAAGAAGAAACTTAAACCAAAAACCAAAACAAACAAACAAAAAACAGGCAGCATTAGCTGCAGAGTTCCTGCTCCAGCAACCAAGAGGCCTAAGGAGCACGCGGACGTGGGGCCACGAGGTGTGGCAACATCAGGATGACTTCATTCACCGAGTTATCAAAAACCACAGGGTCTGCCAAGAAAGAGGGTGAGTCACCAGGACCCACAGGAAGGAGGACCAGGGGTGGGGTGGGCAGCAGGATATGGTGAGACAAGTTAAGTATTCTGAGGACACACAGCTTCAGATCCTGATATAGCTTTGGGGTCTTCAACTCTCTGAGCCTCAGCTTCCTCATCTTTAAAAATCAGGGGTAATCTAAATGCTGATTGCATAGCATTGTTTTAGGGATTAAATGAGTTGATGCATATAAAAGACTTTAGCAATAAATGTTACTTATTTTGACGAATGAGTTCTTAATTTTCCCCAAAGTTAGAGAAAGTCTCACATTCTCTCATCTTTCACTGCCCCTGATAAGAACCTCTGGCTTCAATTAGGCTGACCTCAACTTGAATATTCTTCAGGAGGATGATTTCCCCAAAGTTCAGGCCTCCCTGAGTTCCAGCTACTCGCTATAATTTCAGACCCACTTGGTCATATCCTCCAAAGCTTCAAGACCTGCATCAACCCAGGCAGACGTCCCCTAACAGTCAGAGCGCCAGGCATCGTACCGTCCTCGGAATACCATCAGCACTTCCCTTCTGATTCAAGCAACAACAAATCACAGACCATTCCAGACACTCTGTGTCATTCACATCTCATTTTATTATGTGTGCGTGCATGCTCAGTAACTCAGTCCTGTTCTGTTCTGTGTGACCCCGTGGATTGCAGCCCACCAGGCTCCTCTGTCCATGGAATCTTATTATGCTGTTGGGTAGTTTTCATAGGTTTTTCCAGTGGTCATGTGTGGATGTGAGAGTTGGACTCTGAAGAAAGCTGAACGCCGAAGAACTGATGCTTTTGAACTGTGGTGTGGGAGAAGACTCTTGAGAGTCCCTTAGACTGCAAGGACATCCAGCCAGTCCATCCTAAAGGAAATCAGTCCTGAATATTCATTGAAAAGACTAATGCTGAAGCTGAAACTCCAATACTTTGGCCACCTGATGCAAAGAACTGACTCATTTGAAAAGACTCTGATGCTGGGAAAGATTGAAGGCAGGAGGAGAAGGGGATGACAGAGGATGAGATGGTTGGATGGCATCACCAACTCGATGGACATGAGTTTGGGTGGACTCTGGGAGTTGGTGATGGACAGGGAGGCCTGGCGTGCTGCAGTCCATGGGATCGCAAAGAGTCGGACATGACTGAGCAACTGAACTGAACTGACTGAATTTTCATAGGTATAAGTTTTTATAGTCAACTACACCATAGACTTTCCATAACTCCTCATGCAGCTATAACAAAATTAGGCACAGACTTTATGCTAAAGCTGCTTTGAATGAGCAAATGAGCTGAGCTTAGCTGGAGCATTAGGCTAATGAGATCAGGGCTTAGGGTCCAGGCTATAGATGGCTCAGAGTCCAGGCCACCCTGGCTGACCATGCTGCTGGTCAAGCAAAGATGGGACAAATGAGTATGGGCGAAGCAGCCACTAGCACAAGCAGAACAGAGGTGCCTGCCTGCAGAGGGGGCGCAGAGCCCCCTTCTCACTGCTTTCTGTCTTGCTGATCTGGTTCAAGGTGACTGGCACCGTGAGAGAAAGGAAATAACCAGATGGAACCAGATTGAGACAGAAACGCAGCTGCTGCTGCACAGACTGGGCCTGGGGAAAAGCTCAGGCTGCCTGGGACCAAAAGAACAGGGGCCCAAGTGAAAATAGACGGCGCTGGGTGTCCAATCAGCCTAATAGGGAACAGCAGTGGGCAGTGACGGGGGACGTTTACCTGGAGTCCGTGAAGGTGCTGGCCATTGGGAGAGCAGCTCAAATACAGAAAGAACCCGGCCAAGGTAGCATCCAGGCTTGGGGCAGTACCTGTGGACTAAGCCACAGCCAAGCTGGAGACAGAGAGACACTGGTTCCCTGTCGGACTGGAAAGAGCTCCCAGGAGCCTGTTGGGCATGGCTCCCTCATTAGTCCTTGGTTGGAACTTTCTTCAGCTTCCCTCCCTCAGGCATTTCTAGCTGGGATATTCTTCCTTTCATCTCAGCACAGGCCAGAGGGGACGAATATTGTGCAGATAATTAATACACATCCTACTTCTCTCGATGGTAATTCAGAAACTGAATCTAGCCAGAAGCCAAGATGGGCACAGGAGCCAGGGGGACAGAGGAGTGGAGCAAACAGAGGCGCGCCTGACAAATCTATCTGCAACACCCCAAGGAGAGCTGTTGTCTGATGCACTAGAACAGTGTTTTGTACCTAGAGAAATCCTCTAATAGGGTGATGTGTCCAAAATGTGAGCTTTAGATTTGATACCCATAGCCACAAATTTTCAGGTCCCTTTGCTCTGGTGCGTAAAATCACCCCCAGCTGATTCTCTGAACAGCAGGGTCTTGGACAGAAAAGGATAGAAACAAGACCTCCGGGTATTATGGAGTTTTGAAGTGAAGAGGACAGTGATCTCAGTATCAGGAGTCAGAAGGTGCAGGGTGGACATCTCAGGAGGCTGCGTAATTGCCCACTGAGGGCCCGCTGCTCCCCGCCCGAACTTAGTGGCCTGCCATCCTGAGGGCTGCGACTCCCTGCAGCGAGAGGCACCCTGAACTGAGGGCTTTCCTTCTGTGTCCCCCCATGGCCTCACCTGCCCCACCAGGACAACGCTGTCTGGAAACTTGCTCTTTCCTCCATCATCTACGCACACGAACACGCTTATCCTGATGAAATCCAGTTAAAGTAAACTCTGGGGTAACCTGAAGGGGGAAAGGAAGTAAGAAAGGGCCAATGTATAGCAGAAGATATAGGAGGGAGAAGAATTTGCTCCTGTTCCTTCAGGCCAGTAGAAAAAGGCAACTTTTTTTTTTTTTTTAAATGATATGGGCCTCAATCCAATGTTAGTCTGGATTTTTTCCATTGCAATGAAAAGAAACCTAACTAAACCTGGCCTGAGCAAAATCCATGAGTATATCGGGCCTGGCTGCCTACAGAAATCTCACTGTCAGGACTGGTTCCTCGGCCACTTGCAGCTGGACTTTCTACGCTGGCTCTCCAGGAGGCATTGCCAAGACGGCCCCACATATCCTGGTATTAACACAACTTGCGTGAATTCTGCTGGAAGGGGTTTTGACCAAAGTTCCAGAATTGAGTTTCATCCCCTGGTTTGAAGTCAGGAGTAGGGCCAATTCTTCCCAAACTGCAAGATTTTAGCAAGAGGAAGTAGTAATTTTTCTCTTTTTTTATTGTATTTTAATTGGAGGATAATTGCACTACAATATTGTGATGGTTCCTTTAGCAGTGGTTTTTCAAAGAAAAAAGAAAAAATCCAAGTGCCGCCACTCAGGGAATCAGCTGGGGGATGATTTTACCCACCAGAGCAAAGGGGCCTGAAATTTTGCAGGTGTAGGTATCACCTACACCTCTGAAGCTCACATTTTGGACATGTCACCCTATTAGGGGATTTCTCTACATACAAGGGCCCTAGATCCTGAAGTAAATAGCTGCTGTTACCAGAAGCAGACAAAGATGCAAATGACCGCTACAGACCCTATCTTGGATCAGTGGGTCAGTTTCTTAATGCGAAGACATCCAATGTAACTACTAAAGTATTTGTCAGGGCTGGTGAAGTATTTACATAAATGGATGCCATGAGGAACTTTTGACAGACTCCTGGCCCCTCAAGAGCCAGGGTCAGTCTTATCCACCTTTGTTTCTTCAATCTGAAACGAGAACATTTGACTTGACTACCTCCAGGGCATTTTAAAAGACTGTGAGTTAAAGAAAAATGAATATTTAGCAAAACTTTCATTGCTCATAGGCATCCAGAAGAGGCAGAAACCTCTTGCAAAATACCAGTTTTCTCAATGCAGGGGATGCGATGACTTTGAATTGAGAGAGCTGTTATGAAAATCAGGGTAACTTTTTTGTCCAGACAGAGGAGGTTTTGTTCCTGTGTGACAAGAGAAGTTAAGAGAAATATCCCTGGCCATGGTCTGGGATGGAAGGAATGGGAATCCAGGAGAATGGGAATCCTGGAAATGTGGCTGTGCTAGCTAGTGTGTGATAATAGCCCATGCCAGCCCATCCTGGATGGCAGAGACTGCATCAGTTACCTCACTGGGGTTGAGTTTATCCACCAAGATGCCAGACCCAGAAATAAACTGTTTTGTGAGCTCTATACTTAGAGAGAGCACATAGAGGCAGAGGGATGGAGGTGGGACAGTCAGAAGTCCAGGAGCCACTGGCCCCAGGCTTCGGGAGAGAAAATATGGGCATTCCTTCCTAGTAAGGAAACTAGGCTTGAAAGCAACTGCTGCTACTTACCAGCTATGTGCCATTGGACAAGTTAACAAACCTCTCTGACCTTCACTTTCCTCTTCAATAAAATGAGGATAATGATACTAACCCCTCAAGTTTTCATAGACTCAAATACAGTAGCCTAACTAAAACCGTTATCACAGTGGAAATTCAGAAGTGTATGATCAATGGTGGGTATAGACCCCACCAAGACTTCCTATTTCAAAGGATTTTGAGCATTTCAACTTTATTCTGCAACAAGCAGCCTCAGAAACAGATGAGGGAGCAGAGGGTAGTTCCCAAAGGGAGAACTTTGACCCTACTCTTTACTTCCCTTGTTTAACATCTGTGGTTTGCAAGGTCAGAGACTTACATCCCTGGCCTGGCAAAACCAAAATTAGCCCAGACCAGGCAGATGGCAGGGCTTCCCTGATGGCTCAGTGGGTAAAGAATCCACCTGCAATGCAGGATACACAGGAGACATCGGTTTGATTCCTGGGTTGGGAAGATCCCCTGGAGATGGGCATGGCAACACGCTCCAGTATTCTTGCCTGGACAAAGGAGACTGGCAGGCTAGAGTTCAAAGGATCGCAAAGACTTGGACACAACTGAGTGACTACACACACACAGAGACATACACACACAGAGGCAGATAGCTCTGTGCTCCTGCTTAAAGACCTCCAGGTGGCAGACTCTTTGGCCTACCTGCCTCTGGAATTTGATGGGATGCTCTTGTGACTAACTCCAAACCTTTAGCACCAACCACAGTTTATATTCATTGATGTATTCAGTCAGCTGTTGATTCATTTTTGCTGTAATAAATTGTCAGGCACCTGTTGTGCCAGGCACTGTATCAACTACTGGAAATATAAAATTGAGTAAGATGCTTTGCCCGCAAGGAGCCTGGAGTCTAATGCGAAGGAGACCCAGCAATAGGCCATCATTGCGGTACACAATAAGTGCCTTAATAAAGGTCATCTCTGAACACTTTTGAAGCCTTGAGGGGCACTGCCCTAACTTGTGTTTGGGAGAGGGGACTCAGGGAAGGCCTCTCAGAGAAGGTGACACATGAGCTGAGTTTTAGGGGACTGCTGAGCAAGCAGATCTGAGCAACAGTTATTTGAGAACTATTTCTCAGCCTTTATCATACAAGAAGCCTAACAAGTTGGCTATTGCCAGGCTGATTATCTCATGGAGATGATATCAAGCTGACAGCACTGGGGTAATTACCAAGCAGAAGTTATACCCCAATGCCTATGATTCTAGGGTGATGACAACTTGGGCACCAAGGACTCCTACGGTGAATGAAGCCCTAAGCCCCAGAAGCAGGCGGTCCCGTTGGAATGCACCCGTAGGTTGCTGCACCCACCACGGTCAACAAAAAGTGCAAAAATAGAGGCCAGTCCTCACAGAGACTGGGTGTGGTGGGGAAGGGTATGGAACAACTTTCTCTTCATATAGAATCAGCTAGATTGGATGGTGACAAGAACCTTCCAGCCTGGAATGTGGAAAGGAAGAACCAGATGACCTCTGGAGGCTCCTCTGATAAGAAGAGTTTCAGAATTTGACTCTTTATTTCTAACTTATCCCAAGGATCTTGGCTCAAAGTGCTGCCATTGTCCTTCCTTCAAACCAGTTAACCAGGTTTCACACACCAAGAGGGACATGCACGCATCCCACTTCCAAGCTCCCAAGCCACAGGTGTGGGGAGCCCACCAAGGCCTATTAGAAGCTGAACACTTTGCAAAAGGTCACTCAAGGAACCAAAAATAGAACATTGTCTGTAGCCACTTGAATTGGTCAGATAAGCCACACCCCTCCACACAATGCAAAGAAAAATAGCTTTTCCTACCGACATACTTTCTCTCTACTCCACAACCTCCAAATCCCAGAAGAAACAAAGATTAAGGGAGCCAGCCTGGGGCCACCAGCTGCTGCAGCCCCTCTTCGTCCGTCCTCGACCCTAGTGGAGGCACTCTTTCTGGTACCCTCACTTTCAGCTCGAGCAGACGAGAGTGCCTTTAAGGCAGAGCTCCAGACTCCAAATACCAGTGTGAGTCGGGTGCCAGGGAAGACAGCTGAGCAAAAGTCTTAAAATGTGCTCTATCTCACTTACCATCCTCTTTCTGTTTCTGGTGAGTGTCGACCAGCATCTGAATAAGAAAGATTCGGGTTAGCCCTTCTGAAGAATTTACTTATTTCTAATGGATTAAAAAAAGGAATGTGTAATGCAAGCAGGCAGCAGAATCTCCTTCTTCAGGGCGATTTTCAGAAAGAGGGCTCTCTACCTGGTGAGCCTTAGCAGGATTGCCTGGAGGCAGGGGTGTGGACTGAGTGATTCCCAGAAGCAGAGCGTGCAACACCTCCAGAGGTCAGGCTGAGACCCCAAGAGCTCTGGAGTAGGTGGCCACTGGGGAGAGACAGCACCCCAACCCTCAGAACCCTCCCTTCACCTTGGGGTCTGCTCTGCGTCTGCTCACTACCACCCCCCCCCCCCCCCCCCCCCCCCCCCCCCCCCCCCCC
>SJXQ01007756.1:390443-413948 GCA_006408695.1 Aepyceros melampus
CTTCTCCGCGGCCCTGGCTGGGCTCAGAACCCAGCAGGACGAGCACAGTTCGCTTCTCCACACTGGCGTCTCAGCACCCAGGGCGCAGTCAGTGTTTGCGGGCAGGACAAGGTGGCGTCTGGGGGGCCTGGGCACCGGGCTGCCTCCTGGCTTCGCTGGGGTCTCCGGCCTCCTCTCGGGGGGAACGCCCCCTCCCCCGGGGACGGAGGGAGGGAGTGCCGAGTCAGGTTCGTCAGGGGTCGATGGCCTTGGGAGTCCAAGACAGTCAGAACGGGAGGGCCTGGGGGGCAGAAGTAGCAGGTGCTGGGGCGGGGACCCCGAGCAGGCGCGGAGGACCGTGACTTTACCTCTCTCGCCGCGGCCTCTTGAGAAGAGGGTTCCCGGGCCACTCAACCCAGCCCTGACCCGCTGCCACCTGCCAGCGTTTCAGATATTACAGAGGAAACTGCCTCTTATTCGAGAATAATTCGGCTTCTCTCAGCAACCCCCGTGGGCCCTTTTCGTTTTTTTTTTTTTTTTTTTTCCCCTGGCCTTTGACCCAGAAGGCCTGCCCGCTGAGGGCATTCCAGACCCACCAGGCCTTGGAGGGAGAAAGCGAGGGTGTTCCTTCTTGGTCCCAGCACCTTAAGAGTCCTGTCTGGCTTAGGTCGGCCCCAGTGTTGGGTTCAGCTTGTTAGAGGAATGCCCCTCCTAGGCCCCACCGCCTTCCCTGGAGGACTTCTTCCCGTCCTCCACCAGCCCCTGGGATAGGGCTCCCTTCCCTGCCGGCTCCCGCTCCTCAGACCCGCGCTGACTGCTGTCATCTCTGATGGGTATTTGCTGGGTGGGGGTAAGAAGGAGGGAGGGATGAGCAAGGCAAGGGTCCCAGGGAAGCAGAGTCAGCTGGGATGCAGTCCGTTCGCCGCTCATTTCCCCCTGCTGCAGAGCCGGTTAGAGGAGGAAAGCAGGCCACGGTCCAGAAGGCTGGTGCGGAATGCTTTGTGCTCCACTTCCTCTCCCGGCATCTCTGTCTCCTCTTTCCTTTTCCCTGCGTGAGCCATTGTTGTAGCACTGACTTATTTCCTCTGCACGTGGTGAAGCAGAAGTGACCAGCACGGCTGCCCCCACGGTAAGCCAGTCCTCTGTGTTCCGCCCACAGAGACGGGCTGAGGAGGGAACCGACGGGACCTACTTAGAACCAGAGAGGACTGCCAGCCAGGGGAGGAGCTGGTGCAGGCAATTTGTGCTGGAACAGGGGCAGATCAGACAGGCCAAAGGAGAGAAAAGGGAGGTGAGCACACAGGTGTTGGGAGCAACAGTTCCCCCACCCCCCACCCCTGTTTGGCCTCTCTTCACTCTTAATTCTCTGACTATAGTCTTCAGCCTCATCATTTCTCTCTGCTCTGGTTTCCCAAGTTAGTACAAAAATCTTCGGGATAATTCAGGGAGACGGACTGGGATGAAACCAGTGAGACTCCTTTGCTTTGGCCTTCTTGAGCTGCATCACTCAGGACAGAGGGAGCTTAGGGTAATGTGTTAATTGGCAAGGAGGTTAAAGACTCTCAGAGAAGCTCAGGGAAACTCTCAGCTTAGAACACTTCATAGCATCCTGCTGTGATCTTCCACCTGCAAAATCAGTGTCAGGGGTGCTGCTGCTGCTAAGTTGCTTCAGTTGTGTTTGACTCTGTGTGACCCCATAGACGGCAGCCCACCAGGCTCCCCCGTCCCTGGGATTCTCCAGGCAAGAACACTGGAGTAGGTTGCCATTTCTTCTCCAATGCATGAAAGTGAAAAGTGAAAATTGTGTCCAACTCTTAGTGACCCCATGGACTGTAGTGTACCAGGCTTCTCCATCCATGGGATTTTCCAGGCAAGAGTGCTAAAGTGGGGTGCCATTGCCTTCTCCAGTCAAGGGTACAAACTAGTACAACTCCTATGGAGAGCAAGTAAGCAATATCTAAAAAAACAACATATGCATTTACCCAGCAGTCCTGTTTCTAGAAATTTATCCAGAAAATGCACATTCACGAATACAGAAAGACAGGTGCACAAGGTAATTATTTAAGCATATTTGTAATAAGGAGATCATTGGAATTAGCGATGCCTCTTTGTGCACTCGGTTGTGTGTGATTCTTTGCAACCCCATGGGCTGTAGCCCCTGTCAACCCAGAGGGGTTGACAGCCCCTCTGTCTGTGGGGTTTTCCAGGCAAGAATAGTGGAGCAGGTTGCCATTTCCTACTCCAGGGGATCTTCATGACCCAGGGATCTAAATCGTGTCTTCCATGTCTCCTGCATTGCAGGTGGATTCTTTACCACTGCGCCACCTAGGAAGTCTGGAAACTATCAGTGTCCATCTTTAATAGACACAATGGAGTACTATGCAGCCAAAAAAAATGAGTGGGAGCTCTATGAGCTGATATGTGATACCTAGAATATGTTATTAAGTAAAAACAGCAAGAGGCAAAAGAATGTGCATAGATATGCCATCTTTGGGTTGAGGAAGTGGGAGAAATACGGCTTTTTTGGTTTTTTTTTTCCAAACTGATACATACCTACACACAGGAAGGATAAACCAGAAATTAATTAATTAAAATGGTTACCTATAGGGGGTAGGTAGAAACAAGTTAGAGAGGCTAGAGATTGGCATGAAACTTTACTGATACCTTTTTAGACTGTTTTGAATTTTGAACCAGGTAAATATTTTATGTATTCACAGATTAAATGAGATCAAAAAGAAAGAAAAAAGACTCTAAAGCTGACTGCAACAGAAATAAAGATCCTAATTGAATATCAATTTGATTACAAATAAGAGAGTTAATTCTAGTAGTTTTTTAGTTTGGTCCCCTGACCCTATATCCATACTGAAATGTATATTCTAAGGATAAAAAGAACTGCAAAAAAAATCTGAGAGAACCTTGTGGTATTGGTGTAATAAAATGGAAGCTATTCTGATTATTGTAGGCTAGCTCAAAGAAGTAACTATGTTGATGTTTCTGGAAATCAGAGTTTCACTCTGGAAGAAGAGAGATAAAAATGGGGGAAGGTGAGGCAAAACCCTATGATTTTTTTATGAATCTCTTAGGTCTTTCCCTGGAAGGGTCCAGAAGCAATGCTATGCAGTAGCACTGAACACACCTCGTGCTTGGAGTTTTATTTCTAAGTACCACTTTCCATTAAAAGAAAGCAATGCTCCTTGGAGAAATGGCTGATTCCAAGTGTGGGACTGGGAATGTAATAGAGTGTAAGACACTGAATAAAAGATTCCTTGAGTCCATTCTGAAAGTTAAAAAGGAGCAGGGAGGAGTGGGGAGAGAAAACTCTGTAAAGATAAATGCCAGTGAAGTGTGGAAGTGAGGATAGAACTTTAAACTTAGCCGTTTGCAGCCCTAAAGTAATAGCTGATTTGGGCTAGACTTACTAATGGATGCCAAGGCCACTGAGTGAAAGGCTGGTCCTAGTGTGTTGCCTCGCGGTTACCCTTTAGAAAAGGAAACACCTGTCTTTACAATAGGGCAAGTCCACACCGACCACCTTAACCAAATAACCAAACATCAGCAGTAGCGGAAGCACCTGGTGCTAACTCCTCCTGATGGTCTTGCTGTAAGAAGTTCTATCACATCACCTATGTTCATGTCAAAATGTGTATCCTGATTCTAACCATGAGGAGATGAAAGACAAATCTAGAATGAGAGCCCTTCTTTTTTATTTCTTTACATGCCCATCTAACCAATTTATTCACTTTTTAACTGTTCCCGTGTGATAAAAGTCACACTTTTCGGTGTGCAGTCCTGTGAGTCTGGACAAAAGTGATCATCCTATAACCACCGCCAGCGTGAGACTGTCGTTGTTCAGTTGCTCAGCTCTTTGCAACCCCGTGGACTGCAGCACGCCATCCTTCACCGTCTCTCAGAGCTTGCTCAGACCCATGTCCACTGAGTCAGTGATGCCATCCAGCCATCCTCTGTCATCCCCTTCTCCTGCCTTCAATCTTTCCCAGCATCAGGGTCTATTATCTTACAGAAGACCTTGATGTGCCATGACACACTGAACCACAATATTTGCGTTTCCCACACATCCTACTGACGGAATTGCACAGGATGTGATCTTTGCGTCTGACCTTCACTAAGCATGACACAGTTCAGACCCTCCTGTGTTCTTTTGTGTCTCAAGAGTGTGTATTACAGAGTAGATGTCCACTGTTTCAGTTTGTTTATCTGTTCACTAGTTTAAGGAGATTTTATTTGTTTCCAAGTTTTTGGAGATTGTGAGTAAATTCACTATAAATATTGGACTCAGGTTTTTGTGGGAAAATTCTTCACTTCTTGAGAGTTATAATTTATAAGAAACTGTTAGACTGTTTTCCGAAGTGGCTTCACTATTTTGAACCAGCACTGCATGATAATTCCATTTGCTCTGCATCCTGACCAGCACTTAGTATGGTCACCTTTTTAAAGCTAATCTATCAGATGTTTAGAGGTATGAAATTAGTTGGTAGTTAGACTGTTATTTGATGTCACCAGCCTGAAATGTTGAAAAGCCTAGTAAGAAATAAGGCAGGCAACTCTGGATGTTAGCAACCAAAAAAAAAAAAATCTGCTGGGGTTAAATGCGAGTCATTCTCCATGACAACTGAGACTTCAAAAAAGTGAATTATTAAAAAAACATTAAAATTGTGTGTTTGGAGAGAAGGGTAGGGAGGCTGAAACCTCTTTAGATTTAAAGAGGTATTTTAGTCAAATGGAATGCATAAACCTAATTGGATCTTGGGTCAGAAAAAAAAATAAAAAGACCATAAAAGACATTCTGGGACAACTGGGAAATTTTTAATATAGATATTAGATGACTTGTAATTTTTGTTAATCTTTAAAAGTGTGCTAATGGCCATGATAATGATTTTATAAGAATATATTTATGCAAAAGTATTCAAGGGCACAGTGTCTGCAAGTGGTTTTCAAATGGTTCAGCAAACAAAAGTGTGTGTGTGTGTGTGTGTGTGTATTTATATACATCAAGAGGGCACACAAGATGCTAACAATTGGTGAATCTAAGTAAAGGGTCTGGAGTTGTTTATTGCACTGTTTTTTTTCAACATTTCAGATTTTAAATGTTTCCTAACACTAAGATAGGGAGGAAGTACATGCCAGGGAGGACCCTTGGATTCCTAGATTCCCTCACTCACCCCTGTGACTGAACCAACAGCGCGTCTGCTCTCAGCTCCCTCGCCGGCACACAGCACCCTCCGGCAAGTTTTTGTTTTCCCCTCACAGTCTTAGCATCAGGCTCTTCTTTCTGGGTGGGAGCAGCTTGGGCAGCCCGGAGTAGCAGGTGGACGCAGGCACTTGCCTGAGGGGCCACAGCCGGCTGGGGAGGCCGGAGGGCAGAGGCTTCCAGAATCACCACTTGCCATCTGAGAACGGTCCTCTGGGTAAGAGGGGGGACCCACCATGGTTCAAAAGTCACTTCTGCCAACCTTTCACCTCCCTTCTGAATTCTACAATGAGGTGCCTCTGAGGGAACCCAGCTGTGCTTGCCCTGAGCCTTCCAAGTGGGCTAAGCAAGGGCGCATGGACCGTCCCCTGCTGGAGACGGTCACTAATCCAAATCACTGTGCTGTCCACTGCTGCCTTCAGCCTGGCTCTAACCCAGGAGAGAGAGCAGGTTTCCAGAACTGCCTGCATTCTCCTCTCTCCTCTCTTTTCTCCCTGGGCACCCTGGGGCTTGGGTCCTGTGTGCTGACTCAGGGCCCTTCTCAGGTAGGAGAGGACTCTGGATCCTTCGGTCAGTTCCCCTCTGTCTTGCTTGAGGAGCCTGAAAGAGCAGCAGCCAGGAAGTTGGAAGGGGACAGACAGGGACGGGTTTGTTCTATGTGTTGCCAGACCTGCCAGAAGAACTCGGGACTGGGAGTCAGAAAACTGGTGATTTGGGCTTATGACTGCTGAGTGACCTTGACTGAGGCAGGTGAATGAAACTAAGGTTGGACAAACAGGCATTTCTGATTCAAGGCTCCTTTTCTACAAAGAGGCAAAACTCCACACCCAAACCAAGCTGTTTTATCATAGAGTCTAGCACAATGTAACATCCTGTAGCTAAGTTCCATCCTTCTTCCCAGGATGACCAGTTGTAAGGAGACCTAAAAGCAACTGCCTTGTGGAAGCCACACCCTCCAAGTCTGGGAGTAGAACAAAGTTCTTAGATTCCCCATGCCCACTGGCCTGAAAGTTAATTGAGTACATACTCAGCGCCTCCAAGGCCAGAGTTCTGTTATGTCCTAAACGAGAAATTAAGAAAGATTGGCTGGAGATACAGAAATCTAAGACTTCAGGGAGTTTACTTATTTCCTAAGAAACGTGATTCCCCCAGAGAGTTATTAGGTCGAACCATATAAACTTGCCAGTTTGCAACCTCTTTTGACCTATAAAAGGCAACTTAATATGATTCAAATTAATGTTAATATTATTAAACCTTGGAAGTCAGGAACTACAGTCAGTGCTGTGGAATGGAGAGATGAGATTTCCATCTGAACAGTGGATTGGGTTTAGAGAAATTTGGGTAGAGTCACCAGCTGCTAGGCTGGTTTGTCCTCTCTCTCAATCCAGGCTTTTAGCCCTGGAGGTAGACACATTAGCCAGGTCCTTGTCCAGACTCTAGTTGAGATTTCAGCATTAGTTTTTCTGGTAACTGGCCAGGGCAGTTGCCCGTGGGTAGAGAGGAGAGTGCTGTCCATTTGTAGTTGACTCTTCTGTGCCCTGCTTCATGTCTGCAGAGTTGAGAATGGAGGAAACTAAGAAAGGAAGAAATAGCGATCTAATTCTCCTCTGGTGGCAGACTGCAATGGGACACACACCTGAAGCCTCATCTGGTACAGGATGCTGGGAGCTGAAGGAGTTAGTGGGAATGTGGAGGCCAGAACTTGACAGTTCTGGAGACCTGGAGAATCCCAGGGACGGGGGAGCCTAGTGGGCTGCCATCTATGGGGCTGCACAGAGTCGAATATGACTGAAGCGACTTAGCAGCAGCAGCAGCAGCAGCAGCACCCCATCCTTAGAGGAGGTAATTGCCAAACAGGATTGGGATGAGGAGAGAAAACAGCTTTGATGGAGGAGAGGATGGGGGAGGATGGGTGGATTGGGAGGAAGGGCTGTCTGCACGTGGCCGAGGACTCTTAGCATCGTGGAAGTCAGGCGCTCTGGCAGCTGACGGGAGGCTGTCTGCTGTCCCGTCCTTTTGTCTGAGCCAGCGCCCAGGTCTCAAGGAGGCGGCCTCCGGCCTCAGCTGCAGCCTGCCGCCTGCCTGCTCTCCTGGTACCGTGGACCTTTAGGATGATTTTTTTGATGTTCCCTCCCCGCTGTCTATACTACAGCCTTCTTTGTGGGAAGCACTTGTAGGACATCTGTTGGAATGCTAGGATGGGCACAGCTGGCATCCAAACTTCCAGGGGCTTTCTGACCTTGGTACAAGGGAGGTTGGTCACCAGGCTTTGGGCTGGGGAGGTTTTATTTTATTGAGCCAGAGCATTTGAGATGGATCGAGCTGGAGAAATGGTCCAATTTCCCTTTATCCCAAGTGAGAAAACTGAAACCTAGAGGCTTGTCCAAGAACACCGGAGTAGTTGGAGGCCAAGCCCAGTTCTCCGCACTCCACGCCTGCGACCAGGCCCCTGGGCTCTTCCATGCATTTCTGCGTGAGCCAGATGGATGTCAAATCGCCTTGGTACCCACTTTCTCTACCCATGTAATTGGGACGATTATTCTAGCCCCTCTTGGGATGATGTGCAGCGCGATGAGATCATGTGCTGGAAGCTTTTTCGAAGGAAGATGCCGGAAACCATGGAGGTGCTGGGCCGTGGTTGTTACTGTTGCTGCTGTTATTAGCAATTAAGGTTATTAGGTCTGGAGAAAATGCAAAGGAGAAGCACTTTGGCAACCCCCTCTTGTCACTGTAGCTTCTCATGGGCCTGAGTTTTTCTCTTGGTCCTTTCCACATCCCTTCTCAGGCACCTGGGCCTTGAGCTGGGAAAGGCAGAGTAACGCGGAGCAGAAGCATAGTCCTGGAAAAGGGTGGGCAGAACCCTCCTCCTGCCTGGGTATCCCCAGCTCTACCCTTTTTTCAGAACATAGACTCTGGGAAGGAGTGTGGAGGGAAAACACTCTGACCTTCACTTCTTCCTTGGCAGCTGACTAACCTGGGTTGGCTGGGGCTCTGATTTAGGGGCTAAGAATCAGCAGAGTTGAGCCACTTGTAATAGGACAGAACAGACTGATTTTATTGCCAGAGCCAATCTATCATTCATTTGCTTGTTCATTTATTCATTTGTTCATTCAGCAAACACAAAATGAGCGCAAACTGTGTGTCAGGCGCAGTGTTAGAATTTGGGAGAAAGTGGTGTCCAGAAGGCAGGGAAGGAGTAAGAATCACCTACTTTCAGCTCAAGGACAAGTGAGCTCAGCTTGGGCACCCACAGCAAGCCCTGATCGTGGCAGTGTTCCCGAGAACTTGCATTTGTGTCCTTGAAGTATACCTTTAACCCCTGAGCTCAGGAAGATCAGGCTTAGATTCCATGATGGGTTGAGCTGAGAGGGGTGCCCCTATGTCACCGCTGAGACTGGCCTGATGATGGACTTTGTGTTCTGGGCCAGGGCCTGGTGCTGGAGCTGGGTGTTTGTCCAGCCTGGTATACCCAATCCCTGGGCTGGCATCCCAGTGTTGTCTGACTTTGTAATCCCCTGCTTATGTTCTCAGAATCTGATGGGAGATAATCTGTTGCTAGGATGTGCAGAGGGATCTGAATGGAACCTTGGAAAGAAAAAATAAACATCCAGAGAAGCC
Organism: Aepyceros melampus; assembly: GCA_006408695.1. Lineage (NCBI taxonomy): Eukaryota > Metazoa > Chordata > Mammalia > Artiodactyla > Bovidae > Aepyceros > Aepyceros melampus. The sequence continues at coordinate 399,250 of SJXQ01007756.1, forward strand.
CTTCAGTTTCTCCTCCAATCCTTTTTTCTCATTTCAGCCCTTCCATCCTACTTGGCACTGTGATATTGAAGGAGAGTTCAGTTCAGTTCAGTTACTCAGTTGTGTCCAACTCTTTGCAACCCCATGAACTGCAGCATGCCAGGCCTCCCTGTCCATCACTAACTCCCAGAGTCCACCCAAACCCATGTCCATTGAGTTGGTGATGCCATCCAACCATCTCATCCTCTGTCGTCCCCTTCTCCTCCTGCCCTCAATCTTGCCCAGCATCAGGGTCTTTTCAAATGAGTCAGCTCTTTGCATCAGGTGGCCAAAGTATTGGAGTTTCAGCTTCAACATCAGTCCTTCCAATGAACACCCAGGACTGATTTCCTTTAGGATGGACTGGTTGGATGCCTTGCAGTCCAAGGGACTCTCAAGAGTCTTCTCCAACACCACAGTTCAAAAGCATCAATTCTTCGGCACTCAGCTTTCTTTATAGTCCAACTCTCACATCCATACATGACCGCTGGAAAAACCATAGCCTTGACTAGACGGACCTTAGTCGGCAAAGTGATGTCTCTGCTTTTCAATATGCTAAGTTGGTCATAACTTTCCTTCTAAGGAGTAAGCGTCTTTTAATTTCATGGCTGCAGTCACCATCTGCAGTGATTTGGGAGCCCAGAAAAATAAAGTCAGCCACTGTTTCCCCATCTATTTGCCATGAAGTGATGGGACCGGATGCCATGATCTTAGTTTTCTGAATGTTGAGCTTAAAGGATAAGACAGTGGATTTAGATTCGATTGATGCATGTTATACACATCTTTATTGGACCTCAGCTTTCCCATCTTTAAAGTGTGCATAAGATCATCTTTCCTTATCTACCCTGTAAAGTGTTGTGATGGACAAATGAGATACGGTAGATGACAGCGTTGGGTAAATGCCGAAGTGCTGGATGTACATAAGGCTTATTACTCCAGTGCCCCCTCCTCATTTTCCAGTTTGCATTTCAGTCCTTTCTGCTGCGCAGTCCTCTGATCCCCCTCGCCAGTGCGTCCTTCTCTGATCTCTCACTTCCACTCCAGATTCTGCTCTTACCGTGTCTTCTCTCCTTGCCTAGATCAAGATCTAAAACAACACTTGTTGCATCTTAAATGATAACAACAGTGAAAAGGAATAGTCTAATTATGTGCCAGGTATTAAATTTGGATTATCTCATTTAAAATTCTTAGTTGACGATGAAGTCAGTATTAGTATTATCTTCATTTTACAGATTAGTAAAGATGTTCATAAAACACAGGCTGAGGTCCAGCCCTAGTTTAGCCTATTTCTGAATTTCCTCTTTCTACTGCTGAATGACTGACTGGCTGACAAGAACAGGGAGAGATTTGACAGCATTTACTGAATGTCGACTAAATACGCTGCTTTCAAATTATGCACAACAACCACCATCTGAGACAGTTACTGGATTTGTCTTAAAGATTATCTGGTTGCAGAATAGAAACCAGTCCAAAAAAGCAAAAGGGGGCTCTAGTAGGTTACAGAGAAATATCTCAGAATTAGCAGCAAGAGGTGTGGCTTCCGGGTGGACAGCATCTCTCCTCTGGCCCCCAGTCCACATGCACAGCTCTCATCGTGGTTCACCAAGCAGCAGTTTCAGTGTCCAGACTGATGACCTTCCTGCTTAGCTCTGCAAAGCAAATTAACTCAAGTTTCTCAGCCCAAATATCAAGAGATGTTGATTTCCAGATCAGATCTGATGTCCATCCCTGCTAATTATCTGTGATCTGTGTGGCCTGCTTGAGGAGAATGTGGACTAATCAAATCATGAACACCCAGGCCTGTCCCTCCAACAGTGGCTGTGGGTGGGAGCAGATGTTTCTCGAGGGGAAGTCCTTGACCTTAGACGGATGCAAACCCACCATGCTGTTTATCACAGAAGACTGTCCCTATGGATGTCATAGAGGTGATGCCCTGCCGCAGCCCCTAAAGAAGAGATGAGTCATTTGTCCTAGAATCTGCATGTTCAGGTGGGCCCGGAAAGATAAGAATACCATTTTTTAACCCTGCTGTATGCCAGACATTTTGTGTGTATTATCTTTCAACCTTACAACATGTCATTGTTTTCATTTTATAAATTAGAAAGCTAATACTCAACAAGCCAAGTGTCTTGCCCAGAGGTCCTCTGGTTGCTTTGGGCTGGGCCAATGTTTGACCCAGGCCTGTCTGACAGTAAGACCCTTTCTATGAACCAAAACTCACCAAAGGAGACTATTTGATGTTGATTCTGCTGTGAGGTATGCTCCATGAGGGCAAAGATCTTAGTCTTTTTGTTCACTGATATATCCCACCAAAAACAGTATGTGGCTCATAGTAAATGCTCAATTAAAACATCATCAAATGGATTTTGTTTTAGTATCTTCTGTACCCCAGGCTTCCCATGGTCAGAGGGAAAAGGGAATATTCTAACTGTTGAGAATGGGCCACTGAAATAACTAGGATAGCCCTCTGGGTGTGCCTCTGATCCCTAACTCAACTCTCCTTTGACAGGGGACTTTAGGAAGAGTCCCTCAACAGAGGACTCTAAAGGATGGTATGGCTCTATCTCCATCTGTGTTTCCTGTCCTGTACACGTGATCCAAGACACTTAGCCCTGTGAAGAGGTCAGGTGAAAGGAGTTTTTCCTAACACTAGAAAATTCACTTACTGAAACAGGACATGGAATACCAGGCAAAATAATGCTAATTTTCATTGGGTTTTCGGCCCCAAGGTTCAGTTTAGCAAATCCTGGATTTCTTCCCATGCCTTTCTGTATAGCAGTGCCCTCTGCCCCGTCACCCAGACAGTGTTCCCAATTCCACGTTTGGGAGAGTCAAATTTTTCATGTGACTGGACTCGATTTTCTCTGGAAAAGAGGATTATTTATTAATAAAGAGTGATCCATGTTCTAAGGGCCTGGCCCAAAGTAGGTCCTCATTGCCTTTTGGTTTTACCTCTTCCGTCCCTCCAGTTCTCGCTTCCTTCCTCATGGATCCTGGCTCAAGCCTGCCCACCTGCTCCCTGCTAACCTTTGGGCTCAGTACCTTTGGGGTCAGAGCCCATTGTCCCCAAGTCACTGAAAGGCCCGGAGGCCCCCGCTTCCTACAGCTAGCTCTCCACCAAATGGCTTCATGGGCTGACCGAGGACTCCGTTGCTTCCACATGGCCGCAGTTCCAAAATTGTGCTTGACCCTTGTACAGCAAGAGTCCTGGCAAAATAAGGAGGAGCGGCAGGCAGAGAGCTACAGCCCCCTCTTGTTTGCTCCTGCCCTGCGCTCTTTCCCGGGAGGTAGGTGCTGGAAGAGCCATCCTGGGAACTCTCTTGTAGGAGCCAGAATGGGCGACGGTGCTCTGCTTGCTTGTAGCAGCTGCGGCCTGAGGATGCCATCGCTATTTGGTCAGGCACAGCATTTTCCAGCTGCCCCTGGAATTGAGGAGGCTGTTAATAAACAGGCAGGACAGTCCCAGTCTGGGATCGCCTCCTCTCTCTCCAGCACGCACCCGTACAGAGACTTGAGCTGTTGTGAAGTGCCAGCCTGGCCAAAGTGAGGCGCGAACCATTGCTCTCCTGAGCTGGAAGGGGCGTGGCAGCGAGAGACTGGGCTCTTGCTTCCACTTCCTGTGGACTACCTAAGTGCTCCAGGCTCTCCTGGAATGGGGGAGATAGATTCTTCAGCCGCCTCCTAGTTTCTCAGGGGTGGCATTCTGTGATAGGAGATGCTTTCAGAAGTGAGCATGTGAGTCGTAACCGAGTTCGTGTGAGCAGGCCTGTGGCAGCGTGGTTGCTGGGATAGATCACCGTGTCGGTTCTGGCTACAGCATCTGCTTAGCCCATGTGCAGCCTGTGAGCCAGGACTGGTGCCCTACCTCTGTTTAGCCAGTGTTTAGCATAGTCCTTGGGCTTCCCAGGTAGCTCAGCTGGTAAAAAATCCACCTGCAATGCAGGAGACCTCAGTTCAGTTCCTGGGTCAAGAAGATCCCCTGGAGAAGGGATAGGATACCCGCTCCAGTATTCTTGGGCTTCTCAGCTGGCTCAGACAGCAAAGAATCCACCTGCAATGCGGGAGACCTGGGTTTGATCCCTGGGTTGGGGAGATCCCCTGGAGGAGGGCATGGCAACCTACTCCAGTATTCTCGCCTGGAGAATCCCCATGGACAGAGGAGCCTGGCAGGTTACAGTTCATGAGGTCACAAAGAGTTGGATATGACTGAGCAACTAAGCACAGCGCAGTAAAGTCCTTGGTTCTTTACTGGATGAAAAGAACCTTGGTTCTTTACTGAATGATCATCAGTAAACGTTGGATGGATGAATAACTGAATAAGCAAATGGAAATTTTTCTTTAGAGTCAAGATCACAGCAGAGTTTGCCTTTTTTCTTCCCAGGGTCGTCATCCCTGTTCAGCATGTCATGCTGGATAATTGCAAAGGACTCCTAATGATGGACAGGGTAGTCTAGAAGGACAATTACAGATTAGAAGTCAGGAGACCTGGGATTTCAACTATCTTAAGTTGCTCTATCACTTTAAGGATAAATCTGGGCTTCCATTTGTTCAAGTGTAAAATGAATAGTTTGGCCTAAACATACTTTGAGGAGATTTTAACTCCCAATTCTCTGCCTCCTCCTGCCCAAACAACCCTGCAGATTAATTATAGTTGGTTACCAAATTTTAAAAATAAGATTCACCATAGAAATCCAAATTTCTTGCTTCTCAAAAAGTGGAAGCTCTCACAAAAGTTCCACCTTTTTTCCATGGCAACAGTTAGCAGGAGCTAAGTAACCGCTGCCCTGTTCAGACAGCGTCTGCGTTCCCGTTTGCCACAGACGCCTCCTCTCCCTGCTGCCTAATGCTCAGGCTGCTTCACTCGTTTTTGTGGCTGCCTGGTCCATGCAGGCATGTTAATTTGCAGACCTCGAATGGGGAAAACAAAATCTCAAAGGGTGGAGGGAGAGGCAGCTCGGATGGGGTGGCAGCTTAGCTGAGCTTGGGTGCAGAGATGACAGGATCTTCCTGGGAGGCGGTGGCAGGGATGCGAATGGGAACAGTGGCCAGTGCCCAGGAGACTGCTTAGGGACTTGGCCTCCAAGAGTTGTTAAGGCCCTCCCTGAGAAAGCCTTCCCTCTTCACCAGTTTCCTTTTCCTTGGACGCCTGCCGGGAGTTTGGAAGGCTCCCTAGGGCCTCCTTGGTATAACTGTATCTGCCACTACACGGTAGGGAGCTCAGGGCTCCATCTAAGAACCTCGCAAGGCTGATAATTCCCTTTGCACTTCTGTCCACCCTCTGTTAGTATTTTGGTCACAAAACAGTTCACACTGTTGGAGTAAATACAACATGAGGCAACCCAGAATCCCAGCTATATTCCTATTGGTGAAGTGCTTGTTCTGTTAATTTACTCAGCTTATCTCATGCACCTGTTGCTATAAACAGCAGTACTTCAGACCTCCCCAGGGCTGGCTGATCCCAGAGTCCTTTGTCTAACTGGAAGCAACTTGTGCCCCCGTGTAAGTCATGGCTGTTTCTCACTCAGCTCTTAATCATCCTGTCTGAGCCCTAGGCAACTCTGCCTCTCTGTTACCCTAAGCAGGCAGAACCTTCTTTGCATACCCATTCATAGAATTTGTTTTTCCTACTTTCTGGTTTGCATGCTTTTTTAAAATTAATTTCTTTTTGGCTGTGCTAGGTCTTTGTTGCTGCGTGCGGGCTTTCTCTAGTTGCAGTGAGTGGGGGCTTCTCATTGTGGTGGCCTCTCTCGTTGCAAGGCATGAACTCTAGGGTTTGTGGGCTTCTGTAGTTGTGGCTCACAGGCTCAGTAGTTGGGGCTCAGGGCTCTAGAGTGCTGGCTGGGTAGTTGTGGCGCATGGGCTTAGCTGCCCTGCAGCATGTGCAATCCTCCCAGACCAGGGATCAAACCAGTGTCTCCTGCACGGGACCACTAGGGAAATCCTAAATGCTTTCCCCTAAGGGAGAAGTAAGATTTCCATAAGTCCAAAGATAATTGTTAACATTCTGGTATATTCTCTTTATTCTTTTATATATGTAGGTGACTCTACACATTTTTTAAACAAAATTGGGAATAATTTGAATATCAAGTTTCTGATTCAGATTTTTTCCAACTCAATACTATATCATGAGCATTTTCTTACAGCCTCAGGAACTGGCCACAGGTCAGTCACAAATATGGTTCTTGGAATCTGATAACAGTAGGCAACCTGAGGTGAAAGATTGATGTGATTTTGGAAGGAAAATTAAAATACTGATGTTTGCTGCAAAGAGTCGGACACGACTGAGCGACTGAACTGAACTGAACTGAACTGCACCCTTTGCCTTGAAAGTTGACAGTCTGGAGCCAACCTGGGCTGGGCACAGGAGTCTGAACCTGGGATGGAAAGATCAGAAGAGGGAGAAAGCCTGGAACCCTTGAATTGCCTTTGAAAATTCCTATTCTGTGTGTTTGGATCCCACATGAAGGTTCAGGCCAACTTGTGTTTGAAGTAAGAGTTAAAAATGTAAGTGGCTTTTACACAGGCTCAGCTAGGGATAGGGCTTTTTGGAAGAAGATGTGGAATACCCCTATAAAGCTGTGAGTGGAGTTCCTCTTAATGGCAGAACAGCTGACTCCTCCTGCTGAGTTTGGGCCCTTACACTAGCCCCCTGGTTTGAAAGAACTGGAATGGCTTTTCCTGTCTTCTTTCTCTGAGTTTATTTTATCTCGGGCTATATTTTTAAAGGAAAGAAACTTTTCTGTTTTGTTTGATTTTAAATAATCATCCAAGCCTGGGTCAGGGAGGGGCAGAGAAAAAGGAGTTAGGAAGAGCAAGAGGCTGTCACCACCACCAAAATGAGCAAATGCAGCGCTGGGGACAAAGACGGTCTAGTGCTTCTGATGGAGACAGAGAGCCCCTGTGCTTTTGGTAGGCAGCTCAACACCCCTCAACAGCTGGGATGCTTTGAAATGACAGCCTGAGATGTCAGCCTCTTAAAAGTTGTACCAACCAGCAATTATACATTTAAGAGTGACAGAGTCTTGATGACCGTCATGATGAGTGTAGGCTTATCCGAATAATATTGGTACATGTTCAGTGTAGGCTCGAGGGCTGGGCCATGAAGTCTTAGGTTCACCCATGAGTTGGTGCCACCTCCCGGTGTGACTTGGGAAACCTTCCACTATTGTCCCCTGGCCCACAGGGAGGTTTCACCCTTGCACTTTCCTCTTTCCTAAGGAGGTTTCATCCCTTACCTTCCTCCTTCCTCCCATCTAGGGAGACAGAGGAGGGAAATGGAGGGAGATGCTTTGGTTTCCATTACAAAATAGGGGAATCTTTGTTATTCTGTTTTTGTTCTGGTTACTCCAGAACCTCTTGCCATAACAGAGGAAGATAACAGACTGGGTGTTATCATCACACGTGTCACCCAGCTTCTGAACTTCATCTTTTTCTTCCTCCTTAAAATATCAGATAATATAATTTTGAATACCTTACAAGGTCATTATAAGAATCACATGAGATAATGGGTGTGACAGTACTTTGTACAGGTAGAGGTACTACAAATATATAATTATTTACGAAGATTCTTGAGTGAGGAAGCCCCTCCTCACCTGACTCCTCTGAGGTTTGGAATGCCTTTTTCCAGCTCATCTAAAATTTGAACTCTCTTTCTTGGGTAGGTGCTGTACCTATGCTGTGGGTGGAAGGTGAGATGCAGCAAGTGAGAAAGATTTGTTCAAAGTAGGTGAAAAAGCTGGAACTCGAGAGGCATTAAAAAGAGCCCCGTAACTGAGCACTCTTGACCGTGCCACTAGCTAACAGCATGACTGTGAGCAAGCCCTTTAACCTTTGAACCTCATTTGTCATCTCTTTCTAACCATAAGGATCATTAATAATCTAGGAGGACAGTGTAGAATCTAAACAGAAGTGTTCTGAGAAATTGAAAGCACTATACGTGTGTGATAGTACACTGTTAGAGCTCAGATGTGTTCCTGAAGATGTCAAGAGGAACCAGTGTTTGATTAAGATTACACACATCCTGCAGCTGCTGCTGCTGAGTCGCTTCAGTCGTGTCCGACTCTGTGCGACCCCATAGACGGCAGCCCACCAGGCTCCCCCATCCCTGGGATTCTCCAGGCAAGAACACTGGAGCGGGTTGCCATTTCCTTCTCCAGTGCATGAAGGTGAAAAGTGAAGGTGAAGTCGCTCAGTCCTGTCCGACTCTTAGCGACCCCTAGAATCCTATTATATCAGAATTTGCCTGCAATGCAGGAGACCTGGGTTCAATCCCTGGGTCTGGAAGATCCCCCGGAGAAGGGAAAGACTACCCACTCCAGTATTCGCCTGGAGAATTCCATGGACAGAGGAGCCTGGTGGGCTGCAGTCTGTGGATTGCAGAGTCGGATGTGACTGTACATTATATCAGCACTGGAAGGGGCTATCACTCAACCCCCTCAATTTTACCATAAAAAGCTGAGTCCAAGCAATCCCCCCTTGTACCCTGACCAGGCTGCACTCTACGACTCTGGTTCCCCACGTGTGTGGCCCTTCTGTTTTAGGTCTCCCACACCCAGGACTGGAGAAGGAAATGGCAACCCACTCCAGTATTCTTGCCTAGAGAATCCTGTGGACAGAGGAGCCTGGTGGGCTGCTGTCCATAGGGTCGCAGAGTCAGACACGACTGAAGCAACTTAGCAGCAGCAGCAGCATCCCAAGACATGGAAGATCATTGACTCTGTACCTTAGTGTTCTGTGTACCTTAGTGTCCTGTGCTAAAGCCTCTCTAATTTGCCACGCCCTTCCCTTCCACCGGGATGGGAGGTGCCTTTCATGCTAACATCTCAGAGCTGCCCCATATTTGTCCTTCCTCTCTGACATCATGCATCCACCGATCATCAGCGTTCATGCCGTGGGCATGCCGGGCAGAGCGGGGAGCCGGCGGTCCGGGCAGCTCCGGATCAGGGCTGGAAGGAACGGGGCTGAGCTCGCAGTGTGGGGGAGGCCGGGGATGGCGGGCGGGGATCTGGGGGGCGCCCGAGGGGAGGTGGAGAGCAGGTCCTGGGCGGGCCGCGGTGAGTCACGGCTCCGCTGGGCCACGGCGGGTGTGGCCGCCCGCCTGCTCCGGGCTTGGAGGGCCGGGCATCCGCTGCCCGGGACGCCCCGGGCGCGGAGCCTCCCCGGGGCTCCGCCCGAGACGGGCAAGCGGGCTGGGGCCTGCTCGGGCCGGGACGCTGCGGCTCCTCGCCCCGACCCCAGGGCCTGCCCTGCAGAGCCTCCTGCCTGGGTGAGGCTGTGGCGGCGGAGGACCCGGAGTCTCGGTGGGGGCTCCCCTGAGCCAGTTCGCTCTGCGCCCCAGAGAACACTGGCGCTTCGGCTTCCTCCGCCGCCGCTTGCTGTCTCCCAGCACTGTGAGACGGAATGCCTCTCTTCACCTCTCCCCACCCGGAGACCAGGTCCCTGCTGAGCTCTCCCTCCCACCTTCTTTCCGAGCCGCTTTCCGGCTCTCAGGTCTCTAGAGGAATAATGCAGATCTGACCTTCTGCCGTGCTTCCCTACCACCCCACCCCAGAAAATCAGAATTGCTACGTTGGTGATAATGTTAGCTAACATGGTCAAATGCAGTACATTCACTGTGTTGTTAAATGGCAATTTTAGACTGAAATCGGTAACAGAAGGGCACATCTGAGAGCTGCTGACTTTTGGTAGATCCATGACTCTCTGTGATCCTGCAGATTAAAAATGTTGCGGGCAGAAACAGTGGAAACATACTTCTCTCTCTGATCTCTACCTCAGTTTTTTTTCTTCCTTTAATTTCTCTGATGCACAAAAATGAATGGTTCATGATACATTTTCTTCACTGGTTTATGGATGCCTCTATTTTACTATTTATGTTAATGTATTAATGTACCTGTTAAAGACACCACCCGGTCCAAAAATGTTGAACTCGTCATCCAGTCCAAAAATGAGATCCCGCCCATATTTTGCATCCACCTATGCGCCCTTTCTCGGAGAAGGCAAAGGCCCCACTCCAGTGCTCTTGCCTGGAAAATCCCATGGACAGAGGAGCCTGGTAGGCTGCAGTCCATGGGGTCTGAAGTTGCTCCGTGACTGAGCGACTTCACTTTGACTTTTCACTTTCATGCATTGGAGAAGGAAATGGCAACACACTCCAGTGTTCTTGCCTGGAGAATCCCAGGCATGGGGGAGCCTGGTGGGCTGCCATCTATGGGGTTGCACAGAGTCAGACGCTACTGAAGTGACTTAGTAGCAGCAGCATGCGCCCTACATTTTCTTCACTGGTTTATGGATGCCTCTATTTTACTATTTATGTTAATGTATTAATGTACCTGTTAAAGACACCACCCGGTCCAAAAATGTTGAACTCGTCATCCAGTCCAAAAATGAGATCCCGCCCATATTTTGCATCCACCTATGCGCCCTTTCTCGGAGAAGGCAAAGGCCCCACTCCAGTGCTCTTGCCTGGAAAATCCCATGGACAGAGGAGCCTGGTAGGCTGCAGTCCATGGGGTCTGAAGTTGCTCCGTGACTGAGCGACTTCACTTTGACTTTTCACTTTCATGCATTGGAGAAGGAAATGGCAACACACTCCAGTGTTCTTGCCTGGAGAATCCCAGGCATGGGGGAGCCTGGTGGGCTGCCATCTATGGGGTTGCACAGAGTCAGACGCTACTGAAGTGACTTAGTAGCAGCAGCATGCGCCCTTTGTATGCTAGCCCCTTACCTCATCACCTATCCCAACCACTATCCAGAATTTTGTGTTTACCATTGTTTTTATAAACCTATGTATGCCCAATCAAATATATTATTTAATCTTACTTCATGTTCTTTATTAAAAATATACTGTGTACAGTCTTCTGGAGCTTATTTTCACTCAATATTGTAACACTAAGATTTGTCCCTGGTAAGTGTAGCTACAGTTCCTCCGTTTTTACTGTCATGTACTATTCTGTTGGTGGAGATTATCACCCTTTTTCACCATAAAGAACAGGATTACCACAGACTTTCTTGTTCATGTTTTCCTGTGCAAGTCTCAGAAGGGAATTGCTAGGTCTTGGTATGTGAATATTCAGCTTTACAAGATAATGAGAAATTGTTTCCCAGTATGTTTGTAGTGGTTTTGCTTCTAGCAGTAAAGTGTAAGAGTTGCTCTTGGTCCATGTCCTTAGAGCACCTGGTATCATCAGACTTTTAAATTTTTGCCAGCTGAATGGTATAAATAGTGTCTCTTTGTTGTTGCTGTTAAGTTGCTAAGTCATGTCCAACTCTTTGTGACCTCATAGATTGCAGCATGCCAGGCTCCCCTGTCCTCCACTATCTCCTGGTGTTTGTTCAGATTCATGTCCGTTGAGTCAGTGACGCTGTCTATGGATATCTCTTAGTGGCCTTGATTTGCATTTCTCTGATTAAGTGAAATCAAAGAGCAAAAATAATACTTCACAGATCAGACACACAAAAATTGCAAACATTGGTGTTATTGGATATAGAAAAATATAGAATACATTTAATATGTTGAAAGAAATAGGAGAGTATTAAAATAATACAAGGATAGGAAACTCAATTGATGAGGCAGATATTCAAAGAGAACATCTAAAAATGAAAAAAAATACAATAAAAGAAATTAATATTTATGAATTGCTTGAAATAGTATTTTGCAGCCAAAGATAAAATTAATGAGTTGTAAAATATTCTGAGTAATTACATAGACAATGAAAGATGGAAGAAATGAAGATGGAAAATGCTGAAGAACTATAGAAGTATAGAATATAGAACAGAGATTGGCCAAATAGTAAATATGTTAGGCTTTGTGGTCCACACGATCTCTGTTACAACTACTCAACTCTGCTGTTGTAAAGCAGTCACAGACAATATGTAAATGAATGGCTGTGGCTGTGTGCCAGTAAAACTTTATTTATAAAAAGAGATGGCAGGTCAGATTTGGCCCCGGTTGTATAGTTTGCCTACACTAGGAATAGAGTAAAGAGATTCCAATATACACTTATGACAATGTTTAAAGAAGCAATGGATTAAGAATTGATGAGGTATAATCATTATTAATATACTTGTGAGGCCTAAAGAATCCCAAGAAGGATACGTAAAATTCACCATTAGACACATGATAATGAAACTACAAAATACCAGAGATAAATAAGTTTTAAAAGAAATGCAAAAAAGCAAAATGGCTGTCTGGGGAGGCCTTACAAATAGCTGTGAAAAGAAGAGAGGCGAAAAGCAAAGGAGAAAAGGAAAGATATAAGCATCTGAATGCAGAGTTCCAAAGAATAGCAAGAAGAGATAAGAAACCCTTCTTCAGAGATCAATGCAAAGAAACAGAGGAAAAGAACAGAAGGAGAAAGACTAGAGATCTCTTCAAGAAAATTGGAGATACCAAGGAAACATTTCATGCAAAGATGGGCTCGATAAAGGACAGAAATGGTCTGGACCTAACAGAAGCAGAAGATATTAAGAAGAGATGGCAAGAATACATGGAAGAACTGTACAAAAAAGATCTTCACGACCCAGATAATCATGATGATGTGATCACTAATCTAGAGCCAGATAGTCTGGAATGTGAAGTCAAATGGGCCTTAGAAAACATCCCTACGAACAAAGCTAGTGGAGGTGATGGAATTCCAGTTGAGCTGTTTCAAATCCTGAAAGATGATGGTGTGAAAGTGCTGCACTCAAGATGCCAGCAAATTTGGAAAACTCAGCAGTGGCCACAGGACTGGAAAAGGTCAGTTTTCATCCCAATTCCAAAGAAAGGCAATGCCAAAGAATGCTCAAACTACCGCACAATTGCACTCATCTCACATGCTAGTAAAGTAATGCTCAAAATTCTCCAAGCCAGGCTTCAGCAATATATGAACCGTGAACTTCCTGATGTTCAAGCTGGTTTTAGAAAAGGCAGAGGAACCAGAGATCAAATTGCCAACATCCGCTGAATCATGGAAGAAGCAAGAGAGTTCCAGAAAAACATCTATTTCTGCTTTATTGACTATGCCAAAGCCTTTGACTGTGTGGATCACAGTAAACTGTGGAAAATTCTGAAAGAGATGGGAATACCAGACCACCTGACCTGCCTCTTGAGAAATCTGTATGCAGGTCAGGAAGCAACAGTTAGAACTGGACATGGAACAACAGACTGGTTCCAAATAGGAAAAGGAGTACGTCAAGGCTGTATATTGTCACCCTGCTTATTTAACTTATATGCAGAGTACATCATGAGAAATGCTGGACTGGAAGAAACACAAGCTGGAATCAAGATTGCTGGGAGAAATATCAATAACCTCAGATATGCAGATGACACCACCCTTATGGCAGAAAGTGAGGAGGAGCTAAAAAGCCTCTTGTTGAAAGTGAAAGAGGAGAGTGAAAAAGTTGGCTTAAAGCTCAACATTCAGAAAACGAAGATCATGGCATCTGGCCCCATCACTTCATGGGAAATAGATGGGGAAACAGTAGAAACAGTGTCAGACTTTGTTTTTTTGGGCTCCAAAATCACTGCAGATGGTGACTGCAGCCATGAAATTAAAAGGCGCTTACTCCTTGGAAGAAAAGTTATGACCAACCTAGATAGCATATTCAAAAGCAGGGACGTTACTTTGCCGACTAAGGTCCGTCTAGTCAAGGCTATGGTTTTTCCTGTGGTCATGTATGTATGTGAGAGTTGGACTGTGAAGAAGGCTGAGCACCGAAGAATTGATGCGTTTGAACTGTGGTGTTGGAGAAGACTCTTGAGAGTTCCTTGGACTGCAAGGAGATCCAACCAGTCCATTCTGAAGGAGATTGGCCCTGGGATTTCTTTGGAAGGAATGATGCTAAAGCTGAAGCTCCAGTACTTTGGCCACCTCATGCGAAGAGCTGACTCATTGGAAATGACCCTGATGCTGGGAGGGATTGGGGGCAGGAGGAGAAGGGGACGACTGAGGATGAGATGGCTGGATGGCATCACTGACTCGATGGACGTGAGTCTGAGTGAACTCCGGGAGTTGGTGATGGACAGGGAGGCCTGGCGTGCTGTGATTCATGGGGTTGCAAAGAGTCGGACACGACTGAGCGACTGAACTGAACTGAAAGTAACCAAAAAGATAAATTACTTTAAGGGAATGACAGTTAGACTGACAATAGATTTTTCAGCTTCAACAATAAAAGCAAGAGGACGGTGAAATAGTGTCTTCAAAGTTCTGAAGCAGAAAACTGCTCACAATATTCTGTCATCAGTGGAAATCTGTGAAGCATGAGGGCAAAATAAAGCCCTTTGTAGACAAACAAAACCAGGTTTCTACCAGTAAGATTTCCACGAAGGCAACTTCTAAGGGAAATAGTTCTAGAAGAAGAAAAATTACCCAAAAGAAAGGTCAAGGAGGAATGATGAGCAAAGGAAATTGTAAATATGGTGCTAAATCTAAGTATTACTCACAACAAAAATAAGGACAACTGTCTAATTTCTAACGATAACATGAAGCTACACATTAAAATTGCCAGGAACAATAGCATATAAATCGGAAGATAGCGTCCAAGTGTTCTAAGCTCCTAGTGTAGTTTGGGAAGAGGTTAAAGATATTGATTATCAGAAGTTTCTAAGTTAAATGTACATTCTAGGGTTCTTAAGATTTCTAGGCTAACACAAAAACTAGGAATAATGTAACTTCCAAACTAGTGGCGGGGTGGGGGGGCGG
>SJXQ01007756.1:414030-450537 GCA_006408695.1 Aepyceros melampus
AAAAAAAAAAAAAAAAAAAAAAAAAAAATTGAAAAAAGAGGGCGCGGGGGGGGGGGGGGGGGGGGGGTGAAAATGGAAAGAAAGAAAAGAATGAAGATAATAGGAAATGTGGCAGTTGAAAAAGGTTCAAACTGTGACACAAGAAAGTAATAGCTATTACCATTTATTGAGTAGATGCTGTTAGTCATTTTGAATCATTAATCTTCATAATTTCATGTAAAATACAAAGTAGACATTAAAATTTTCAGTTTCTCTTGTTACTACATGCCTATGCTTAAAACAAGATCTGGAACTTAGTAGTGACTCATTTATTGAAGAAAATTAAATAGGAGTGAATATTGATTCCTATCTGAAGATGAGCAAACTGAGGCTCTGAGAAACAGGAGAAAAAGAGAAGCAACAGACAGTGTGAAAGTGAAAGTCGCCCCTTAAGGGGTTGTGAGCACAAAGGCCCCTCTGTTTTCCTGTCTGTGAAAGTAACTCAGCAGTGCATGACACTGTGTCTGCATCAGATGCTCCGTGCTTGCCAAATCACGAATGCCATTGCTGGAGGACTTGTGCAGAGTTCAGCCCAGGTGTGTGGACTTCAGCCACACCTACTTTCCCCTCTACCGTGTGCAGACTTTCCCGCCCTTCTCTGATGCAGAAGTGTCCATGTAATAGCTGAGAGCAGGAGCTGTGGAGGCAGGCAGACCTGGGTTCGTGGCCTGGCTTGACCGCTGTAGGACTTTAGTTTGCTGTAGGACCCAGGGCTTCCACTTCTTTAATCGTTTAAAGGGGATGAAAACAGCTATTAAGAAAGGTGAGCTTCCCAGGTGGCGCAGTGGTAAAGAATCCACCTGCCAATGCAGGAGATTGGGTTCAATCCCTGGGTCGGGAAGACGTCTGGATTAGGAAGTGGCAACCTGGTCGAGTATCCTTGCCTATAAAACCTCATGGACAGAGGAGCCTGGTGGGCGACAGTCCGTGGGGTTGCAAAGGGTGGAGCGTGACTGAACGACTGAGCAAACGCACATTAAAAAAGGTGATTGGGCTTCCGGGGTGGTCTAGTGGCTAAGATTCTCGCCAGGACAGAGCATGGTTTGACCCCTGATCTGGGACGATCCCACCTGCTGCAAGACAACTAGGCCCACATGCCCACCATAACCACTAAAGCGTCGTGCCCGGGAGCTCACGCTGCACTGCAGGAGAAGCTGGCGTGATGAGAAGCCCGTGTCCCACCACCCGGGAGGAACTCCTGCTCCCGACAACTAGAGAAAGGCTACACGCGGCAGTGAAGACCCAACACAGCCACGGTTAAACAGTCTTTTTTTTTTTAAAGGTGTTTGTAAGATTGTGAGACTGCATGCCAATCACTTTGATGGTGGAGATCACAAATTAGGTTCCAGTTTAACATAAGAGAGAGTAGGCACTTTAGGGAACAGTAAGAACAGAACTATTTCTAACACTGGAGTAGAGATTAATCTGGGTGACCTTAAGGTGTTCGTTTCCTCCTTAAGCAGAAGCAAGGGAAATACTACAGTTCATCGCCACTCACCCTCTGGTGAGCAGGCCTCTAGTGACTCCAGACCCAGCAGTTGAAATGGACTGCTTGATAGCATTAAATAATAACCATAATAATTATGTCTGAGTACTTACTATGTGGCAGCACTGTGTGCTTTTACAGAGGTTATTTAATTATCTTAAAATCTTGTGAAGTATTTTAAGTGGGGTTACTATTATTATCCCCATTTTATCAATGCTAAAATGGAAGTGCAGAGACAGTAACTTTCCCAAGGTCAAGCAGGTAGTGATGGTGGATCTGAGACTTGAACCCATCTTATCACTGCACTGTATCTTGAAAGGTGACTAAGCGAAAGAGCCCTCGTGTCTAGAAAGCACCTTCAAGGCAACATTGTGGGAAAAGCGTGGCCCTTGTCAAATTCTGATTTGGATTCTGGCCCTGTCCAACTCTTTGTGACCCCATGGACTCTAGCCCACCAGGCTCCTCCATCCGTGAAATTTTCCAGGCAAGAGTACTGCAGTGGGTTGCCATTTCCTCCTCCAGGGGTTCTTCCTCAACCAGGGATCGAACCCAGGTCTCCCAATTGCAGGCAGACGCTTTTACCATCTGAGCCACCAGGGAAGCCCTGTGGCCAGAGACAAGGTATTTAACCAGTTTTCTTCTTTGTAAAATAAGGGTGGTGGTATCTGCTTCCCAGGTTTGTTGGGGGGATCAAGGGAGGTCATACATTATGTACTCAGAAAGACTGGGGACCCTGTATTTTCATCGTGAGTCAGGAAGCTGTGCCTGTCCTAAGCAAAAACTGATGTGCTCTGAGCTGATAATCGGGCGACTTCGGGAGAATGAGTAGATGAAGTCTGACTCTTTTATCTGCTGCTTTAAAGGATGCATTGAGCATTGCCCTGATCACCCTGCTATGCCACCGGCCGCCCCAACACACAGAGCATGGTGTTCAGGAAGCCCGGTTTCCCCTCCCCTCGGCCTGGCCACGCCTCCGGGTCAGGATGGTGAGTGGTCTGCTGTGCTAGACCGTCCGTGGGCTCTCAGCTCTGTGCGAGCCTCAGGTCGCTGCCCTCTGGGCCACTGGGCCTCTGCCTCCGCTGCCAAGATGGGGCTGAGCTCCTGTGGCCGCAGCAAGTGGGTTCCACAGTCCTGAACTAGACTGTTTCTTCCCTTCTCACCTCTTTGTACCAACGCTATTTCGTTTGCTTTCTCATCTTTTTTTAAAAATGTATTATGGTAAAATACACTTAACATGTACCCTTTTAAACCATTTTTTAAATGCACAGTTTAGTGGTATTTATTACACTCACATTGCTTTGCTGCCATCACCACTATCCATGTCCAGAACTTGTCATCATCCCGAATAAACACTGTACCATTAAACAGTAATCCGTGTACATCACCCAGCCCCACCCCAGCTGAGCCTGGGCAGCCCCCACGCTGCTTCCTGTCTCTATGAGTTTGTCTAGAGTAGGCACTTTGCATACGTCAACTCATGCAGTGCTCGTCCTTTGTTTCTAGTGTCTGTACTTTGCATAACTTTTTCAAGTGTTATTCATGTTGTGGCATATATCAGAATTTCATTCCTTTTTAAGGCTGAAGATATTTCATCCTATCGATCGATACAATGTTCGATATGCAACATTTTGTTTATCCATTCATCTGTTGATGAATGCTCCCTTTTCTTTAATCTTTGGACTTCTTTAATCTTTTCTTTTGTCGCATCATAATTTGCAATAATATGGAGAGAGCAGCTTCTTTCCCTGCAGCAGAGCACGGAGGGGGTCACTGTCCCAGAAGGTGAGGGCAGGTGCAGCTAAGCGTGCTATTTTGTAAACTCTGCTCTGAAGCCTTTACTGGGTTTCACCCTTCCAGAAGTCTCTTCCCAACAGGTACTTAACGTGCTGACATCAGCAGACCCAGAAGTGCTCGTGGGAACAGAGAGCAGGATTACCTGGGCATCAAGCCTTCCTTTGCCACCTTCCTGGGGACAGAGCCGGCCTTGCCCCAGAGGCGCTTCATTGTCAGTGCTGCAGGCACAGGGTATAGAGATTCTAGAACAGCTTTGAATTTCCTATTTATATTTTTTAGATTTTGTACGCTTTGTTTTGTATATTTCTTCTTACCAGTCTGTGTCATTTCTGTCTCCTGCTTGGCAGGTCAGTGTTTCTGCGTGTACTATACTATAATCTCAGGGTTTCTGAACAGACACGTGTCCGGTCTTCTTTATGTAGACTTTTGTACCTGGGAGTTCCCTTAGAAGGCTCTCTTCCTTTCTCTGAGTCTTCCCTCCTCCTGTGTTTGTTCTCCCTCCTCTGCTTTCCCTACTACAGCCCCTTGATGCACCAGAGCTTTGGAGCCTTGATCTGGACCACAGTCTGTGCGCCCAAGGTGGCCCTGACTCCGATGGCGACGTATCTTCAGGGTGTCTCACAGCTCCCTCTCAAAGGGATGGAGCACCTGTGCTAACCCTCTGAGCTCATCAGGGTAGGAATCTCCCAGCCCCAGTGTCCTGGGCGGGGCCTAAAATTATCTGATTGTTTCATACAGGCTGCTCTCATCTCTTATTTTGGTTTCTGTCCACTTTTTAAATAAGAACTTGTAACGTGTAGAGTGTCTTAGTTTCAGGCTCTTCCTGTGCTTGTGTGCCTTAACTGAGTTATGTCACCTTTAAGACCATGTGTGATAAAATCTGGAGAAGGAATATCATCAGTCCTGTTTATCTTTTTTTACTTTTATTTTTTTAGATTTTAAACTTTTGTTGGGACATAGCCAATTAACGATGTTGGGATAGTTTCAGGGGAATAGCAAAGGGGTTCAGCCCAAGATATACATGTATCCATTCTCCCCCAAACTCCCCTCACATGCAGGCTACCACATAGCACTGAGCAGAGTTCCTTGTGCTACTCTGTAGATCCTTATTGTTTATCCATTTTGAATATATTAATAGCAGTGTGTACTTGTCTATTCCAAACTCCCTAACTATCCCTTCCCACCATAGTCCTGCTTATCCTTAAAGGCTGTTTCAGATCACGTCAAAGCGCTCTGAAACTGTAGAGCAGTATGCAGACATGAGTTCTTACCACAGTCTTCTTTGACTCTCATGAACTTTTCTGCCTTCCTCCTTGGTTTTCCTGACACCAGTTAACAGAAAACCTCAGGCGAACTCCCCAGATATGGCTGCAAAAGTTGGAGATTCTGGAGAGATCCGTGAAGGGGGAGTATCAGTATCCTCCTGGTACACAGAGCCAGGCTCCAGAACAGGTACTAAGAAGGGTAAGAACAGGTAGCCAGAGGTACCGGGAGCCCCTGACAAAGGGGGCCTTGGCTGCCTCCATTCTGGTAAAGCTTTTTAATGCACCTGATCTTGATCTTTATCCAAAGGCAATGAGCCTTTGGATGCGGAAGAAGTAATCCCCTCCCAACCTACTATGAGGTCAGTTACTTACTTTCACTATCTCCTTTTTCCAGATGGGAAAATTAAGGCCTAGGGAGGACGGATTTGGATGAGAGTGGCTGAGGGGAGGCAAGTCTAGTGCTGCGCAGGAAGACCCGCAGGGGCAGAGCCTGGGGCCGCAGGCAGGTCTGCGCCCAGCATGGCCCAGCCCGCGGGCTGGCCGCTTCAGATGCAGCCTCCGCCACACTGGCTCACTTCTGCTTTTCTTCCTTAGGCATTTCTTAGAATCCAGTGACCCAAGGCAGTGTGTCAGGCTGACAGCGAAGTGTCCCTGCCAGCCTGTAAGGCACCTCTCTAATGATGTTAGCAAGGTGCTGCCTTCAGACGGAACCAGCCCGTGGGTGCGTAACCCACCTGGCAGAACTTAGCGTGTCTCCTCTCCCAGTGCCCTGCTTACTATGGCCTCATCATTTTCAGGGCACACTTTCACACCCGTGTGCTGTATGGAGCAGCTCTGGAAAGCTCCCCTTTTGCCTATGGTGTGGGTGGGGCCCAGAGTTGGGCGGTAGGGGTTCTGTGAGTGATCTCGTCCTGGCTGCCAGCTGGCCTGCGGGGCAGACCTTGGAGGTGCTGCGCACACACGGGTGGATGGGTAAGGGAGACATTTCCACCCTTCGTTTGACGCCTAATGCAGATTCCTTTGCGTTATCGGCCCCGTTTTCCCACATAGACTGCAGTCTCTTTGTCCCAGTGCCTGGCACAGTGTTTGACTGATAGAAGCTTCAGTGTGAAATGAGGGGATTTCCATCAGGCTTTCCCCAGAGCGGAAGGACTGGGGTTCTGGGAGATGTTTGCTCTAGTTGGTAGGAAACGCAGAGGATCTGCTCCCTGAAAAGGCAAGGAATTTAACTCTGGAGTGCACTCACTGACAAACCTGCCTCCTAGCATGTGGCCAGTCAGCCCCCGGCCCTACCCTGCTTTGAGAAGCTAGCAGGGCATACGGGGTACTTAACCTACAAAGGTCTTACAGTCGCCGCTTCTGGGTATAGAGAATCCTGGTCACCTCTGTCCTTTCCACCTCTCCAGTGTGAGTCAAGCTGGCAGGAACTCTGGAGGAGGCATCCAGGGGGTTCTTGTACAATGCAGAGAGCTGTCACGAGCATGAAAGGGAATTCCTGGGCCAGGTGGCCCCATTCAGCTCAGCACTCCTGCTGGAAAGACGTGGTGGCATTCTGGCACTCGGCACTCTTCTGCCCCATCTGGCCCTTTGAGTGAGAACCAGGAGTCCCAACCGGGGCCTGGGGAGACATTGTACCAATGCTGGTGTAGGAAGTGACCAGAGGGGTAGGCCTCAGTTCTGGGGAAACAGCGCCTCTATATATCACTTCTGGGCGAAACTTAGGGGCTTCGGAGGGCCTAGCCTTTCCCCGAGCAGCTTGGTTCCAGCCTGTGTTCTCCCTGCCTCCTAGGTTAGGTTGGCTGGGCGTTTGATATAGAAGAGAGGTTGTTCATCTTCCTATGTAATTCCTAGGTTTAACTCTTTCCCGACATGGTGCCTTATCCTCCTAAAAACAGGGCCTTCACCCTAGGCGCGCCAGGAAGAATGGGAACTGTGAATGAAGACCGAGCATTTTCTTTCCCCTGTAACCTTCTGTAAACTTTGCTTCGTTTTACCATACCCCCCTCCTGTCTTGGCTCTTGAAAGGACTCCAATCGGAAGAAAAAGGCGGTTCACCCTCCTACCCCTCTTTAGAGCCATATTCTGTTTGTTCTCCTGGAAACCATGGCAACCTGGCCTAAGAGGCCACTTCTACCATCTTGGGAGTTAATGTTCCAAAGCCTTGTACTCACAACTCTGGACTCTAACACGTTTTTCCAGAGTGGGACAGGAGTCTCTGAATTTTCAGTTCTGCTCAAAGAAGAAAGTTTCAAATGAACCAACTCCTTTGGTTAGGAATGGAAGCAACATTTCCTGCAGGATCTGGAATATGAATGTAGACAACATTAGCTGGGAATCCTGAAACTGTGGTCCACGCATTTTTCACTTACATCTTTCTTCTTTCACTTTTCATAATTACTCAGTTACTTAGAAGACTGTTGGAGCTGGTTATCTTTTAGCTTGCCTCAACTTTTTTTCTTTTCTCTCTTGACATGTTTGTCCTTCTTGCTCTGGTGCTACCTTTTAAAGTCCCAAGTTGGGCATCCAGGGAGCTGTGATGATTAACTGCAGGCGCCCGATAGAAGAATTCCACAGCCTTAGACGGCAAAGTTTCCATGGCTTCGCTGCTGTGGACGTCCCCGAGAAGGAATCCTCTTGAGCTGGCTGTTGGAGGAGGGAGGGCGGGAAGTGGGGTAGCCTGTCCTTGGCTTCTCTTTGGACTTGGCAGCTTGCAGAGGGAGGGCTCGGGCTGAAGCCCTGAAGGGCGGGCGCTGACCTCCCCCCTATACTGGAAAGGATTGTTCTCTGCTGATACGGATCTTAACTGATTTGGAACAGCTGGCCAGGATGTGTGAGACTGGAGAAGCTGGGAAGAGTGCTCCAGCAAATTTTTGCTGAAGAAACTGTTAGACAAATAGTGTGAGATGCCTACAGAGGTCTGGCCCTGCTGGGTTAGGATGCCTTTTGCTGCTCCTCCACTGCGAATCCTTGAATACTTACTTGCGTAGTGGTGGGGAGAGCTAGGAGAAGGTGACTGTGTCACCAGGGAGCTGAATGTTCGCCTCCATCTGTCTATTCCCAGCCCCAATGTTACAGACTTACAGTGCAATTCAGGTGAAACAGCGGAGCCACTTTGCAGCTTGTGGGCAGGACTAGCTTTTGTTCAGTTGTGAATTTTCAGCTTCTGTGGCGGCACAGAGAGGAGCCAGAGTCCAGCTGTGGCCCCAGATGTGTTTCATATCTGTCTAATCTCCCAGCCTCTTCCTCCATCAGGTCACTTCCTATCTATACTGGATTGGGAACTTGGCTGAGCATACGAAATCCTGACTTCAGTTTGTTACCTGTAGGAATAGTCTCCCATCCTTCCTTTCCCACCGCTTCTGTTAGGGGCCTTCACGTCTGAGTCCTCAGTGTTTGCCTCTGCTTCAAGCATGATGGGATGCTACATGTTTGACTTAGCCGGGCTTCCCTTGTAGCTCAGCTGGTAAAGAATCCACCTGCAATGTGGGAGACCTGGGTTCGATCCCTGGGTTGCGAAGATCCCCTGGAGAAGGGAAAGGCTGCCCACTCCAGTATTCTGGCCTGGAGTTGGACATGACTGAGTGACTTTCACTTGGTTATTTACTTACTTATTCGACTTAGCCAGGCAAGCTCCGGTAGGTCTGGGAGAATGCAGGTTGGTTTGGAGTTCAGCCTGCCTGTCTCTGGGCCATTCTCTGAGGGACACGGGTAGACTTGGCCCTGTGCTGGGACTGGCCATGGCACCCTCACGAGTGCCACGCTCGCCTCTGAGTGCTCCCAGACTCCTTTGCTGTTTGAGCCAATGTGGACTTGACTGGGCTGACTGGTTTCAGAAATTACCCAGGTAAAGAGGATGGAATTCTGTCCAATTAGATTGCCCTGGAAATGTGGAAAAGAGAGAAGGAGAGAGATTTTGAGATTAAGATAGATAGATAGGCAGACCGATAAATAGATAGGTTGTGAAGGTGAGAGGCAGAGAGAAAGAGAAGGAAGCAGTCAGGAAGTGAGGGAGAGATGTGGAAAGTGATGTACAGAAATACGGAAAAATAAGGCTTAGAATTGAGGTATAAAGAGAAAAATAGAGAATTAAAAGAGACTGGTACTGGCTGGTTTTCCCATGATTTCTGGCAGTGCAGTGCTTCAGAAATAATCCAGAAAACATGCTTTTCTGCCACTTCCTACAGACCTCTCCCCAAGAAACAATCACCATGGTTCTCCCAGGTTTTTCCTTGGAGGTACCACAGTGATGTTTAAAATGCTCTGCGTGGGAGTTTAGAATTGAATGGGTATCAGGAGATCCTGAGTTCTGTATAGCTGGTCTTTGCTCTGCCTAGAGGGCAGGTGGCTCCTGCAGTGGCTCCTGTAGCTGGTTTCCCTTCCATCCGCAGCAGAAAAGCGCTGTGCTGTGTCCTGGAGAGCGAAGGTGACGGGCCTCCAGTATGCCAGCCCCGCAGCCCCCAAGGGGCTGGGGGACAGGCCTGTGCCGAGGGTGGGCCCCTGGGACTGAACAGTGGCTTCTCTGGAGGTTGGGTCTCCTTCCCGGCCTTCCATCTTTCTCTTTCCCCTGGGAACAGAAGTGCATGGGAGCAGAGGAGGGTCGCTCATTCGTGACCTCCACATTTTAGGTCAGGCGCTGAGGCAGGAGCTGGGAGAAAGGGTGAGACACCCTTTCCACTCGCCCAGAATACACAGTACCTTGCACTTTCTCTTGAGACGCATAAACCACCACCAGCTGGGGCTGACTCACCTCTCTGCCTGCCCGTTGTCTCTTTCAACAATGGGCCCTGTGTCCATCTGAGCCCTTTTGAATAAATACTCTTTATAACGGAGATTTTTGGAAGCTTAGTCTGCCGTGGGGGCTCTAGGGCATGTCCGCTCCTTTGTCTTTAATGTATTCCTAAGGAGCGACTGCTCAGCCTGAGTGAATGCTCTGAGACTTACCAACAGGAGCCCTGGAGTCTGGGGCGGTCTCAGTCAGCTCCCAGAAGTCCAAGACGGCGCCCGTGTTGGGCCCTCCCTTCCTGCCCTGCAGGGACAGTGGCGTGCTGGCGACAGCTGGTTTGACAAGCCTAGAGACCATGCCCACTCTGCTCCTTTGACCTCAAGGTGCTGCCAAGACTGATTTCTGTCCCAAGTTGCTGATTTTCCCAGCAAGATTGTATCTGCTAACCCAGGCTGTCAGTTAGGACTTTGACCTCTCCTGGGGCAGCAGGGGTTGCTTCCCTTGTGGAATCAGCAGCAACTTCCCCCTCTGCCTCTCTCTTCCCCTGGGGGACTGTTTTCATTGATAGCCTTTCTGAGCCATAGTGGCATCTGGGAGGCATTCTGTTACAGTCTGAGATGGAAAGAATTGAACCGTCTGTGTGATTTGCTCTTGTTAAAACTGCCCCTAACTTTATTTTTAATCTGATTAATATGCCCTTTGGCAGGTGGGTTTTTTTTCTCCTACTAAGGAAGTAACCATCTGAAAGGAACTAGAATAAGGTGGAGAAAGAGGAACGGTAAAATCCTTCAGCATCTTTTGTATTCCAACCAGCTGTTTCTGCAAGGTGGCTCTCTGTTCTTTAGATATCATCTGGTAACTGGCGCATTTATCAGCCAGCACACACTCTCAGCTCAGTTGTGTCTGTGCCTGGGTGTGGGTGTGAGATACCACACGGTAATCTTCCACCCTCTCCTCTTGGGCTGCTTATGCCTGATGGCGCATTTCTTTGTTCGTATTTATTACTTCACATTTGCCTGGGCGAGTGGAGAAGGTAGGAGGCTGTGTTGCCCCATCCAGGAGCCAGAAAATACTCCCTACTTCTACGAAAAGCTTTTCCCACGTGCCTAGTGTCCTGGTGCCCAAGGATAAATCAACCTTGCTTTCCATGATCCTCTAGCATCTGAACCTTGAATGCTGGCTCCTTGGTGCTGGTGAGAGGTCCTTACCATCCTGACTTGGACCTTAAACCTTGTTCTACAGGAGTATCCTTTTCCCCCAGAGCTCCCTGAGAAGAGAGAATTGAATGAAAGTTCTCTGTACAAGTGGCAGAAACAGGTGTCCCTGCAGAGGTACCTCAGAGGTCATTTCCTACAACCCTCTAGCCAGGAGTGTCTGGGATCCGTGCGGAATGGCTCTGCACCCATGGCTGGGCTGGGAGCGGAGGGTGATCGTCTTGAGACTGTCTTCCCACGACCCCGGGTCTTGGTCCTGATGAAACCTGCATCCGGTGGGGGCTGGTGGGGAGACAGGGAACCTAAGGAATGCTGCTGGCTGGAGCCAGCTTTGACAGGAAAGCATAGGACAAAACGTCTTTGTCTCTTCTCAGAGCCAGTGGTGCAGAGGTGAGAAAACCCAGAGTTGGGGCTTCCCCTTGCTGAGCTGAGGCAGAGGCATGTAGGGGCAAGAAGCCATACATTTCCCTCCTTAAAGGAGCTGACTATACTCCTTACTTCAGTCTTCCCCTTGCTGGTTCAAATCCCAGACTCTGTAATATAGTCTTTTTCTTCTTGAGGAAAGATGCAGCAGCTCTTTTTTTTTTTTTTTTTTTTAAGCAGTTTTGGGGGTTGGGAAAGGAAAACTTTGAAAGTAAAATAATAAAAAACCGGCCGCTCTGCCATTACACGCACATAAATAGCTGCACCGTCGTGGGGCTGCACTCTCGCTTTGCCATAGCAACCTCAGCAAGTGTTTATAGCAGCCTGTCGCCCCGGCTGGAAACAGCAGCTGCTGCAGCTCAGCCGCCACACCCGCGCCTCCTGGGCCTCAGAGCAGCGGGCACCCCTCCCCCCACCAAGGTGTGGTGGGGCCGTGGGAAATGGCAGAGCCAAGGCAGCATGGGGCCCAGATGTGCAGCCGTGCCCGACTCTGCGACCCGTGGACTGCAGCCCTCCAGGCTCCTCTGTCCATGGAATCTTCCAGGCAAGAACACTGGAGTGGGTTGCCATTTCCTTCTCCAGGGGACCTTCCTGACCCAGGGATTGAACCCGAGGCTCCTGCGTCTCCTGCACTGGCAGGAACCCACTGTGCCACCTAGGAAGCCCTCAGATGTGCCAAGGAGTGGCAATATCCCAAGAACCTGAAGTGAGGGCTGGGTGTCTTTCCTGCCTGTTTCTTCTCTTTCCCCTGGGCATCACCCCATCTCTCATCTGCAAAGTCGGAACCAAAGTGCAGAGGGTACTTAGCTGCACATAAACCCAAAAGGAGTCCGGATTCTGAACCTCACGCGGCAGCTTGTTTTAACTTTCTAAATAAATCCTGGCTTCTGTTGCAGCCTATTCAGGGAGGTCCTCACAAGTCTGTTTTCTCAAGGACTCACAGGACAGGGGTTCCCTTGGGAAGATCATGGGTCTCTCTGGGAACGAGGCTGCCCTGAGATGAACAGAAGCAGAGATCAACATTCTGGAAGGACTAAAGGAGGGGGAGATGGGACAAGACCCTCGTGTGACTCCCCTGTCAGCCTGGGTCTGAGGACGATGTTGGGCCTGGGCCTCTGCTGGGAGCCTCGGTTGCTTTATCTTGGTGTCGCTGGAGATTCTCACAAGGTTGTAAACTCTGCATCCTTCTCAAGTGTGGTACCCAGACCAGCAGCAGCATCCCCTTGTCAGGGAGCTTGTTTAAACGCAAGTCCTCAGACTTCCTGGACCAGCAACTCTGGGAACCCTCCTGGAAGTCTTTTTTTTTTTTTGCAGGGAAACAATGGAAACGCAGACTTAGAGAACAGACCTATAGCTACGGGGCAAGGAGAAAGGAGAGGGTGGAATGTATGGAGAGAGTAACATGAAAACCTACGCCGCTGCTGCTGAGTCGCTTTGGTCGTGTCCGACTCTGTGCGACCCCATAGACGGCAGTTACCATGTGTAAAATAGACAGCCAATAGCAATTTGCTCTAAGACCTAGGGAGCTCAAAGTGGGGCTCTGCAACTTCCCCGGAGTCTTGATGCTCACGCAGGTTTCAGAACCGCTGCTCCAAGGGCAAGAAAGTATGATCTGCCCAATTTCAGAAGACCCACGCTGACTTAGCAGCTCCTGTCTATACAATGTATAAACAAAGAAGAGTGGAACTGGGATGGCAAGGTGACTTATTCAGGAGCGCTCCCGGGTCTCTGTCCTGATAAATGCCATCTTCTCGGCATGGAGCCCTTGCCTGTTTGTCTGGAGCTTCCAGGAACTAGCTGGGCTGAGAGGTCTGGATTAGACAGGGCCGGGGGTGGCTGTCTATACTGACAAGACTTGTCATGAAGCGGACAGAGGCAACAGGAGTGCCAGCCAGGCAGTGTGGTACTCCGGGGCACACAGGAATGTTATTTTGCTTCCTCTCCTCCTGAGCCCCTGGGACAGCTGCCCACAGCACACATGTGGATGACATGTGACCTCCCTCGTACCCTGAGGCTTCCACCCGAGCCTGAGGTCTAGGAGCAACGAGATGCTGACCAACTCCAGTAGCCTAGGGATACTGACCCTTCTCCCCCTCCGTGAGCATGGCATGGTTCTCTTGAAATTTGCTCGTAAAAATAACACAGGATATAGTCCAGCTGCTAAATAGTGCCCCCTCTTTTTCCCATGGGGCCAGAACGTGAAAAAACCACCTCAGCACCAAGAAAGGCAGTCTGTTGCCCGTGAGTGTATGTGTCCTGGGTCTGCGAAAGCTGCTCGCCAAGGGTCTGCCTCCTGTCTGCTGACTTAGTGCCTAACTGTCCCGGTTTCGAGCAGCTGCTCCTCACTTAGTGTAAGAGGAAGGTGCCCTTCTAACCCATGTGCACGCATTTCCCACCACCTGGCCAGCACTCCTTGCCTCAGACAGCAGACCTTCCGGATGGGATGGTTACTCCCGGCTGAACTCGGCTCTTGTCCTCCTTAATCCACTGAAGGGGGTTACCGTTCCATCCTCTACATTTTTCTTTTCTTTTTTTTCCCCTGAGCTCCAGCTTTCTGTGAACACTCCCTTAACACCCCCTGAGTCACAGGCAGTCATAGGAGTGACCCAGGCCAGTATGACTCAGATTATTTGGGAATAGGGTATATTCCCTATGGCTCTAGGCCCAAGGAACTGCACATTTTCATTTTGATCTATTGATGCTATTTTTAGGATGAATCCAGGAGGGTAACAGTGCCCCGTTAGGAACATTTCAGCTTCAGTTTCCCAACCCATGTCATGAAACTTGCTGTCTTCACCTTGATGGTTCTGGGGTCTCTGACAGGGGCTGGATGGATAGATACCAGGAGCAGAGTATCATCAGCCTTGGGCCAGTTCTCGGCATCACTGTGTAGAGAGAGCTTGTGCTCTCTGTGGGCCTGACCTTCTCCCTGCCATCTGAAGGTGTCTGGCCACAACTGGCAAGTTTTGTCCTCATTGTCATAGCATATCTTAGGCAGTACAGTCCCTCCAGGTCTGAAAGGCTTCAGTAGCATAGTCTGTTTTATCCTTTTCCGGTTTCAGGCGCAGACTGTTGAGTCAGTCGTACTGTGGATTCATGGTCCAGTATCATCGTGATCTGTGCAAGGCCCTTCCTGTGCTCAGTTTCCCATATTCCACATCTTTTCCCTTCTCTCCCTGTGAGCAGCATTCTAATGTGTGTCTTTTTGTTTAAATATATCCCTGAAAATGTGTCGTTTTGCTTTAGATGCATATGTTTTTAATTTTTAGTTAAAGTACCTTTTTTTACCTGCACTAAGCACTGTTTCTAAGATCAGCAATATTGTGTGCACATCTGATCTCTGCTTCTGTTGCATGACATTCTCTGTTATCTAGCTTATGTATTTTTTCTGCCCATCCGTGGGAGAGGGATCCCAGGTTGCCCTCACTCTGTCACCACAAATAATGCATAGACTTAGTTTGGTCAAGTGCAAGGTGGCTCCAAGGAGGAGGGGGAGATTCTGAATCCCTGAGACCGAGGGCTTAAGGGCTCCACATCTTCTCTACACAGATGCTTTGATTCTGGCACTGCCTTTCTGCTGCTGAATTGAAGAGGACCTTCTCAGCGTAGCTTACCTGGTGGTTCAAATGGTAAAGAATCTGCCTGCAATGCAGGAGACCTGGGTTCAATCCCTGGGTCAGGAAGATTCCCCAAGAGAAGGAAATGGCAACCCACTCCAGTTTTCTTGCCTAGGAAATCCCATGGACAGAGGAGCCTGGCGGGCTACAGTCCACAGGGTCGCAAAGAGTCAGACACTCACTTTCTCTGGGTAGCAGGCTTGTGGGGAGGGAGTGGGCAAGTCAGGAGGCCTCATGTAA
Organism: Aepyceros melampus; assembly: GCA_006408695.1. Lineage (NCBI taxonomy): Eukaryota > Metazoa > Chordata > Mammalia > Artiodactyla > Bovidae > Aepyceros > Aepyceros melampus. The sequence goes on from SJXQ01007756.1 coordinate 428,832, forward strand.
GCCACCTGCTCACCAGCAAATGATCTCTTCGCTTTAGGAAGGGAGTACCCACCAGAACCCAGGTCCCAGGGGCGGGCAGAGAATTAGCATAGGGTTCCAGCACCGCAGGCCGCAGTGTGCCATGCTGTGGTCAGTACGGAGGCCTAGTTTTGGTGCCTCAGCCCTCCCTTGGCTTCCTGGCACCAACCTGGCTGCTGCTGGCGATGAGAGGGGGTGCCGCCCACCACCTGAACTCCTGCCAGCATCCTCTGCCCCGACCTTCTGCCCATATGCCTCCACAGGGCCTTGGAGACTGGAGGAGGGCGTGCATGCAGGTCTGCTTGGCAAGCCAGCAGGCACTAGGGCAGAGGTGGGGGGAAGGAGAGCCTTGAACCACAAGCAGGGCGGCTGCGCGACCCAAGTGGTGAGAATTGGCGCGGGTGGGCCAGTCTCTGGTCATGGGAATAAGAGGCCTGTCACGTCATGAGGACGGAGCAAAGCAGCCTCTGCGTGGTATTTAGACCTTCAGAGGAGAGCCAGCCAAGGATGTCTCATGCAGGGCAGCCTGCCATGGGCAGGTGTTTGCCAGCTCCATGAAAGGCCTCTTAGAGGTATGCCAGCAATGAGACAAAGAGTGAAGCTGAAGGCATGGCAGGGAACTGCCCCTGCGGGAGTGAGACGAGAAGAGGTGTCTGCGCGCCTCTCCCCATCCCAGGGCTGATGCCCCGAGTGTGAGGGGATGGAGTGCAGGGAGCCCTCCGCCCCTTCCTTCAGCCTCTGAGTGGGAACTGGACATGCTTGGAGTCATGCCATCCGAAGCCAAGGGCATTCTGGCCGGGGCATATGTATGTTGGGGCGGGGCTGGAGTGGAGGGTGTCAGCCCCTCATCAGCTGCAACCTACTGCTGTGGTTGCCCAGGAAGCTGAAAGAGGTCAGGAGGTGTTTCCCTGATGCGTGGTAGAGCCTTTAGGGGCTCTGGGCCAGATAGGTTTATAGGGGCTTCGCGTCAAGCTTTAGGAAGTAAATCTGTAGCTTGTTTCCATTTTCGTAGAGGACTGACCTTGTACTTGAGGCTTTGGATTCAGGCTAGGACACAAATCCTGGTTCTCAGAATCTGTATTTCCCTCCTATAAAATGGCGTGCCCTCCTTACAGGGCTGTTAATGAATATTCAGAGAAACAATATATAGAATAATGAGAATAACGACTATGTATGGACCAACGACTACATAACAGCTGCGATGCTAGGCTGCTGTTTATTTATCAGTAATAACACGTGTACTTCCATGAATCGTCTCTCTGAATGGGAAAGGGTGGGCCTGAGGCACGGTTCCTGCTCAGTTTGGCGCGTTATAAGGTGTCACGATCCTGTTCCTGTGCCACCCCCACCCTAGCGGCTGCCGGCGGCCCAGAGGCTGGAGCTGAGCTCCTTACCATTCCCGGCAGGTCTCGCTGCGGTCCCAGCCTGCAGCCTGGGCCCGCGGCCCCCTGCCGTTTCCTTTCTCCTGTTTCCATTCATACTTCATTTCCCATGCATCACGCCAGATTCATTAGCAGCCTTTGGCAGCGGAGATTCAGGGAGTGGGTTCCTTTCAGATCCTCAGAATACCCTACTTGTCCCCTACATAGGAAGCTAACTGTTTTCCTCGTATTCTGAGAGCACCTCAGGAAGGTTTCAACGAGTAGGAGATTTCTTGGCAAAACTGGAGGAGACAGCGTCTGACTATTGTTCATGGCTTGGTGGCTTAAGACATGAGGTTTTTATCTCTGGCAGCTCCTCACTTTGGAACTTGCTAGGGAGGTTAGCTGCAAACTGAGTTATCAGGAAGTGTAGGGCGCTCTGCTTCTCAGGGATGTGTAGGGACTGGAGGGGATCTCTGATCCTGTGTGGAATGTGAGGGAACTCGTTCTGAAAGAGAAAGAGGAAAAAAAAAGAAAGAGAAAGAGGAAGTGAGAGAATCAGTACTTCCTGTAAGTGGTGATAAAGAACCTGTTAGATATTTGTCAGAAAATGAAGAGGCCCAGATTGGAGGGGAAGAGTAAGGCACAAGAGGACCGCACGGTAAAGGCCCCTGACTTGCCGGAGAACCAGGCACTTTTTCTGGCGTTGAACCTCAGCGTCTTCATCGGTAGGGTGGGAGTCACAGCCATCCTACCTAAAATCGGTATGCCAAATCCTGTCACGTGTCACTACAAATCATACAACAGGTATTACAGAACTTTAGGAGGAAAAAAATGAAAATGATTTAATGGTCATGTAAGTAGTAGGATTTCCTGACCCCGCAGGAAGGGATGAAAATTCCCTCTTCCATCCTGTCATCATGAGGCTGGCGAAATGCTAGAACAGGGAGTGAGAACATGCCTTACCCAGAAAGCCCCGAGCGGCATGACTAATCCTGACCTGACGGGAGGCGGCGGCCTCCCGGGCATCAGAGCGTTGCGCCCGGGGCTGAGGCTGCGTGAGCACTTACCGGTCGTTCTTTGCCAGTTGCCTAATAAGGTTAGGGGCTAGGCAAGCTCAGCCGCAGAGAGAGAGCAGTATTGGCTCTGGCTCCTGCTATGCCTCCGAATTCCAGAAGCACTTTTCGCAGCAAGCCCGGCTTAAAAAGGGGTCCCAGACGGGCAGCACCCCTTGACGTCTGCCAGCAGCTTGTGCCTGGCCTGTGTGTGCCTCAAGGGCAGCCAGAAGCAGAGCAGCTGCGCTCTTCTCTGCCTGCCACACGTGTTCTGGTCTTAACTGGCCTTTTCGCACTGGTTGTCTGTGTAAGCAGGAGACTCGGGCCTCTTCAGGCTGCCCCTGCTCCTCTAGAGGCCCAAGGCTGCACCGCAGTAGCTGTTCCATTGCCAAGTCACGGCCGCCTCCCGCCTCCGATGGACGGCAGCACGCCAGGCTCCTCTGTCCTCCAGCACCTCCCAGAGTCTGCTCAAATTCACGTCTCTGAGTCAGTGATGCTATCTAACCAACTCATCCTCTGCCGCACCCTTCTCCTTTTGCCTTCAATCTTTCCCAGCATCAGGGTCTTTACCAATGACTCAGCTCTTCACATCAGTGGCCAAGGTATTACAGCTTCAGCATCCGTCCTTCCAATGAATACTCAGGGTTGATTTCCTTTAGGACTGACTGGCTTGATCTCGTTTCAGTCCAGCGGACTCTCAAGAGTCTTTCCAACGTCACAGTTTGAAAGCATCGGTCTTCAGCACTCAGTCTTCTTTATGGTCCAACTCTCACACCTACATGCCTCCTGGGAAGACCATACCTTTGCCTTTACATACAGACCTTTGTCGGCAAAGTGACATCTGCACTTTTAATATGCTAATTTCATGGCTGCAGTCACCATCCACCGTGATTTTGGAGCCCAAGAAAAGAAAATCTGTCACTGCTTCCACGTTTTATTCCTTTCCCTTCTATTCACCATGAAGTGATGGAACTGGATACCATGATCTTAGTTTTTTTAATGTTGTTTCAACCCAGGTTTTTCACTCTCATCAAGAGGCTCATTAGTTCCTCCTCACTTTCTGCTATTAGAGTGGTATCATCTGTATATCTGAGTTTATTGATATTTCTCCTGGCAATCTTGATTCTAACTTGTGATTCATCCAGCCTTATATTTCACATGATGTACTCTGCTGCTGCTGCTAAGTCACGTCAGTCATATCCACTCTGTGACCCCATAGACAGCAGCCCACCAGGCTCCTCCATCCCTGGGATTCTCCAGGCAAGAACATTGGATTGGGTTGCCATTTCCTTCTCCAGTGCATGGAAATGAAAAGTGAAAGTGAAGTCGCTCATTTGTGTCCAACCCTTAGCGACCTCAAGGACTGCAGCCCACCAGGCTCCTCCGTCCATGGGAGTTTCCAGGCAAGAGCACTAGAGTGGGTCGCCAGTGCCTTCTCTATGATGTACTCTACATATAAGTTAAATAAGCAGGGTGGCCACAGGACTGGAAAATATCAGTTTTTCATTCCAATCCCAAAGAAAGGCAATGTGAAGAATGTTCAAACTACCACACAATTGCACTCATTTCACACGCTAGCAAAGTAATGCTCACAATTTTCCAAGCTAGGCTTCAACAGTACATGAACCGAGCTGAATTTAGAAAAGGCAGAGGAACCAGAGATCAAATTGCCAACATCCGTTGGATGATAGAAAAAGCAAAGTATCTACTTCTGCTTCAGTGACCATACTAAAGCCTTTGACTCTGTGGATCACAACAAACTGGAAAATTCTTAAAGAGGTGGGAATACCAGACCACCTTACGTGTCTTCTAAGAAACCTGTATGTGAGTCAAGAAGCAAGAACCAGACATGGAACAACAGACGTTCCAAATAGGGAAAGGATTACGTCAAGGATGTATATTGTCACCCTGCTTATTTAAGTTCTATGTAGATTACATCATGCAAAATGCCAGGCTGGATGAAGCACAAGCTCAGTCAAAATTGCCAGGAGAAATATCAGTAACCTCAGATATGTAGATGACACCACCCTTATTGCAGAAAATAAAGAGGAGCTAAAGAGCCCCTTGATGAGTGAAAGAGGAGAGTGAAAAAGCTGACTTAAAACTCAACATTCAAAAAACTAAGATAAGGCATCCAGTCCCATCACTTCATGGCAAATAGATGGAGCAACAATGGAAACAGTGACAGATTTTATTTTCTTGGGTTCCAAAATCACTGTAGATGGGACTGCAACCATGAAGTTAAAAGACACTTGCTCCTTGGAAGAAAAGCTGTGACAAATCTAGACAGCATACTAAAAAGCAGAGACATCGCTTTGCTAACAAACATCCAACTAGTCAAAGCTATGGTTTTTCCAGTTGTTACATATGGATGTGAGAGTTGGACCATAAAGAAGACTGAATGCAGAAGAATTGATGCTTTTGAACTATGGTGTTGCAGAAGACTCTTGAGAGTTTCTTGAACAGTGAGGAGATCAAACCAGTCAATCCCAAAGGAAATCAATCCTGAATATTCATTGGAAGGATTGATGCTGAAGCTCCAATACTTTGGCCACCTGATGCAAAGAGCTGACTCATTGGAAAAGACCCTGATGCCGGGAAAGATTGAAGGCAGGAGGAGAAGGGGTGACTGAGGATGAAATGGTTGGATGGCATCACCAACTCAATAGACATGAGTTTGAGCAAGCCCCAGGAGATGGTAAAGGACAGGGAAACCTGGCGTGCTGCAGTCCATGGGGTCGCAAAGAGTTGGACATGACTGAGCAGCTGAACATCAACAACAGAGCAAGGTGACAATTTACAGCCTTGTCGTACTCCTTCCCCAGTTTTGAAACTGGCAATTTTTCCATGTGTGGTTCTAACTGTTGCTTCCTGACCCACATACAAGTTTCTCAGGAGACAAGTAAGATGGTCTGATACTCCCATCTCTTTTAGAATTTTGCACATTTGTTGTGGTCCACACAGTCAAAGGCTTTAGTATAGTCAATGAAGCACAAGTAGGTGCTTTTCTGGAATTCCCTTGCTTTCTCCATGATCCAATGAATGTTGGCAGTTTGATCTCTGGTTCCTCTGCCTTTTCTAAATCCAGCTTGTACATCTGGAAGTTCACAGTTCACATACTGCTGAAGCCCAGCTTGAAGGATTTGGGGCATAACCTTTCTAACATATGAAGTGAGTGCAACTGTAGTTGCACAGTAGTTTGAACATTCTTTGGCATTGCCCTTCGTTGGGATTAGAATGAAAACTGCCTTTTCTGGTCCTGTGGCCACTGCTTTCCAAATTTGCTGGCATACTGAGTGCAGCACTTTCACAGCATCATCTTTTAGGATTTTCCATAGCTCAGCTGGAATTCTATTGCCTCCACTAGCTTTGTTCATAGTAATGCTTCCAAGGCCCATTTGACTTCACACTGCAGGGTGTCTGGCTCTGGGTGAGTGGCCTCACCATCATGGTTATCATTGAGACCTTTTTTATGTAGTGTATTCTTGCCACCTCTTTTTAATCTCTTTAGCTTCTGTTAGGTTCTTACTGTTTCTGTTCTTTATCATGCTCCTCTTTGCATGATGTTCCTAATGTTCTTGAGGCGATCTCTAGTCTTCCCATTCTACTGGTTTTCTCTGTTTCTTGGTACTGTTCATTTAAGAAGGCCCTTTTTTCTCTCCTTGCTCTCCTTGGAACTCTGTATTCAGTTTTTGGTATATCTTTCTCTTTCTCTTTTGCTTTTCTCTTCTCTACTTTTCTCAGCTATTTGTAAGGCCTCTCAGACAACCATTTTGCCTTCTTGCATTTCTTTTTCTTGGGGATAGTTTTGGTCCCTGCCTCCTATACAGTGTTACAAACCTCTATCTATAGTTCTTCAGCCATTTTGTCTACCAGCTCTAATCCCTTGATTTGTCACCTCCTCTGTATAAGAGATTTGATTTAGGTCATATATGAATGGCCTAGTAGTTTTCCGTGTTTTCTTTAATTTAAGCCTAGAATTTGCAATAAGGAGCTCATGATCTGAGCCACAGTCAGCTCCAGGTCTTGTTTAATAGAGCTTCTCCATCTTGGGCTACAAAGAACATGATCAGTCTGATTGCAGTATTAACCATCAGGTGATATCCCTGTGTAGAGTCATCTGTTGTATTGTTGAAAAGGGTGTTTGCTATGACCAGTGTATTCTCTTGACAAAACTCTGTTAGCTTTTGCTGTGTTTCATATTGTACTCCAAGGCCAAACTTGCCTGTTATTCTGGGTATCTCTTGACTTCCTACTTTTGCATTCCAACCCCTGTGATGAAAAGGACATCTTTTTTTGGTGTTAGTTCTAGAAGATAGTGCAGGTCTTCATAGAACCAGTCAGCTTCAGCTTCTTCAGCATCAGTGGTTGGGGCATAGACTTGGATTACTCTGATGGTCACTGGTTTGCCTTGAAAATGAACCTAGATCATTCTGTTGTTTTTGAGGCTGTACCTAAGTACTGCATTTCAGACTCTTTTGTTGACTGTGAGGGCTACTCCTTTTCTTCTAAGGGATTCTTGCCCACAATAGGAGATAAGATGGTCATCTAAATTAAATTTGCCCATTCCCGTCCATTTTAGTTCACTGATTTCTAAGCTGTTAATGTTCAATCTTACCATCTCCTGTTTGACCATGTTCAACTCCATTCATGGATGTAACATTCCAGGTTCCTATGCAGTATTGTTCCTTACAGCGTCGGACTTTACTTTCACCTGCAGACACATCCCCAGCTGAGCATCATTTCTCCTTTGGCCTAGCTGCTCCATTCTTCCTGAAGCTATAAGTAATTGCCCTCCACTCTTCCCCAGTAGCATATTGGACACCCTCTGACATGGGGGGCTCATCTTCCCGTGTTAAATCTTTCTGCCTTTTCATACTGTTCATAGGGTTTTTGCGGCAGGAATACTGGAATGGGTCGCCATGTCCTCCTCCAGTGCACCAAGTCTTGGCAGAGCTCTTCACTATGACCTGCCTGCCTTGGGTGGTCCTGCGCTGCATAACTCACAGCTTCATTCAGTTATGCAAGCCCCTTTACCACGACAAGGCTGTGATCCATGAAGTGGTTGTTGCTAATGGTTATAACCTAGCTAATGGTCATTGCTGAAGATGCTGCGTGGAATTTTCCACTCATTTGGGGGGTGAGGGAGTTCACTCGCACAAGGAAAGATGGAGAGGCACATGGGGATTATTGCTCTTCTGCTTAAAGGACTAGATAACAAAAGTTCATTAAGACCAAATTAACCTTTTCACATCTCTTGAGTGTCCTATACAGGACACTGGTCATCTTTCTCTAAGATTTCCAGGTACTATTTCTGTTTATAATGCCATTCATTTATCAATTTCTTCTCCCAGATAAAGATGGGAGGAACTGAGCCCTAAAAAAACTGAGCTCTGAGAAAGCTAAGTGACTTGCTCAAAAGGTTCTTGGGAAGATGGTAAATCTGGTTCTGAATCTACTATGAGTTATTCAGCCAAAAAAATTAGCTGAATGCCTGCTTTGTGTAGGTGATTGTCTGGGTACTGGGGAGAGAGCATTGAGCAAGACACATGAAAAATCTCTGCCTTCATGAAACAAACATGGCAGTAGGTGGTAGAGATCAAAAAAATAAAAGGTTATAATTTCCAGTTAAGCTGTCAATCAGCACTGCTCTCAACATCCTCTTCAAAGGTTAAGGAGTTCCACTTAAGGGTCAAAGGGCCTTCTTGCTGCTGTAGCCCTTCCACTGCTTCCAGGCTTGGAGAAGAAACGGAATTGGAGAGAAATGTCCGTGGTACTGCCTGTCCTGGTGCCAGGAGGATTGAAAGGAGTGCGATACACTGCCTCAGCTTCTCTTCTTGTTCCCAAGGAATGACACCTAAAAAGGCCGCATGATATCTGAAAAACAATGGCAATAACAGCAAAACAAAACGCTGCTTGTATAACCCTTTATAAGTCAGGGTAGCACTAAAAATTCACAGAGGAAGGAGTAAGCTGCAGGCATCCTGGAAGAGGGGGGAGTGTAACCTCCTCCACCCCCGCGGAATCTACCAAGAACAGGATTGATTAGAATTATCAATCTAATAACTTTGGCCACATGTGATTTTTGGAAAAGTAATTCATAAAGTAGTCAAGCCCTTATCTGATGACCCTTGGACTTCCTGTTCATCGTCTAGAAGCAAGGACGCCATCCATGTATTAAAGAGGGGCTGACCAGGGCTGGGCCCTCAGTGCTCTGGTGCCATGTTCAGAAAGATCCCCTTGGCATTTAGCTGGTGGCAGTCCTCTTGCCTGAAGCTGAGAACAGAGCTTAGGATAAGCCTCTTTCTCTCCTCATCCTCCCTGTTCCCACCCAGCCCTCTCTCCCTAGTCAGCACATGTGAGGTGACACATGGCTTCCCGAGGGGAGAGCTGCTGAGCCGAGACCCTCCGTTGTCACTCACCTGCGAGCTGACTTTGCTCCCCTACTGGTCTTGCTGTGGCCCTAGGCACTAGCTGAAGTGATATCTTTCATATTCCTGCAATCCCAGAGAAACTTGAATACTCAGGGGCTTCAGACTACCTTTCTTCCTCAGAGGTCCTTCTGTTCCCTATGTATCCACCCCGCATCGCCCACTGCCAGAGCATTTTGCTAAGTCGCTTTAGTCGTGTCCGACCCTGTGCAACCCCACAGATGGAAGCCCACCAGGCTCCCCCCTCACTGGGATTCTCCAGGCAAGAACACTGGAGTGGGTCGCCATTTCCTTCTCCAGTGCATGAAAGTGAAAAATGAAAGTGAAGTCGCTCAGTCGTGTCCGACTCTTAGCGACCCCGTGGACTGCAGCCCACCAGGCTCCTCTGTCCATGGGGTTTTGCAGGCAAGAGTACTGCAGTGGGGTGCCATTGCCTTCTCCGGCCGGAGCGTTTTACTCACTCTTTTCTCCCCAAAGCTTTTTCGACTCCAAGATGTGAACGTCACACCTGATCTATTGACAACTGCAGCAGGCTGCAGAATTTCTATACAGTGTCAGGCCAAGTGTTCTGAGAGGCCGCAGGGGATGAGGCCATCTTCTCTCAGGTTGCCCTCCTGGTTTGTACATGTGCGTGTTAGGAGTCTGGTAGGGTGAAGGGTTTGGAGGAGGGTGGCAGACTGGCAGGCTACCCTGCAGATCACCCTGGTCTTGACTCCTTTCCTGATCTCTTCTCACCCCTTAGAGGCAAGATGAAAACATTCTAAGATTAACACAGACTAACACATTCTGTTGCAGATCCCCCAAATAGACAGAGAGAGCCACTAGAGGTCACATAACCCGTTATTTCCAACTTTGTCAAGTTGTATGGTTTGTGTTGCTTGGTTTAGCAGAGGTGAGCTGTGAAGCTGGGGTGTATCTGAAGTTATTTCTCTACACTGGATTTTACAGGCTGTTGGGGGCCCCCCAAGGAAGAAGGGGCCTCTCCCAAGTCAGTCTTCTCAGCTTAGACCTGAGCTATCAGTTCAGCTCAGATACCAACTGTCACCTAAACCCTGGTGCTAGAAAGAGTACCTCTTGTCCTTGCAGTTGCTGGACCCCATGCTGTTCTAATTGTTTCTTTATGTCTGCCTTTGAATCTTTATTCCAGAGACCCAGTTGTCATCGGTTTCCAGGGAGCCCTCCTCGTTCTCCTCTCCTGCCACCTCTCTGCCACTGCAGTTGCTGGTTGTTGCTAAGGTTGCCTCCATGGTAACATGCACATCCTGTTTATACCACCATCTGGGATAGTTGGTCTAAACTAGGAACCTACCTACCCTGGACAACTGCTTCCATCACCACCTGGGGACACCAGTCATCGTAACACGTGGTCCGGCTCACACTCAGTTCCCCCCTCCTCTTCCTCCTTTGGCTGACAAGCTTCATACACAGGAAAGGACTTGGACCACAGGCTGCTGCTCTGAAGCTTCCTGCACAAGATATAGTCGGTCTTATTCACATCTGGACTCTGAAAGAAGAAAGAAGTAAGACGTGAGGAAGAGAAACAAGAGACCCTGAATCCGTGGAAGGGAGAGTTCACATTTTCTCTGTTGAGGGGCTTGGTAACAGCAGGCAAAATGACGAACCCAACAGAACACACCTTGCCAGCCAACTCGATACTTGAGAGCCGTGAAGGGGAGTTTGGCTGCACAGTGATGGACCTGAGGAAGCTGATGGAGCTGCGTTCGAGTGATGCAATAGACCAGATCAACATCCACTACGGAGGAGTGATGAATCTCTGCAGTAGACTGAAAACCAACCCCGTGGAAGGTAAAGGCCACGCCAGGGGTAGGGGATTGGAGGAAGGTGGCCTGTGTTAAGATATATCGTTCTGTCTGCTTCTAGAGAAGGAATGTTTCTGGAGACCTTGCTGCTATATCTGTGCCTGGTGGCAAAGTACAGTCTCCAAAGCTCTGAAAGATGTCAGGCTGTGGAGAGAAACATTATTTCTTTCCCAGAGATGAGGTTTAGTGACTGTGGTATTCTCTGAAGATCATTCTTTCCTTCTCTTTCTATATCACTGTACAGAAGGGGGAATGTCTCTTATAAATGTTTATGTTAGAGGTGTGTTTATCAGTAAATAGTCAAGTCCCTAACTCAGTATCAGTCTTTGATTGCAAAGGGTTGAAGATATGATTCTTCCCTACCCTGATCTTACAGTATAATAGGAAGAAGAGTGGATGAGTCTGTCTACCGAATGTAGTACTTCTCTATGGTACACAGTTAGAAACAGGATAGTAGATCAAAATGGAGAGAGTTTACCCACTATATCTTGGGTTACTCAGTTTTCTTTCAGGAAATTATTGATGACTTTTTCAACCCTGTCTGATGCACTTTTGGTATAGTTCTTCTTAATCTAGTCTCTAAAGAAAATGAAAAATCCAGCTTCATGCTTACCTGGCTCAGCCCGATTGCCCAGTGAGCCGTGGTAATTTTATTTCGTTGAAATGGAGATAGTACTAGAGAAATCTTACTTGCTCCTTTTTGCCTAGCTTCAGCATCTCTGTGACGGGTCCTTGCTTGGCCCTATCAGTCAGGCAGGCCTTGATTGAGTAGCTTGAGATAGAGCAAAGATCTTGTCCTTTGGATGCCATCAGCCTCTTGAGGTGTACCATTTCTGACCCTTTCTTGGAAGCCACATCATATTTTTTGCCAGTTCTAAGAAGTTTTGATCCCTAGCCAGTGTTATAAATTAGTGACTTGGAGTCCAGACTCTATGATTAGAAGAAAAAAGGAAGAAATTTTTATCTAGATATATCTGTACATTGCCCATGTTTTCTTTTCTTTACCAGCAGGGAGAGCTGCCTTACATGTTCTCTGTACTTCTAGAGTTCACTCTCTTATCTCACAGGCTTTGAGTTCAGTACTGGCTCTACCATTTACTAGCTGAATAACGTTGAATAGTTTACTCATCTCCGTAAGTAAAAATCATTTTCTTTTTTGAAAATGATATTAATACTTAGTCTCGATAGTTATTGGGATTAAATAATGTATGTACAATGCTTATTCTAACAATGGGTGTTCAATAAGTTAGTCATCTCACATTAAAACAGAGCCCATATTTGCCAGAATATGAGAGCCCATGGAGGGCAGGGGGTAATTCTGTCTGTCAGGCGGCTGCAGGCTACCTGCCGCCGCCGTCCATCCCCTACATTCGCCACTGATGCCAAAGGAAGCCTGCTTAGCGTGGCGGTGCTGGCTGCTTCCATGCGGCTCAGCCGTTGCCGTCTGTTCAGTCTCTGATGACTCCCTGTGGAGAATGCCTGCTGCTTGTCAGCTTGATTTCCTTATTCTGCCACTTTCACAGTGGCTACTCCTGTGTTTTCACTGAGATGATGCGGCGCTGTAGGAACACTCATCAGAATTTAAGCAGGGTCTTCCTTTCCCTCTTCCTACGCGGTCCTTCTCCCTTGGCTCAGTTGCTTCTCTGACAAAGTGAAACTCCAAGTAAACTGGAGCCTGAGAAACTTCCAAGAGCAGAGTCCAGACTTCCCTCCCAATTTTCCAAACCCTTTCTCATAGCTGCTACTGTTTACTTCTAGTTCCCAGAGAGCTCCCATTCCCAGAGGCCAATGTATACATTCTTTCATGTCAGAATCAGATGTCAAATGCTTAGATCCTGTCCCAGTCCCAGATTTAGACCTGTAGTTGGAAGTCGCCTTCTGATGTCAGGTGCTTCTGCTACTGCAGACCCTGCCCACGCCAGGACCCCTGCCACCAGCACAGCTGTCCACTGCCATCCCCTGCTTCCTTGGATCACAAACATGTATCCTGATGTGTTTCAATATTACAACTTTCTGTTGGGCTGGTCCTGGAGCTGGGAAGCAGGCTGTCAGGAACAACTTTTCCACGAGTGGTTTTTAGTCAACAGTGACTCCCTCACGTGTGAGAAGAGTAAAGGGGTAAGGAAAGAAGCCACAAAGAGCTATGACGTGGACTCTCTCCCCAGACAGAGGTGATGCCGCGTGGTTTGTTTGGACAGCCTGAGAAAAGAACGTCAGTATCCAGGTGCCAGAAAAAGCCAGCAGTGCCCAGCAGAGCACACTAGGGTGCCTGACAGCCTAGCATAGCTTTGTCCCCTGCGGTAGGCCCCTGCAGCCTAATAATAACATAAAGAAGTTTTCCCAGCGCTTGAATTCCGCTGGTTGGAAAGTAAAGTGAAGTAAGATTGGGAAGATCGTTTCCTAGAATATGGCTCTTCCTCTTTATTTTCTGTTGGATTGATAGTATCTTTAGGATAGATTGTTTTAAACTATAGCTACTAAGGGACCTTATGGAACTTGCAGTTTATAATTTTTCTGACATAACATAGTTTAATTTCTCTCCCTCTCTCACTGAGTGATCTCCACAGACCAAAAAAATTAAATAACTTGCCTAAAGTCTTACCACAGGGTAGAACTTGATGGAATAATTCATGTTTTCTGACTTACAGACCATTAATGCTCTGCTGCCACTTCAGCCAGAGCAGCAACACAGAGAATCTCAGAAGCACAGATAGTTTTACAATTTGTTTTATATTCTGGTACCTGATAAAATGCCCGTGACCCAATACTAATATGCATTTAATATTGACTTGTGTTCCTTGAGTCCAATGACTAGTTGGAACAAGAGGCGGTGCCCCAGTGGCTAAGAGTTGGTTGCATTTGAGACGACATGGAGGTGCTCAGCCCCCACAGCACTCACCAGTGAGCAGACAAGGCTCAGCAGAGAGGCAGAGGTGATTGTGTTGGTTGGGTAAGCGGTTGCATTGTGTGTGTGTGTGTCTGACTCCCATGGACTGTAGCCCACTAGGCTCCTCTGTCTGGAATTTTTCAGGCAAGAATACTGGAGTGAGTTGCCATTTCCTCCTCCAAAGAATCTTCCCAACCCAGGGGTCAAACGCACACCTGCTGCACTGCAGGCAGATTCTTCACTGCCGAGCCGTCGGGGAAGCCCTAAGAGGTTGTGTTGCCTGAGTTTATTAGTAAGAAAAACCTGAGCGTTTTGCACTGATAGGATCTTTTCAGTTTGCTCCTTTCCTCATTCCAGTTTCTCTCTCTCTTTTCACTGCCGCTTGCTTCCCGATTCCATCCCCACCCCCAGATTTTTCCAGTCCTCAAAGAGCCGGATGATACCCACTGGAAGGTAGCCTTTTATCTTCTGATTAATTTTCCATGCTATCTCCTGGCTTTCAAGAGCAAGAAAAACCTGTGTGAATCTGAACTGAGAATGCTGAGCGCTAAAGAACTGATGCTTTTGAACTGTGGTGTTGGAGAAGACTCTTGAGAGTCCCTTGGACTGCAAGGAGATCCAACCAGTCCATTCTAAAGGAGATCAGTCCTGAGTGTTCTTTGGAAGGACTGATGCTAAAGCTGAAACTCCAATACTTTGGCCACCTCATGCCAAGAGTTGACTCATTGGAAAAGATTCTGATGTTGGGAGGGGTTGGGGTCAGGCGGAGAAGGGGATGACAGAGGATGAGATGGCTGGATGGCATCACCAACTCGATGGACGGGAGTCTGAGTGAACTCTGGGAGTTGGTGATGGACAGGGAGGCATGGTGCGCTGCGATTGATGGGGTCGCAAAGAGTCGGACACAAATGAGCGACTGAACTGAACTGAGGGAAAGAAAGCAGTCTTTTCCTTAGTCTGCCTTGGTGTGTAGGAAGAAGAGAAGATCTGGATGAGAGATTCTTTGGTGCAGATAGAAAGTTGTATGAATTCTCCTTCCCCACAGAACCTTTCCACATGGGTCCTCACTGTGTTACCCTTCTTCAGAGAAAGCATGCTGTTTTCTGAGGAGGCACTATGCCAACAGTTAGGGGGGTTGGGGGACCTGGGCCCAGAACAGAAAGGGCAGAGAAGGGGAGCCTTGACTAAACATGGAATAATTACCTGTGGGCTTCCTGCAGAAAGCTAAAGGCTATTTATATTGAATTTGGATCAAGAAGAACGTTGGTGGGAATTTCTATTTCATCTTTCCTCTACATCCTGCTGTTCTTTTCTCCTCTGCAGAGCTGAGGTATGGCCATAGGACACAGGGATTCTAATTTCTTTTCAATGACAGTGAACAAATCGTGTCCAGCAGGTAGTGGGGACACAGTGGTGAGCACAACAGGGACAGTTCTTCTTTCCATGGGGCTTGGCAGGCACTAAGAGAATACACAAAAATTAAGTCAGTTTCAGCAATGGTGTCATAGTGCTATGATGGTATTATGGGGACCTGGCGGGGAGGACAGATGGGCTTAGGAGTTGGAGATAGGACTCCTCAATCATGTGACCTGGCCTGGCTGTGCTCTCGGCTAATTGCTACCACCTACTAAATGTCCCTGGCACAAGAGGCAAGCATCTCTGCCTTGCATAATTGCTGAGCAGCTACTAGGTTTTGGGAGCTGAGGTTCTTTGGGGAGTAGATGGCAGGAAGGGGAAAGAAACTGCTTTGAGCCAGCCCAGATTTTGACTTTTGGTTCATTACCTGTACGGTTTGAGTTACTATCTCCTGCCTCCCTACGGCTTCCGGGGCTCAGCGGAGTCTCTGCTGTGCTTCTGTTGCCGCGCCTTTTGAGGCCAGCGGCATGTCCCACCATGAACTATTTCTCCAAAAGCTGAGACGTGCTGGGGTTGGGCTCTTCCTCAGTGCGGCAGATTGAAATTTCTAGTAGCATTGTCAATCTGGAAGAAAATTGCACCCATAGCCCCAGTAAATGTTCAACTACATGCTACTGTGTTACTGTTAGTACTTGTAACACTAATATCATTTACATAATAGACTCTGCAAGAAATAGGAATGGATGAAGTAATACAAAAAGTGCTAGTACCTTTCCCATGCTCCAACAGATGAATGCATGCCTCCTGTTTAGAGACCACTGCTTCGGAGAATGTTAATGTTGCCAGGGGGACTATAAAGAAATTGGCAAGTGGATATGGGATAGAATGGATGTGAGAGGAAAATGGGTAACTGGCTTCTCTGAGATTTTCCTCCCTATCACTATTCTGTTTATTAGTCTGTTATAGAAAATTATCTGTTTCAGAAAATCCACTTTTCAGTTAGTTCAGTTCAGTCGCTCAGTCGTGTCCGACTCTTTGCAACCGCATGGATTGCAGCCCACCAGGCCTCCTTGTCCATCACCAGCTCCCAGAGCTTGCTCAGACTCATGAGCAGTCCGCTTTTAGGAGTCTATCCAGCTCAGCTTAGAAGCATGGCTAAGCTGCCTCTCTCCTCATGCCCTCTGCCCCGCAGCCATCACCTTGAAGATGGCAAGTAAATTACCCTAAAAACCAGTCACATGGGCATGCCTGCCAAGATGAACAGTCTGTGGTCCTCTCTGCCCATCACACTTTGGGTGGATATATTAAGTTTAAGGTATGAAAGAGACTCATAGCAGAAGACTTTTTTTTTTTTCTTTAATTGGAGGTTAATTACTTTACAATATTGTATTGGTTTTGCCATACATCAACATGAATCCGCCACAGGTATACACGTGTTCCCCATCCTGAACCCCCCTCCCTCCTCCCTCCTCACACCATCCCTTTGGGTCGTCCCAGAGCACCAGCCCCAAGCATTCAGTATCATGCATCGAACCTGGACTGGTGATTCGTTTCATATATGATATTATACATGTTTCAATGCCATTCTCCCAAATCATCCCACCCTCTCCCTCTCCCACAGAGTCCAAAAGACTGTTCTATACATCTGTGTCTCTTTTGCTGTCTCGCATACAGGGTTATCGTTACCATCTTTCTAAATTCCATATATATGCGCTAGTATACTGTATTGGTGTTTTTCTTTCTGGCTTACTTCACTCTGTATAATAGGCTCCAGTTTCATCCACCTCGTTATCTTTGAGGGAGGAGGAGGGAGCAAACCACCTCAAACAGTCGGAGAGCAGCTACACTGCTATGAGGATAGCTGAGGCAAGTCCAGGAGCTTCAGAAAAGAAATATTTAGTACGTAGTAGAGGGGTGGAGGTTGTCACAAAACCTGTAGGAAGCAGCGTCAACAGCGGGATGGTAGATGGTTGAGAAAAACTGGAGAGAACCAGTCCCTTGCTGAGCCCCGCCCACCCTGCAGGGGATTCCACGTTGCTCCTGGGAGTTCCTTGTCTGCTTTGAGTTATGCGCGTAGGGCCTAATTAGGCCAATGGTGCATGACAGCCACAGGCCTGTGGCTGTGCTTTCCCAGGCCAGCTCCAGGCTCTCCGAATTCTTTCCTAGCCAGCTCCTCCTTGCCTGGAGCGGGGCTTCTGGCTTAGCTGGCATAATGCTGCCAAGCAGGGGATAGGGAATCCTGGAGGCAGGGAGAGTCGCTGCATCTTCTGATCCTGATACCCTCCCTGCTTGCTCCCTTCCACCAGGCCTAGGACCTTTGGTGCTCCATTCGTTTGGCTGCTCAGCAGAATCTCTTGCAAGTTTTGTTGTGCTTTCAACCTTGCGGTTGCCTTGCTCTGAATGTCAGCTGGGGGTGGGAAAAAAGATAGCATTCCTTCTTCAGCCAAGGCAGATGTTGCATCTGCCCTTGGAAGTGGGGCTTTCACTCTTTTTATTTAGCTCCAAGGTGTGAGCACTGGGGGTGTGATACCAGAGGGGCGGATGAACACACAGCCCGAGAGAGGGCAACCGAGCAGAGGGTAAGGAGGGCACTCTGGGCAGCTCTCTCTTCTCTGTGCCAGAGTCGGAGTGTTCACAAAAGGTGCACAGCAGAGGACCAGACAGAAAGACACACTCCCAGACAAAGCTGTCCACCAAGGGCAGGCTTTGGGATCCAGAGTGAGGAAAGGGCCCTTCTCTTCTCAATCCGACACCTCTTGCTGTGACTTTCGGGAGGCTGCCGTCTCTCTAGGGGCAGGAAGGCCACAGGCACAGAGCGCGTCTCCAAGCTGTGGGTGTGAGAAGTGGGAGATGCAGAAGCAGGAAATGCTCACTCCTCAGAGCGGTGGCAGTGGCTTAGCACAGGAGCTGGCTGGAGCCTTTCAGCCCTCATGTTGATTTTAAGCTGCTCTTCCCTCTTGGTTTCCCTTGTGGTTCAGACAGTAAAGAATCTGCCTGCCATGGAGGAGACCTGGGTTAATCCCTGGGTTGGGAAGATCCCCTGGAGAAGGGAATGGCAACCCACTCCAGTATTCTTGCCTGGAGAATCCCATGGACAGAGGAGCCTGGTGGGCTACAGTCCATGGGGTCACAAAGAGTCAAATACGACTGGGTGACCAACACTTTCACTTCTCTTTTTTTTTTTTCTTTAATTAATTTTTATTTTTTAGTTTGTTTTGCTTTACAATACTGTATTCGTTTTGCTACACATCGACATGAATCAGCCACGAGTGTACATGAACTCTCAATCCTGACCCCAACCTCCCCCCTCCCGCCCCACACCTTCTCTCTGGATTATCCCCGTGCATCAGTCCCAAGGATCCTACAACCTGCATCAAACCAGGACTGGCGATTCGTTTCACTTATGATATCACACATGTTACACTGCCAGTCTGCCAACCCATTCCACCCTCTCCCTCTCCCACAGAGTCCAAAAGGCCATTCTATACATCTGTGTCTCTTTTGCTGTCTTGTGTACAGGTTTATCATTACCATCATTCTAAATTCCATATATATGTGTAAGTATACTGTATTGGTGTTTTTCTTTCTGGCTTACTTCACTCTATAATCGGCTCCAGCGTCATCCACCTCATTAGAACTGATTTCACTTCTCTTTTACCCCCTAATCCAGGGTTTTAAGGTAGGACTTGAAAGATATTCTGATGTCTGTTCTCATGAACCAAATGGGATTGGCTTCTAAGCAACACAGAGAAACCTCTCCCTGGTACTATCTGTGCAGCAGAAGATTCTGCTCTCCCCCTTGGCAAGGTGTCATCGCTCACACAGCTGGGAAGTCCCTCCTGATGTCTGACCTGGCCACACCTCTCTCTGCTGGCTCTGATAAGGGGTGCCTCTGCCGACAGTCCTCGGCCTCCGTGGGGAAGCCGGCCCGGCCCGTCCTTCCTTCCCGCTGGAGCCAGGCCACGAGGGGCTGGGCTGCCGCTCCTCCTCCCAAGCCGTGGCCTGCACGGGCTCAGAGCAGACACAGATTTTCCACCGCGCCCATTCCGTCTCCACCAGCTGGGCAGGGGCCGTGTGAGTCCCCAGCCTGGGGTGCGGGTGGTGACTTCTCAGGCCGACATTCTTGTCCCTTTTCCCAGCTCATGTGCTAAATCTGGCTGAGGACCAGAGGTACTCCTGGTTTGGGTGAGACTTTTTGTCGGACACAGTTTCTGCTCATTTTCTTGATGTATTTCTAGGGGAAACCCCTTTCCAATTTCCCGCATTCTCTTGCTGCCAAGTCCTCCTTCCCCACTTTGGGAAGCGGTGTACTTGAGAAGCAGCTGTGAAGATGAGGGACTAAAACCCCCTTCTGGCCTGGGCAAGTATTTATGTGAAATCACAGCTGCTGAGATCAAGGCCTGAGAGCCTCTCGGGGGCTGGAAGAATTGGAATGGAAAGCCCCACATTGGGGGTTGGCGGAGCTCCCAGTCCCACACGGCTCTCCTGTGGATGCTGCCTCTCAGAGAGGATTCCCAAGGCCACCCACCCGCTAGCAGCCCCACACTGCCCCTCCCTGCCAGAGGGCTGGCTGCATCCTGGGGCCATTTGATTTCTTAAGGGGACTTTTCTTTAAGAGCTGAGGGTGACTTAAGGTGGAGCAGAGAGGTGAGACAAAATGGAAAGAGGAAGTAAACGTGTGGCTTTGAGAGCACCTAGGTAAGAGCAAGGCCTGACCTCTTTTTTGTTTTCCATAAGGTGTCTTGTTCCGTTCGCTTGGGTCCAAAATAAGGCCAATAATGAAACTTTTATTGAATATAAAATGCATAGGTTGGAGTCTGACAGACCTGGTGTCACCATCCCTGAGGACAGGAAAAAGACAGGACTAATTCACGTCAATTGTAAACAAAGAGTAGGAACAAGGCTGATTTGTCTAGAGGTCCAGAGAAAAGTGGCCAGGGGGCCGGCCTGAGGTAAACGAAGAAGGCTGACCAACCATTCCTGTTTGCCGGGAGCTGAGGGGTTGTCCCAGGAGACGGGCGCTTCGTGGAAAGTCCTAGGCAAAGTAGGAAAGGTTAGTCAAGCAAGATGGAGCCTCAGCTAAGTACAGCTGCCTCCATGCCCCAGCCCCTCTGTGTGTGAGCTGGAATCCAGCTGCTGCTTGTGGAGCAGCTACAGACTGCTGCACACTTACTTGAGTAGTTACCAAACCTGTCTAGGCCTCAGTTTGCTTATATGTGACGTGGGGTTAATAGCCGCTGCCGCACAGGGCCTTGCAGCTTCAGTGAGAAGGCACACATGTGCCTGGCACAGCTGCCGTCACTGAAATGTTCACAGTAATACCTACTACCCATGCAGTTCATTCAGCGGATTTGTGTACATGTCAGGCACTGCTTTAGACCTAGGGAACAAAGACAAAAACCCTGGCCTTGTAGAGGGAGATAAACAAATGTAGAACAAATACATCAAATAACCTATTCCGGGAGAAGACCTGTAGAGGGAAACAGTTGAGCAGGCCAAGGGGATCCCATGTGCTGGGGCAGAGACGTCCACGTGAAATACATTGGTCAGGGTTAGGGCCTTCGTCCGAAGACCTGAAGGAAGTGAAAGGACAAGCCCTAACTAGTGAAGGGAAATCTGAGAAAGAAAACATTATGTGCAGGGACCCTGCAGTGGAAACATGTCTGGTGCACACAGAGAATCGCAGGAAGGCTAGCTTGGCGGGATCTCAGTGAACAAGGCGGAAACGGTAGCACTCCATGGGTGGGGAACTGGGTGCTCACGAAGGGGGCCTACGTAAAAGGGCAGATGAGTGCCATGGGGGCTTGAAAGAGATCATTCTGGACCCAGAAGAGACCAAGGGCAGAGAGCTAAGGCTGGAAGCAGCAGGGCTGTGGGACAGTCGCCGTAGTCCAGCTGAGAGATGGCCAGGGCTTAAACCAGCATGGGAGCAGTGGGAGATGAGAAGTGAGGGTGACCTGGATATATTTCAAAGGTAGAAATGATAAATATTCTGACTAAATGGGTATTGTAAATAAGAGAGAGAGAGAGGAGTCAAGGATGATTGCGAGGCATTAATATGAGAACAGAGTCGGGCAGGGTTACTCGGTGGAAGTGAAAGTGTTAGTCGCTCAGCAGTGTCTAGTTCTTTGTGACCCCATGGACTGTAGCCCACCAGGCTCCGCTGTCCATGTGATCCTCCAGAGTGGGGTGCCATTCCCTTCTCCAGGGGATCTTCCCAACCCAGGGATCGAACCCAGGTCTCCTGCATTGCACACAGATTCTTTAGCATCTGAGCCACCAGGGAAGCCCTTTTAGCTAGGCTGGTGTTGAATCTTTTGGCCTTTTGGCCTTCATTGAACTATTGGCATGTGATAACCTTCTGTATATGATGTCTTGATTTGCCCTCATAGTCGTCTGCTCACCCTTCTTATGCAGGGAATAGCATCTCCTCCCTTTACGTCATAAATCTTGCTTTCTTAAGAAACATCCCAGCTAGATTAACAAGTTATCAGAACTCCTGTTTCTCAAGGGCAGGCCTAGCCATCCAGCAGTTCCAAGTTGGCACACATGTGTTATCTCAGGTCCCTGGGAGAAACACCCCGCACGGCCCTGTTCCCTAGCAACCTCTGCCCGCCTGGGGATCAAGATGCCCTGCCCAGGAACACTCCTTTCCCAGGCTCTGGCGTTTCTTGCCTGCTGAGAACCGACTTCTCAGAGTGGTGGGGGCAGGGAGCCTCTGGCAAGCAGCCCGTGTTGCTTCTAGTGCTTCGGCCAAACCCCCCCCCCCCCCCCCCCC